>VUYV01000479.1:138047-193307 GCA_008711295.1 Anarhynchus alexandrinus | reverse complement strand
GTCGGGAGCCGGGAGGGAGGGGGATTGGGGGGGGATGTCCCTGCCTCAGTTTCCCCTTGCGCCCGGCAGTGCGTGGTCCGGCGCGCCGGGACTCATCGCCATCGGCTCTGCTCGCCTGACTGGGAAAAATGTGGGATTTCAGGCTCCCCGGGGGGAAGGTGAGCATCCCTGGGGTGGGATTCGGCCCCCGCGGGGCTCCGCTCCAACGGGAGCGCGAGGAAAAGCTTCTCCCCGACGCGGGGAGGGTGGGGGGTGGAGGGTATTTTTTAATCCCGTGGAAGAGATGCGGGAGGAAAAGGGGAGTTATTGAGGGGTGATGGTGTTCATCAGTGCACTGAAAGGCGTCAGGGCTCAGCCAGCCCAGTAAAGCCCAGTGCCGGCCGCTGCCCGACAGGGAGGAGGAGGAGGAGGAGGAAATGGAGAAGGAGAGGGAGGAAAAGGAAAAGGAAGAGGAGAAGGAGGAAAAGGAGATGGAGGAAAAGGGAAAGAGGAAGGAGGGAAAGGAGAAGCAAATGGAGGAGACAGAAAAGGGGAAGGAGAGGGAGGAAAAGGAGAAGGAAAAGGAAAAGGAGAAGAAGGAAAAGGACAAGAATGAGAAGGAAAAGGAAAGGGAGGGGAAGGAGATGGAGGAAAAGGAGAAGAAGAAGTAGAGGAAAAGGAGAAGCAAATGGAAAAGGAGACAGAAAAGGAGAAGGAAGAGGGGAAGGAAAAGGAGAAGAGGGAAAAGGAAAAGGAGGAGGAGGAGAAGGAAAAGGAAAAGGATGAGNGAGAAAGAGAAGGAAAAGGAGGAGAAGGAGAAGGAAAAGGAGGAGAAGGAAAAGGAAAAGGAGGAGAAGGAAAAGGAAAAGGAGGAGGAGATGGAGGAAAAGCAGAAGAAGAAGTAGAAGAAGGAAAAGGTGAAGCAAATGGAAAAGGAGACAGAAAAGGGGAAGGCAGAGGGGAAGGAAAAGGAGAAGGAGGAAAGGGAAAAGGAAAAGAAGAAGGAAAAGGAGAAGAGGGAAAAGGAGGAGGAAAAGGAGAAGGAGGAAAGGGAAAAGGAAAAGGAGAAGGAAAAGGAGCAGAGGGAAAAGGAGGAGGAGAAGGAGGAAAGGAAAAGAAGAAGAAGGAAAAGGAGACGGAGAAAATGGAAAAGGAGGAGAAAGAGAGAAAAGAGCCGAAAGATGAAAGCCCGGCTGCTGGGGACGGCGCTGGATTCGGCAGTGCCAGTGGCACCCACATCCCTTTGGGGCCCGACCTGCGGTGAGCGGGTTCATTAACCCACAGGGTTTTGGGGGGGCTTTGGGGTCGCGGGAGTCGCCGGCACCCTCCGCCCCGGGCTGATCCCGCCGGGCGCTGGTGGAGAAACGCGGCTCTGCTCTGGAACCTGCCGCTATAGATTATGAACGTAACGCCGTAAAAAAGCTCCCCGGATTTAATTACTCCACGATTAACCGGTGTAATCACCGGGCAAACAGCCTCCTCGGGGAGCACACGTGAGCTGAGCCCCCCCAGCACCAGGGAGATGCTGTGCCCACACCAGTGTGGTGGGGGGGTAATAATTAGGAGGTTAAAAACCTCCTTGATTTGGGGGCGCAGCCGGGGCTGGATTATTTTGGGTGCTGGGGGGTGAGGGGGGGCTTCGGGTGCCCTCACTGGGGGGGGGTGTGCACAAAATGGGGTGCCAGCTGCGGTGCCAACCCCTTCCACCCCAACCCCTCTGCCAAAGCGGTGGCACAACGGACCACCAACCCAACCACGAGGGGCTTGCCAGGGGGAGTTAATTAGCAGGGGGGGGGGCGCTAATAGAGCTTAACGACCTCACCTGGGGGGTCCCAGCACCCACAGGCCCTATATAAGCCCAGTTCCCGGGTGCTGCCCCCAACCATGCGTGGGGATGCCAAAATTCACGGGGTTGTGCACCTATAGGAGCATCTGGGATGGGAAAGGACCATATATCTGCGGAGTGTCATTGTCCCGACCCCCCCCCCTTCCCCCGGGACCCCTATAGACCCACGCATGTGGCTTTGCCGGGGTTGCGGGCGGCACCTTTGGGATGAGCACGATCCTTAAAACTCCCGGCAGGTGGGATGCGACAGGAGCAGAGCGAAAGCATCTTCTTCTTTTGTTTTGGCACCTCCGTCTCGTGGCACATCCTGCGCGGTCCGGGGCAGCGCTCAGCCCCTTCCTGCCGCCGGTGGAGGAGGAGGAGGAAGAAGAGGTGAAGGACTGCAAAGGTGCTCGGTGGGAGAGCTCGAGCCCGGCCGCCCCCTTTTCTCTGCATGGAGGTGGCCCCATGGCTTTTCTCCGACGGCTTTTTGGCTTTTCGGAAAAAAAGAAGCCGCCGAGGCGGTACGAGCATGTCCGGCGGGACGTGGACCCCGAGGAGGTCTGGCTGGTGCTGGGCGAACTGGGCGACGGCGCCTTCGGCAAAGTCTTTAAGGTAGGAGACACCCCCACACCCCTCCCCAGCCCGAAACCCCACCGGTGCCCCGAGGGTTTTGCAAATGCTTTACTTTTATTTTTTTTTTGGTCTTTTTTGGGTGCTGCCTCCCTCGCACCGTGCAGCTTCCGGCACGCGAGAAGCCAAAAAGCTTCTAACCAGCCCCAAATTTTTAGCCGGGGATGGCGGCGGCCTCGCCTGGGGCTGGCTCAGCACGGCCCCAACCTTCGGCAACCGGGAGAGCCGCCGGTTAGCGGAGCCGGCCGCGATGCCGGCGGGCGTTTGCCTCCTCGGTCGGAGCGATGGGGTTGAGACGGAGATGTTTTTCTCTGAACCCTCTGCGCAGAGCCGGAGCGCGACAGGAAACCCAAATTCGCCGCTCGGCAGACCCGCGGCAGCAGCCGCCTTCCGGGGCCGGTGGGCACGCGGCGGTGATGGTCCGGGGCCCCGTTGGGTTTTCTCTGGCCAAACCCATCCCCTTTTCTCTCCGGGGCTTTTTTGGGGTGGCCGAACGCCTCGGTGTCATGCGTGGGATGGGGTTCTGCTGTGGAACCAGCAGAAGAAGGTCCTTGGGGGGGGTTTGCTGAGTCCCCTGTGCCGATGCTCGCTGTGGGTGCCTCTGGGAGCTGGATTGCATCCGTGGGAGGATGTAGCTTGCCGGAGGGTTTTTGGGATACAGTGGGACGTTCTGGGACCCACACACAAGGTGGCATGGCCACAGCAGGGACAGAAGGTTTTGGGATACAGTGGGATGCTCTGGGACCCACACACAAGGTGGCACGGCCACAGCAGGGACAGAAGGTTTTGGGATGCAACAGGATATTCTGAGACCCACGCAGAGGGTTTTGGGATGCAGCGGGATGCTCTGGAACCCACACACAAGGTGGGACAGCCACAGTGGGGGCAGAAGGTTTTGGGATACAGTGGGATGCTGTGGGACCCACACAGAGGGGTTTGGCATACAGCAGGATGCTTTGGGACCCACACAGAGGGGGTTTTGGATACAGCGGGATGCTCTGGGACACAAGCAGAGGGGTTTGGGATACAGTGAGATGCTCCGGGACCCACAGAGGGTTTTGGGATGCAGCGGGATGCTGTGGGACCCACGCAGAGGGTTTTTGGGATACAGCAGGATGCTCTGGGACCCACACACAAGGTGGGACAGCCACAGTGGGGGCAGAAGGTTCTGGGATACAGTGGGATGCTGTGGGACACAAGCAGAGGGTTTTGGGATACAGTGAGATGCTCCGGGACCCACAGAGGGTTTTGGGATGCAGCGGGATGCTGTGGGACCCACGCAGAGGGTTTTTGGGATACAGCAGGATGCTCTGGGACCCACACAGAGGGTGGCATGGCCACAGTGGGGCCAGAGGGGTTTGGGATACAGCGGGATGCTCTGGGACCCACACATTGGGTGGCATGGCCACAGTGGGGGCAGAAGGTTCTGGGATACAGTGGGATGCTCCGGGACGCCCACAGAAGGTTTTGGGATACAGTGGGATGCTCTGGGACCCACATAGAGGGTTTTGGGATACAGTAGGAGGCTCCGGGACCCACACCAAGGCTGGAGTGGCCACAGCAGGGGCAGAAGGTTTTGGGATGCAACAGGATGTTCTGGGACCCCCACAGAGGGGTTTTGGGATACAGCGGGATGCTGTGGGACCCACGCAGAGGGTTTTTGGGATACAGCGGGATGCTCTGGGACCCACACACAAGGTGGGACAGCCACAGTGGGGGCAGAAGGTTTTGGGATACAGCGGGATGTGCCGGGACCCACGCAGAGGGGTTTGGGATACAGCGGGATGGATACAATGGCCACACCAGGGCCACCATCAGCCCCGCACGGGGTGGTCGCCCATCCCTCTCCTTCCTGTCTCTGGTGGCAGTGAGGTCCCCACGTCTGTCCCCGGCGTTTGGCTTGGCGGCACCGAGCCCCCGGGGAGGGATGCGATGGGGCCAAGCTTCCCCCTCGCCAAAAACTGGGGGACTGCTCCTGTTGTACCCCACGAACCCCCGCGAAACCTCTTCCTCCCCCTCCTCCCCCCTCCTCAGGCGCAGAACAAGGCGACGGGAGCGTTGGCGGCCGCCAAAGTGATCGACACCCCGAGCGAGGAGGAGCTGGAGGACTACGTGGTGGAGATCGAGATCTTGGCTTGCTGCGACCACCCCAACATCACCAAACTGCTGGATGCGCTCTACTGGAACGGGCAGCTCTGGGTGAGCTGCGGAGGGTGCTGGTTCCCCCCCAACCCCGGGCATCAACCGGGGTCCCACCGGCATCCTGGGGACTCGGTCTGGAGGTGGACGCGTTTTCTGACCAGCGGTGGGAAACCTCTCCCTGCAGATCCTGGTGGAGTTTTGTCCCGGAGGAGCCGTGGATGCAGCGATTTTGGGTAAATAAAAGTCTTTTTCCAGCTGGCGTGCGGCCATCGGAGCGTTTGGGATGGGATTGCCAAATTTCACGGCGTGGAAGGGCGTCCTGGGCTTGTGCAGCACCTCCAGGAGGGAGGATGGGTTGGAGGGAGGATGGGTTGGGGCACATCTTCCTCTGGGTTTCCCCCCTGCCCCCTCCCCGGGTTTGCTGGCGGTGCTGGGCAGGAGGCATCGTTAGCGGCGGGGGTTCGTTTGCGCTAATGGCAGAGCTGGAGAAAGGGTTGACGGAGGAGCAGATCCGGGCGGTTTGCAAGCAGCTGCTGCTGGCGCTGCAGTACCTGCACGGCTGCAAGATCATCCACAGGGACGTGAAGGCCGGCAACGTCCTGCTCACCCTCGACGGGGACGTCAAACTGGGTGAGTTCCGGGGGAATCGGGGCCCCGTGGGGCGGGAGGGGACCCCCAAGGACGCTTTGCCCCAAGGATCCTCTCTAACCGCCGCTTTCTGCTCTGCAGCCGATTTTGGCGTCTCGGCCAAAAACTCCAGCACCGTCCAGCGCCGGGTGTCCTTCATCGGCACCCCGTACTGGTAGGTGTGGGGCGGAAATCCCTGGGGATGGTGGGATTTGAGGGCGCAGGAAGGTGGGATGGGGGAGCCCAGGTGTCCTGCTCCTCCTGTGGATGCTCACAGCCGGTTCCTCGACACCAGGAGCATCTCAGGAAACCAGATCTTTCCTCTTCCAGCCAACACCAGCTCCAGGGTGGGCTTCTCGGTAGCAGGAGACTCTGTATGGAGAGGACACTTGGGGTCCTGGTGGGTGCAGACCCTCCTGGGGGAGTGTTGGAAGAGTTGGGGTCAAATCTCACCTCTTCTGCCTGTAGGGTTGTCTCCAGAGGAGATGGCACTTGGGTTTGGTTTCAGGGGGAGAAACCAACATCTGGCCTGGGGCAGGCTGGACCTCTTCCCCTCTGTCCCACGCACAGGATGGCCCCGGAGGTGGTGCAGTGTGAGACATCCAAGGAGAGCCCCTATGGCTACAAGGCTGACATCTGGTCACTGGGCATCACGTTGATCGAGATGGCCGAGATGGAGCCCCCCTACCATGAGCTGAACCCTCTCCGGGTGCTGCTGAAGATCACTAAGTCCCAACCGCCCACCTTGCGTCACCCCAAGAGGTGGTGAGTCCCAGTGTGGAGAAGTCATTCCAGCGTTGGTGACGGTGGGAGAAGCTCTCCCGTGGGGCAGCTCCTGCTCAAAGCCGTGTCTGGGCAGGTGGGGTGGGCTCTTGTGATGCTGGTCATGATTCCTCCAAGCCCAGCTCCAGAGGTGGCATCATGGGTTTCCCATCACACCACCTTTGCCCACAGAAGGTGACACCGGTGGGCAGCACCGGGGTGGGGACCACCTGCCAAGGTTCTAGCAGGTGCCTGGGTGTCCCTAGCATCACCCCGAGGTCTGTGGGGTCCACAGTGGGGGTGACAGGGAGCTTCTGGCCCCGTGCTCATGGGGACCATTCCACAGGTCTGAAGACTTCAAGGACTTCCTGAGGAAATCCTTGGAGAAGAGCCCCGAGGCGCGGTGGTCGGCCAGCCAGCTCCTGCAGGTAGGTAGCACCCATTGCCACCTGCCCAGGGTGATGGGACCCATCCCTGGTGCTGGCCTCGCTCACCTCCCTCGCTCCCACCCAGCACCCCTTTGTGGCGGGCATCTCCGACAAGCGGCCACTCCGGGAGCTGGTGGCTGAAGCCCGGGCTGATGTGCTGGAGGAAGAGGATGAGGAGGAAGGTCCGGTCCCTTTGGTGAGTGAGTAGTGGCCGGCTGGGGGTGAAGATCCCTCCAGTCTTTTCCACGAGTTGATTGAGCTTCACCTCTTCCTTTATGGTCTACCCCACAGCCTGAGCAGGAGCACGGAGAGTCCTCCTGCCCCCCAACCCCAGAGGGTCTCCTGGAGCATCAGCCCCCAGATGCAGTGGGGAGAGTTGGTGAGGAGCCGGGCATCCCATCTGACATCCAGGTGGTGGCAGAGCCCAGGACCAAGAAAGCATCCGACTTCTTAAAGCAAATGAGGAGGAGGTCCTCGCCCGAGCCCATGGGCTCCGTGAGGCTCCCTGCGAAGAGGTCATCCGAGTTTCTGAAGCTGATGAGGCGCAGGTCTTTTTTTGGAGGGATGAAGTCCCAAGAAACAGCTAAGGAGCAGCACAGGGCAGAGCCGAGTGGGTTGGAGATGACGGCGCTGGATGCTCCTCAAGGGACATCAGTCCCAGCAGAGTCAGGAGGAGAAGTTCACAGGTGTCAAGAGGAGGAGACCAGCCCTGTGGGGACTCCCTGCAACATGGCTGAGGTCCCCTTGGGGCCACAGCGGGCAGGAGACCTTGCTAAACTGCAGGAGCAGGTTGGACCCAAGGTAGAGCCCCAAGAGGAAAGCCAACGTGCTGACTCGTCACCGGTGGCCGAAACGCCCATGGAGGGACAGCTTGCAGCCCAACTGAGCCCTGTTCCGACCCCCAAAAGTGACACAAAAAAGGAGTCAAGCAGAGACCCTACTCGTAACTCGCTGGCCCTGTCTGCACCCATGGACAGGGACTGGTGCAGAGGCTCAGCCGTGGGGCAGCTGGTGGCAGCTCTGGACCTGTGGACCATGGGGACCAAAACCCAGAGCTTCAAGTCACTGACAGAGCATCAGCACCGGGTTACTCGGTCGTTGCTGGACCTGCGGGCTGAGGTTGGGTCCACTGGGGCTGAAGATGGCCTTGGGAAGGATGGTGGTGGAACAAGGAGGGCACCCGTGGGACCTGAGGGTGCTAGGGAGACTGAGCTGGTGGAGGAGAGGGTGTCACGGGGGGAAGAATCGCTGATGCCCAGTGGGACGGAGGAGATAGTGGTGGGGTCAGATGTTCTCAAGAGGTGGCAGGAGTCCCCAGCTGGTCTGGGAGAGGCCGGAGAGAGGAACAACGGGGAGAGAAACTCGGCTGTGTGTGCCCCCTTGGACCTGGTTGAGTCGGAGGTGGGGAGGAATGAGGAGGAAGCCACAGATAACACTGACACTGAGGTGGAAACTTCTCCTGAGGAAGCCTTGGTGCCAGCAGAAGTGAAATTGGAAGACGATGTTGTAAAAGGGTGTTTGATTGGAGACCATGACCCAGCGGGAGATGCAGCCAGCCCGGGGAAAGTGGTGCTGGCAGGGGAGGAACCAGAGGCAGCTTCTGCAGCGTGTGCAGGAGAAGGACCTGCAAGTGAGAAGGCTCAAAATTCAGCAGAGGATTCATCCCCCATGGAGATCCCGGACCCTGTTGAAGAAGAAACAGAAGAGAAAGCAGAAAACAGCCCCAGAGACAACCAGCCAGAACCTGCTCATGGGAATGTCTGGAAAGAACAAGATGGACATGATGGAGAGCTTGGAGAAGACGGGGTGCAGGCTGCTCCAGCTCCTGAAGGACCATCAAGGGATGGACCTGGAGAGGAGATGAATGGCTTGGAGGGTCATGGAGCAGGGCTGGAGCCCCAGGAGGCCCTTGGTGAACATCCAAAGGCCACAAAGACTGCGAGCTTTGATGCTGCCCATGTCCGTACCTCTTCCCAGGCACAGGCAGTTTGGGAAGCAGGGAACCCACCAGATCCGTCCAGCACGTCAAAGCAAGGAGAGGAGTCATCCCCTGTGGAAAACCCTGCAGATGTACAAGGTCCAAGCGCCCTCCCTGCAGCAGTGCAGCCTTTCCCCTCTGCCGGGGAAGCCCAGCAGGTGAGAACCTTGCAGGTAACGTGGCCATGTGAAGCTGTCCCCCCCCCTTCTCCTTTGCATGGGCTCTCACATTGGGTTTACATAGTTTTGGGCCATCTGAGCTCAAACTGTTGGTCCTGGTCGCAGGAACCTGCCTCGCTCCAAAGGACGGTGAAGAAAACCCGGAGGTTTGTCGTGGATGGGGAGGAGGTGAGCGTGACAACCGCCAGGACCGTGGGCAAAGCTGGGGCGAGGGATGAGATGGTGCGCTCAGCTCGGTGAGTGATGCTGGTAGTGGAGGGGCCACTGGGCATCTCCCATCCGTTTGTAGACGAGGAGGACCAGGGATGAAGGGGAGAGGGTGCAGGAGGGAGGATGCAGGATGCTGGTAGTGGAGGGGCCACCAGGCATCTCCCATCCGTTTGTGGACAAGGAGGACCAGGGATGAAGGAGAGAGGGTGCAGGAGGGAGGATGAGTCTGCAGGGCTCTGTGCAAAGCACAAGTGCTTGACCTCCAGGCTTGGAAAACCCTTCTGCCTCCCTGGCCAGGGTCTCCTCCAGCAGGAGAACATGAGCAAGCCCTTCCCTGCATCCTCAGGGCTGTGCAGTAGGGACGCAAGAGGAGCCAAAATTGTTGCCCAGCCCCATATCTGGTGTGTCCGGCAGCCAGCTTAAGGAAAGAAGAGGGGAAGACCTTCTCCCATAAGCTCTCACGTCACCCAAGCAGAGCGGGAAAGAATGAAAGGGGAGGTGGAGGGTCAGCGATATCAGCTGAACTTGGAAGTGTGGCCGGCATGGACCCAACCGGCATTCCATCTTCCTTCTTGCTGGAGAAAGTTTTCTCCATGATGTTGCCCTAGGGCTGAGCTGCTCCCTTCCTTTAGCCACCTACAAGTCAGCCATCCTGGGAGAGAGAGGTCCCTCCAGGGTCACCTTCGGACCCCCTCTCACCCCAATTCCCCAAACCTGTAGGCGCCAGGAGCTCCGCGAGCTGCGAGTGCTGCAGAAGGAAGAGCAGCGAGCCCAGAGCCAGCTGGAGCAGAAGTTTCACCAGCAGCGGGAGCAGATGTTTCGTCACATCGAGCAGGAGATGACGGTAACCGGACCATCGTCCCTTGGTGCCATGATATGGTCAGAGAGGGACACGTGCAAGGGGGTGCTGGGGTCCTGCCGAGGGAGACGCTGGGGTCTGGGGGGGGTTTGGTTGCTTTGGTGACCACTTCTGGTCCTTGCAACCCCATTATCATATCTACATGGCAGAGCAAGAAGGAGTTTTACGACCGGGAGGTGGAGAGCTCAGAGCGGCGCTACCGGCAGCTGAAGGAGCGTCAGGAGCTCGAGTACACGGTGAGGCTGCGAGACGAGGCCAAGCGCCTCAAGTCCCTCCAGGAGAAGGACTGTGGGAGGAGGATGCAAGAGTTGAAGGGCGATAGGAGAGAGGTGAGGGTCCAGGGCAGCGCTGGCTCCCCCAGCCGTGCCACCAGGAGCCTGGGGACCTTCTCCCCTGGGTGCTGGGCCTGAGCCCCTCCGTTGCTCACCGCAGGAGCAGCGGTTCCTGCAGCAGCAGCAGGAGGAACTCAATGCAGCCCTGCAGAGGGTCGTCCAGGAGCACAAGAAGAAGATGACGTCCATCGACTGGGAGTGCATCAGCAAGATCCACAGCCTCAGGAGAGGTGCACCAGGCTGGGAGGAAGAGGATGGAGGGTTCTTGGGGAGGGGAGCGGGGGGTCTGGCTTGGGGGCTTTTTGGAGGTGGTCACGGTGCTATGGTCCTGCCCGGCAGCCCGCGAGTCGGTGGTGTGGAACATGGAGCAAGGGCACCTTCAGGAGAAGTACCAGCTCTTCAGGCAGCAGGTGAAGGAGCAGCACGCGCTGCAGAGGCAGCAGCTCCGCAAGCGCCACGAGAAGGTGAGGTGGGAACCGTTGGCGATGGTCCCCCAGCCCTATGGGCTCCCCACCCCTCTCCTGTCTCACCCTCCTGCCCCTTTCCCAGGAGACGGAGAGGATGAACCGCTTCCACCAGCTCTTGCTGGAGGATCTGAGGAGCCAGCAAGCGCAGGAGAGGGCTCAGCTGCTGAAAAGCCAGCGCTGCGACGCCAAAACCCGCCTGGCCCTCTTCAAGGACAACCTGAAGATGCAGGAGGCTCATGGGGCCAAGCAGAGGGAGAGGGCCAAGCAGGTACGAGGACCTGTCCGGGGCCAACGAGGTTCCCCAGTAAAATGTATAGACAAAGTGCCCCAAAAGTTGTAAGTGATGGCTTTTGGGGGACAGGGAGGGTGACGCGAGCTGTCCCCCACCGCAGTTCGCGCAGCAGGAGGAGAGGCGGCAGCGAGCGGAGGTGCAGCAGCAGCAGGAGCAGCAGGCGCAACAGTTGCAGCAGCTGCAGCAGCAGCAGGCGGAGAGCCTGGCAGAGCTGGAGCAGATGCAGGTAGTGGGGACCACCATCAAACCCCCCACCCGGGGGGGGGTGCTTCCCGTACCCCTGCTACCTCTCCTTGAGCATTTTCCTTCCCGTTTGCCCCTTCGCATCTCCCAGGGGGAGAAGATGCACCTCTTGGCGGAGCAGGAGAGGCGGCAGCTGGGACGGCTGGACCAGGAGCACGCCATGGAGCTCAGCGAGTGGAAGCAACGACTGGCTGCTCGCAAGGAGGTGAGTGGTCCTGCAGCCCAAAGCATCTCCTCCCCGTCTCGGCCCAGCTCCCGGGATGCAGTGGAGGACCGCTCGCCCCGCCGTGGGGCAGCGCGAGGCGCGGGCCGTGGCAGCGCTGCTTCTCTTCTCCAGATGCTGGAGGAGGAACTGGGGAACTCGCTGCCGGTGCAGCGGCGAGGAGGGCTGCACGGCGCCCACAGCATGACAAGATCACCCGCTTCTTCCATTTCCCCTCCTGACACTACGGCGGGGGTTACTGGGGAGTGAGAGACACGCAGCTGCCCGGGGACTGGTCCCACGGCTCTTTTGGAGGTGGGACTGAAGGATCTCGAAGGCATCGGCGAGGGGCAGCGGCCCCCGGGGATGCCGAGCAGCCGGGCAGGACGTGGTACGGATCCTGGGGGCGGCAGGCGTGGGGGTGTTCAAGCCCACCCTCGCCGTGCTGGAGGGGCTGGGGTGACACAGGCGCTGTCACCCCCCAAATGACCCCAGAAGCCCCTCAGGGAAATCATACCACTGGGCTTGAAGCTGTGGGTACAGGGGGGTTGGTGGCGCGTCCCATGCGGATCTCCCCTCAGCTGAATCGCAGCTCAAGGAAATACATATTTTCTTGAAGAAAGTCCCTGTCTGTGACTATTTTACTTCAAACCCCTCATCTTGTGCCCATCCTGTGCCCCCAGCCTGTGCCCTCAGGCCAGATCTCCGGGATGGGGGTCCTGTTCCCAGCCTATGGCCCAGAGATGCCCTCGGGGGCAGAGGTGGCAGCACAGGGCCAGCACTGGAGCCAGATCTAGGCTCCACCACCCTGCAGAGAGCAGCACCCACCTCGTCAGGGCCCTGAGGTCACTAATAAGCCCTAACGGCCTTGACCAGCCTCACCAGGGGCCTTGACCCGCATCCATGGCCCAGGAGCCCCACTGAAGCTCAGCTCAAGGGCTTCCATCCCTGCCTGAGCTGCGCTGGGAGCGCCTCATCGCCTCGGACCCAATCCTGACTTGCAGACCAACTTCCCAGCTTTATCTTGGACCCGTCTCAGCACCACGAACTTGCCTGGTGATCTCAACTCTTGGTCGAACCTGGCCACCATCTCCAGGTTGGTCCTGCTCGCATCGTTCAGGTACGGGAGGACAGGTGATGCTCCGGCTGTGCGATCCCCCATGGCTCCCAGCTCACCTTCCGTAGGGAGCAGCCCCGCTCTTGCTGCTCCCTGACACCCGTTATTTTAACCTCTCTCCTGTTTTGGGGGCTCCTTCTTCCCCATCTCAAAGGCCCATCTACAAAGTCTATAGCAATTTATTATCTTTAAGCTCAGTATAAAAGGTAAATCACTTCAGGGGATGAACAGGACTACAGGAGGAACTGGAGACGTGAGTAACAGTCAGTCCGCATAGTGGGAATTACAGACAGACAGCGGGTGACACACAGAGGAGACTTTCGCTCGCAGGCACTGACGGTTCACAGTAAATGGAAGAACTCCATGACCCAGGAAAGAGCCGATGGATCCAAGACGGCAGGCTGAGCCGCAACCGTCCATCTGTACATGTCCTATACTTGGGTAGGACATCCTTGATTTAAAAGTTTTCCGGAGGTGTGGAGACCAGCAGGATTTCTCAGCAACGGTGCTGGCAGGAGAAAAATCTGCCACTGATAAGTCCAGAGCGAGCGCTGGTCAGCTGAGCTCTGTCCCGTGGGTCAGCCCCGGTGGTCTGCTCCGCGCAGGGCTCAGTTGCCTTGTTTCACTAGGACATCAGACAGGTCCTCTGTGCCCTCCAGCTTCAGATTCTGGGAATAGAAAAGAAAAGCAAGGTTTGACAAAGCCAGGCTCTTCCCCTCTGGCTCTGGCATAAAAAAAAAAACCCCACCCACATGAAGGTTCATAACAGTCTCAGCCCCCTCTATCACCATCAGCGCACGCAAGACTAAGGCTTCCCATCGGCTGTTGCTTCGGAGCCTGAAACGCTCGCAACGCTTAGAATGACACTGAGCAACGGAGTGCTCACCCCTCTGCTGCCAGACCCAAGGACAAGGAAGGACAGACCGCAGTTAGGCTGGAAACGCTGCGAGTGCTTGACCACGGGCTGTCGTTCTCAGCGCATCGGCCTGATTTATGTTCACTGTAAGCACGAAACTGGGACTTAAGCGGAGAAGTCCTGAGGTAGCAAGAATGGCTCTGCTCCCGGTGGTTTTCACTGCGCGATACACCCGCTGCTCCTACCACGTCCCCGGTGCACACGCTGCGCTTACCTTCTCATTTGCCAAATGCAAGAGGCAGACGAAGGCTAAAGGGATAGACAAATTCTTAGCCATGGCAGAAGGCAGCCTACAAAAGAGAAGGGAGGAGGTCAGGGTGGCCGGAGTCTACTGCAACCCAAGGGATGGAGCATGCCTGCAAGGACCAGGTCACCAAAGATTAGCTCCTCCCCGGGGATCTGGTTTTCTCCACCTTTTCCCTCCCACTAGCAAAGAACTTACCAAGCTGAATGCAACCTGTAGCTCCCCCAGGCAAACCCAGAGAGCAAGAGAAGAGATTTTTCCCCATCGGGGTTCAGTTAGCCGATTGTAATAGACACAGAGGGGTCAGCGTTTGCCCAAATTTAGCTGAAGTCTGTCCCCTAGCTTCAGTCCAACCTTTTTTAGGGCCTCTCTACCTGTGAAGCAGTTCCTTTGTGATGCTGCTGAAGACCTTCTCTCCTTCTACCACTGATATGTCCTCCTCTTTCTCTGTATCTTCCATCTATTTAGCAAAAAGACAGACAATGTTGAGACAGACTTTGCTCTCCAGTATTCAGCCTTGTGGTCAGAGAAAAAACACTGCAAGTTTCACTCCGTCTGTCCTTGCTGACCATCCCGTGGGAGCCAGACCACTAGAACGGAATTGCTGCTAAACCTGCCCAAGACTGTCTCTGCAGGAGTTCAGGACAGTTACCCGTAGGGCATTCTCTTATCCTCGGGCCTATTGGGGTACCTGGCTCCCCCTGCACTCACCTCTGCCACTGTTTCTTTCTTGTGTCCATCAGTCAAGAGGTCCCACATGCTTATCTTCAACCTCTTCATGTCCATTTTCTTGGCTGTCTTTGCGTACTGCATCGCTATCTTATTGACCTGAGAAGAAGTCGTCCAGGGTTAGTTGAGAGCACCCGAGCAGAAGCAGGAGCACTATCCTCAATCAGGACCACAGGAACCATCAAAACATGGTTCTCCTTGGGAACAACAGTGAATGCTTACTACTGAACCTTTGATTTTTAGTTCCCTCCTCTTACACAAGGGTTCATCTGGGAATAAAGTGTCCAGTAGCAAACCCAGGAGATCCTGCCCCAGGGAAACTGCTGTCTCAGGACTTCTAACCACCTGAAGCGTTGAGAGGCTTTGGTCCAGACCTCCTGAGTAAGCAGTTCACAGCTCGGCGACAACACAAATCCTTACCTTCTGGGGCTCTGCAACGAGGTTCAGCTCTCCATACGTTGTAATATTGACATTGCCGACAACCCTGAGCTCTTGACCCTCAGGGCGGGCAGTAAGGTTGAACTCCTCCGTCTGGCCCACAAATTGAATGGGGTCATTATCATCATCGCTGTCTGCAGCCTGATCAAGAAGAGATACAATAGTGAGGCCACCCAGAGACATCTTAGAGGAGCCAGAGATGTCCTGCACGGAGATAACAAAAGCACCCGCATCTCGGGAGGGTGGTAATACCTGCTCACCTTCCCCATGGAACAGGTTCTTATTCTCCCCATGTTCTCCTCTCCCCATGGTGCTTAGGCTGAGCTAAGGCTAAACCCAAGGGAGATCTAGAGCGCAGAATATCGAAAGACCGTTCTACACGGAAAGATGAAAGAGATGAGGGCTCTCCTGCCAGCATGGGACCAGCTGAGACTTGTCACAAACACACTCAGGAGGCAGCACTGGCCTGGCAGAAAGCTGAAGCTTTAGAAGAAATCTGCTTCAACGGGAGCTCAAAACAGCTGGGAGCAAATCTCACCATGTAGAGATGACTGCAGAGGCGAGCAATGGCATTTGCTCCTATTTTAGGGCACACGTGTATGGAAAAGGCTGGAATGGAGTTTCTGCAGCAAACTGACTGGCAACCACCAAAGGCAGAAAGTTTAGCCGATGTCGTTAAGAGTGAGGGGACAGAGCAGAGGCCCCTACAGCTTTGTCATAATCTGCAGCACCAATTCTTTTTCCCTAGGAAAAATCTTGCTCCCTAGGACACAGATTCTTCCTAAATTATTCCCATCGCGTATCAAATATAGGCAACAAAAAGAAATCTTCTTGTTGCAGTTACCTGCAGTGCAGGGCAGAAATTGGCGGTGTCATTGGGGTTGTTGTAATCGTACTCGCCGATCTCATCTTCATGATTCAACGAGCTGGCTGGCTCAGACATCTTGCAGAGCTACAGAGACAAGACCAGGGGTCAGGAAAGGAAAAACCCATAATACTTCCCCAAGCAATGCCTGCGCCTTGTTCCTTCATCATCTCCCCTCTTCCTCCTCCTCGCATACCAGCCCTCTAGCAAGCCCCTCGTAAAGCACAACAGCCAAGCGCAGCCGCTCCGGCATCCGCAAGCGGGTCAGTTCAGCGAGAGACATGCTGGCCCGTCTCCAGCCCCAAGGAACATCCCGACGGACTCGGAGCATTTGGTGAAGAGTGGGTTTTTTTGTGCACGGAATCATTGCCAACAGGCTTTGAGAAGACTGTTACCTTAAGAGCTGGTTTGAGGAACAGCTGGAGAATGTTGTTGGGGTCATAGTTGAAGTCTGTGGGAAGCGTGGTGCTCTTCACGTTCTCGCTTTCAAGAATGGATTTGGCTAGAGTTACAGATGCCTGGGGAAGGTAATAAATACCATTACCTATGAGATACCCACTGCTCGGAAGAATAAGGCACAAATAAGTGCTTTGAATGCAGGTCTTTGAAAAGGCGCAAGTTCTGAGATGCCTCGGAAGAGGAGTTCCACACTGTTCCAAGCCAGTGCACCCAGTGGGTTCTGCGCAGCACCTTGGGACACAGAGCTGCGCCTGCAGGGTCTCTCTGACCAACAGGGTCTAAGGAGGGAAGAATCCAGCCTGATTCTCCACCCCAAGGCTGGTAAAACTCTCTACTTGTAACGTGACATGGAGTCAGAAGACCCTGCACCAAGGAACACGCATTATGTTGGATTTCCAGAGCCAGTTTCACAGGAGCATGAGATGAGCCACTTGCAGACGACAGTTTCAAGACACACTGGTATGACAAAAGAAAGCAGAGAGAGGCAGAAACTCAGCACGTACTTTGGTCTTACGGAAATATGCCTCAAAGTCAATATCCTCATCAAAGTTCAGTTCAAATGCTTTCTTTATGCTCCTTTTCTTGGTCTCTTTTTCAGAGTTGGCATCAGCTGCAGAAAGGAAGGAAACTGTCAGTGCTTTGTGACAGAGTAAGGACAAGAAGCTCACTCCTACCTTGAGCATCTGCTCCACACAGAAAGGTCACCTACAAGGACTTTTCCCTTTGTTAGGGGAAAGCAATAGCTGTTGTTTTCAGCTTCATGTTTTAAAGGGATCAGTATCTTTTTATAGAAGCCGAAAGCGTAATTTAATCATCAGTTTTAATGCAGAAGGTGGGAAACAACAGCCAGAGCTGTATTAGTGCTAGTATCTCCTACTGCTGCAGTGAGAGACACCCCCTCAACGCTGAGCATCGTTAACAAACCCAAACAATAGAGAATACATTAGACACCAAAGGATCTGCTTGTGACCAAGAGCCTTCCTGCTGTCCGAACTCAGTACTGCTTCCCAGCTGGCTAAAAAAGAGCCACGCAGGCTTGTCCCCTTCTTTACTGTCCCTACTTTATGACTCAGGTGTCACCCATCTCCAAAGGTAAGCAGGACCTGGCAGTAGCTGCATGTGTACTGTACGAGCCGCCGTCTCTAAATACGTACATTTGTGTCGAGGTTTGAAACGCCAGTGCTCTGGGCCGGCCCACATGGACAGAGTTCGGGGACTGAAGTAGGAGTATTCCCCTGGTTTCATGGAGAGATGAAGGCACATGGTCCCGATGTCTCCCTCTCCAAGAGGAACTGTATCAGTTCTGGGAAAAGCACACACAGTGAAATCAGTCCTTTGGCACACACCAGGCCTGAGCGGGCACTTAATATCCAGATCGACTTTGTACAGACATCGCTCGCTCCGTCTGCCGGCACGTGTGCAGGACTCCTGCTCGTTAATCAGTGAAGGGTACCGGGGGTGTTGCTCTGTCTGGAGTCTGTGAGGCTGCTGCAAAAACACAGGTGGATTTGCCAAAGGGCGAGCTGGAAACCGGGGAGCAGAGTGAGCAGACAAGCAATCACTCCGGGCAAGTGTGACCACATGAAAAGGTCTTCTTGGAGGGTAGAGATATTACTGTAACGCATTCCTGGATGTACCCAAAACTTAAGCAGAAAGCAAGCTACAGCCGGATGGGAAACGTGTATAAAGTAAATTAAAGATTCCCCAGACAGTTGCTAGAAGTTGTTGCTTGCTATCAAAGCAAAGCTGTAACTTTTCAGTGACTACTTACCTGTTGCTCTGGTGGACTACTCCAAAGGAGTTGAGGTTTTCTGTGATTTCCCCAGTCTTGCCTGCTGCTGTACTCCTGGGGGAGTCGGAATTGAAATCATCATCTGGCAGGGTGGGAACACAGTCTTCCACATCGCTCTCTATCTCCGCATTGATATCGAATACATGGTCGCTCTTCCTAAATTTATCCAACAGGGCTGACACTGACTGTAGGAGAAGAAAGCACTCAGGAAAAAATAAAACACAGCGCAACAATCCACTGTCCTGTGTATCTCGGAGATCGCTTTGGAGGTGAGCAGAGAACACAGCTCGAGTATCCCACCCAGCTCAAGTATCCCACCTGGCACAGAGCTAACAAACGTACCTCATTGTGGGATTCAGCATCCCACTTTGTAAACCGGAAACCAGCCAGCGAAGAGCAGATGGGGCGTTTTTCAATGCACTGCTCTAGTAGGACTAGAGACAAAGAGAGCAAGGGGGGAGAGATTAGATATAGGATGAAGCAACCAGGAGCTAAAACAAGTGCCAGGCATTAAATCATTCTTAAAGCCACATACATAGGCAGCCCTTCTTGCATGTAGGGCAGGGCAGGGCTCGCTGCAAAAGCAGTCAGGCTCATTTCTCAGCAGAAAGGGAGAGTTCAATTGCTACCCTAACTCGAGAATGGGCATAATGCTGGGAATCTTATCAGAGCCTGTAGTATGTACAGGCTCAAAACACTCTGAGAAGGTCAGTCCTTAACCTGGAGCACACTAATTTCAACTGCTGCACAGCTCAGACCACGTATACGTGCTGTGTGACAGATCTGCCAGAGGTTAAGCTACATGTAGTGATCTAAAACCTACAAAGGTCCTGTTTTTCCAGCAACCCGTCTCAAGTTGATCAGGATCAGAGCAATGGTGCCACAGGGTAGCCAAGCAGTGACCAAAAGCGCAAGTCAAGCTGGCTGAGACTAAAATGAGCACGCTTGGGAGACAAAAAGGATCGAAAGGTCTGGATGGGCCCCTTTGCTTAGCAGTTACCGGCACTCACGCTTTAAATTCATCACTTTCACAGGATCAGAGTTTGGCAGCGTGAGGGTCTCTGAAGAACAGAGAGGCACGATCTTCGAGTCAAAGAGGAGCTCGCTGTGGCAGTTCTGGGTACGTAGCCTGGTGAGGAAAATGCCAGCTGCGCTGCATTCATCAAAAAATGCGGCTGTTTTCTGGAACATGGGATCCATCTACAGGTGTGGAATGAAGCAGAGAATCAAGGAATGGAGTAAATGGAGGCGGTGAAGCAGGTCTCTGCAAGAGACTTTTAAGTACGGATCCGAAGGGAGAATGACCCACACATCTTTTTCAGTGAGGAGAGAGCTCTTGCAGCTGCCTCACACAGGAAGAATATACGTGACTAGGAACAATCTTGCTATAATAGCAGAATTCACAGACGTGCGTGTGAATGTTAGAGCCCAAAAGAGGAATGCACAATAAGGAAAACAATAGAAATGAGAAAGATGAGGCGACATCTCCTCTCCTCCACCAGAATGCAGCTGCTACAAGCAGCCCCCCTCCACCCACCTCACATCTGCGATTAGCGTCCGACACATTGATGTTGTTCAAGTTCCGCTCGATGGTTTTGAATGAGTGCTTTTTCTTTGTCTGAACTCGCTTGACAGCCTCAGGAGCTGAACTGTCTTCTAAAAGAAAAAGAAGAACAAGTTACACTTAGAAAACTTGCTAAAATACCCTACGGAGGGATAGCACAACTTTTACTTCAGTTTGTACAACAAACACACAAAAACCCAGTGGGCATGAAGTTACCCAATTAGGTATCTATTAGCATGAACCACCAATGTTTCATTGGCTGGATGCTGCATTTCTTTTTATTGACTCTATTTTATCTTAACAGCACGGTTTTGTTTCAAGGCAGAGGACAGCAAAGAGCGAGGGCACTTCATTCTTAATGTTTCAGATCAGGCCACCTTGGCTTTGCATACAAATCTGACAGGCCAAACTGCAACATTCAGATTCTTATCTCAACCCTCCCTGCTTGGAGACCTTATTGTGGCCTTCCAGTCCCTGAAGGGGCTACAGGAGAGCTGGGGAGGGACTTTTGACAAGGGCATGGAGTGAAAGGACGAGGGGGAATGGCTTCAAACTGGAAGAGGGGAGATTTAGATTAGATATTAGGAAGAAATTCTTGGCTGTGCGGGTGGTGAGCCCCTGGTGCAGGTTGCCCCAAGAAGCTGTGGCTGCCCCATCCCTGGAGGTGTTCAAGGCCAGGTTGGATGGGGCTTGGAGCAACCTGGGCTGCTGGGAGGTGTCCCTGCCCAGGGCAGGGGGTGGATCTAGACGGTCTTCAAGGTCCCTTCCGACCCAAACCATTCTATGATTCTATGCTCAATGCCCAGGCAAACTAATTCAGGATTTCCCAGCCCTTGAAAAATGAAGGTAATGGTACTCTCCTAGATGGACAAAGTGCTTCGAAATTCATGGGTGCTGTGTAAGTACACTGACGTTTCTCCTATACGCAGGTAGAACGGGAACAGCTTAACAGAAAATGAGTGAATGGCACACCTCCTTCTGGGCTGTCGACGTTTTTCTTAGGTGACGAGTCCTTGCCCAAGCCTCCAAGAACTTTGTAGGTATCTGCATGGACCGCATCCACACGCACGGCATAGATCTTTGCGCTGGCATCAAGCGTGCCAGCTGCTATCTGACAGGAGGAACAAAGGACGCAATTTTTAGTTAGGAAAAAGTCTCATCTAGAAGATGCAAATGCAGAAGGCAGGCTGCAGACCTAAATTTCTGAATGCTCTGTTTTACAAGCAAAATTATGAAAAACTGGAAAAGGATTTATTCTGAAACCTACTGGAGATCTAGGTGCACAGCATGGGTCAAGATGTGTCTTCCCTGGCAGAGCCTATAGGTTGCTTTATCAGGTCTATTGAAAGGGATCACACAGAAGATACTTAAAAAGTCACCACGATTAAGCAGCAGGGACAAGCAGAAGGGTGCAGATTTGTATCTGCCAGGAGACCTCTCTCCTCCAGTTCTCCTTCATGCCTTCTTTTGGGTCATCCTCTTGGTATCATTGTATTTTCTCAAATTACAAAGTCAAAAGAGGTGAAGTACAGGAGATGCCAAGTGCCCTTTTCAACCATGGACGCCCCCAGGAAGGTGAAGGATCACCCACTGAAAACCCGTGCACTGTTTCCTGTGCCTTCCTCAGTGTCATCAACCATAAGACAGCTAGCTCAGGGGTTCCTCGAGGCCACGTTCATTTGTTCATTCATCCAAGAATTCCCTCCTAGCATCAGTGAACTATTACAGCGAGTAAGTCTTTGCCCTGTCAAGTTCTTATTCTGATCCATCCTGGATCAAAAATAGTCTGGGAGTTAGCCACACTAACTTCCTTTCTTTTACAGCGCTGTATTGTTACTGGTTGTAGCACTCAGTATTTACCTCAGAAGCCTCACAAGTCTTGCTTTTAAACAAGCTTTCCTTTTGAAGGACCATAACTGAAAGAATTCGGCCTTTAGTTTCTGTGATACAAAAGGATTCAACACTGTAAGCTTCTGCACAGTAAGAAGCTGCCTCTACCGGATATTTTTAGTGGAAATAACCAGCTCAGTTACCTTATTATTATTTGAGGTTTGCTAGTCATTAAACCTCAGGCTAAATGCCAGTCGGAAACAAAGCACCTCCATGACCCTGCAGCGATTCCTCTCACCTTGAAGTTGGTCAGTTCAGATTCCTTCTCTTTCAGAATCTCAGTCATATAGTCTATCAGGTGTAAGCCAAAGGCATTCTTCGTGGTGATTTTCTGAAACACAGCAGATGGCTCAGAACTGATCCCCCAGCAAATGACACCTGTCAAAACTGTCTGAACCCTCATCCCACGGGGTATTTACAGGATAGGATGGATACTAGAAAAAATTCTTCGCCAAAAGGGTTGTCAAGCATTGGAACAGGCTGCCCAGGGAAGTGGTGGAGTTGCCATCCCTGGAGGTATTTAATAGCCATGCAGATGTGGTGCTGAGGGACATGGTTTAGTGGTGGGTTTGGCAGTGTTAGGTTAACGGTTGGACTTAATGATCTTAAAGGTCCCTTCCAACCTAAACAATTCTATGATACGGTCCGGGCCACGTCCTACTTTGTTACTGCTGGGAAAGGCAGCAACAGAAGCTCGGATCAGGGACGTGTGTCAGATCGGGGACGTGGCTCAAAGGGCTCGGAAGAAAAATAACCGCCTAGCCAAGGCTCAAGAAGTTTAAAATCCCTCCCGGCTTTGCAACCGCGGCCCCCTCACGGTGGTGCGAGCGGGGACCGGGCTCAGGAGCCCTCCCGTAGGCCGCCCACTCACGTTCTCGGCGGAGAGCCTGATGCAGATGCTGTAATGTTCCGAGATCTGAGCGTTGCTCCACTGGGGGAGGGCCGGCAGACTTGCCTCCGCCTGCCTGCGGGAGACACGGCGCTTTGAGGACCCTCCTCCTCCTCCTCCCCTCAGCCCCTCACGCCGGGCCCGGCCCTACCTGGCTGCGGGCGAGGCCAGGCCCAGCGGCGAGTCGGTGCCGCTGAGCTGAAAGTCGATGACCCTCGAACGCCGGCGTTGCCGCCTCTCGTCTTCATCGTCGTTACCGGGGCACTCGGCCAGCACGGGGGTGCCGCTGTTACCGAGGGGCCGCGGGGCGGGGGAGGCGACCGAGGCCCGCCGGGGTGTCGCGGCGCTCATCCTCACGGCGGGGCCGGGCCGGGTCGGGCCTCGCCGCCCTCAGGCCCGCCGCCGCCGTCGCCCCGCCCACTCCCTCACGCGAGGGGGCCAATGGGAGCGCGGCTCCGCCGGCCGCTGGCCAATCGGGGGGCGCGGAGCTCCGCCCCGCCGGGTTTGAAACCGCCGGCCGCGCGCACGCGCCGGGCGCAACGGTTGCCGTGCGGCCCCGCTCCTCCCCTCAGTCTGCCGGCGGCGGGCGGAGGGGGAGGACGCGCTGCTCCGCGGCTCCTGTCAGGGGCCCGCCGCCTTCCCGCCTCCGGGTTGCGCCCTGAAGGGTACCCTCCGCCGCCGGTGGTGTCCCGGGTCCCTCTCGCAGCGGCGGAGCAGCGGGCAAAGCCCGCCTCGGAGGAGGAAGAGCCGCCAGAGCCGACCTGCTTAGGTACTGACCGCCCCGCCTCCATGGCCCCTCGCCGGAGGGCTCCGTTTGCCTCTCGTTGTCCCCTAGAGCCCCTGGCTGTGTGGAATTGCCCTCAGGCCCGTCTGCCTGACCCTTCAGTTTGCTCTGTAGACCATCCCAGAGCACTCCGGGTGCTTTCTGGTGGTCCCTCGACCGCTCTGTGCACCGTTTGGTGTTCCCCAGAGCACTCTGCATTCGTTTCCGTACACCCCACGGCCCTCCGGGTGTGTTTTGGTGTGTCCTATAAGCCTTCGGTGTGCCCCGAACCCCTCTTTTCTTCAGCACTGTGTGGGTTTCTGGGTACACCAGAGGGTTGGCGGGGGGGGTGTCTCAGGCTGGGCAGCACCCAGCAGTGCAGATGTCAGCCCCATGGAGTGGGCTAGCGGATGGCTTGGGGCTTCTCGCCTGGCTTCAGCTCTGGAGCCTTCTGTTGTGCCCAGCACAGCATCCTTTCTCCCAGCCTGGCCCAGGAAGGATGTTCTGGGAGAGCAGGAGCAGGTCGCAGCTCCTTTCACTGCACTGCTGGAGGCAGAGAGACTGGTAAGTGAGGAGACAGTAATGCTTCCCAAAGTCCATCCCTTCTGCTCTTGGTCTGACCCAAGGCAGCCTGTGTTTGTGTGCAGGATCCTGTGAGCATGAGAAGGCTCCATATCTCCACCTCAGCTTTTCACCTGTTTCCCCAGTTCTTGGCAGACAAGGCCAGGTTATCTGTATTGTTTTGGTTTCCCTGTGTTTACTAGCAGGAAAGGTTTGCTGGGGAAAGCTGTTCCTCCTGCAATTTCCTTTTTCCAGCAGAGCCGTGGTCTGGTGTGCCTGATTCCAGCAGTCCTGCCTATGGCACAGTGGTTGGGCTGTGGGCAGAGGAGAAACACTCTTTATTGTAGTATGGAGAGCAGCCTGCGCTGAGGGCTGAGCTGTGTGCCTGAGGCAAGGCTGCATGATGGGGGAAATAAAGCTGTGTGTTTTATTTTTGTAGCATGTCCTGTGCTGTAGAAGGGTTAGCAGAAACCAGGCAACTAGGCCTGGACCTGCGCCTGCCTCCACCGTCATCCTGACGCCATAGCTGGTGGGAAGAGCAGCTTCTTCTCCAGTGCCACCACCCAGACAAGAAACATTTCCAGCCCTTCCAGGCCAGCATTCCCAGCTGTCATCCCCCCGAGGGAGGTGAAGCACCAGCTGCCCCAATCCTTCTTGTGGGGTTTAGGTACTGGGGACCGCGACATTGCTGCAGTTTGATATCGGAATTCTTCCCAAATGCGAAGTGCTCTTCCAGCCTGAACCACTGGATGGGGCAGGAGGAAAAGATGTGGTTTGATCTCAACTGCATTCCTCAAGATGCTGTGTTCCCTGCTGAGCCAAAGTCCTCCCGCTCCCCACACAGCGCAGCCACGGAGTCGCTGTGCCATCAGCTAGGTTCTGCGCTGACTCCAGCCACCCCAAAAATGGCAAAAGAATAAACTTATGGAGACTGGCGTCTACTCGCAAGCACAGCTCAAGCACCCTGGAGGCCCAGGGCACTTCAAAAAGCCACAAGGGACTAAGTGACTTATGTGGGGGGCAAAAACCCTGTAGGGCTTTTTTGTCCCCAAATAACTCGGGGTCAGAGCAAAGGGGTCTGGCCCCTTCCCTCAGCTGCTCCAGTTGGCCAGACTAAAATGCTTTAAAACCCAGGTTAGGCTTTGTGATGTGTCTTCCTACGAGCAAAAGCCTCATAATGAAGCTTTTAATGGCTGTTGTAAACAAATCAATGTCTCCAGCTATACATCTGAAATGAAAGAGGCTGAAGGAACTATGAAGGTTTTTAATGTCCAAATAAATTACTCCTGCTGTGGCAATAGCAATGTGTGGAGCATTTGATTTTTCCCAGCCATTAGTGGTGCTGGTGAGGATAGAAATATTCATGCTCTGTATTTAACTGGAAATTAAGAGAATGTATCATTTGGTGACAGGAGCTTTTACAAATGGCTGCTCCCCCTTTGATCAGCTCCCCAACTAATAAATCATTGGCAGGACTTTGGGAAACTTTACAACTCAGACCTGCTGGTGGGTGTTTGCCGGAGGATGCGTTCCGAAAATCCCCCGGTAGATGGAGGTGTGCTGGGATTCTCCTGCTTTTTGAGGGAATGCTGGAGGCTCGTTTAAGGTTTGCTTTGGGAGCTGGGAAGAATGACTTACGAGGGAAAGCCGGCTGTCCACCCACCAGGCAGCAACTGCTGCCTGCTGCGCTCCCGGTACTTTTCCACCTGCCTGCCTGCACCGTGCCGGGGCTGTGGGGAGCTTTGGGGTGACACCGAACATGGGGGATGTCTCCTAGCTGCAGGCAAGTATTGGAGGGGGGTGGGAAGTTTAGGAGAAGAGTAGGAATGGGGGGGAAACGGTTCTGTGTGAATGCCGCAGCTGCTGTGATGGACTTGAAACCTTGTTGGTCACGTCCACGGGACTGCTGAGCTGCTCGGCGGGTCCCAGGGGTGGGATGCGCTGACTGCTCCGGACCCACAACACGAGTAGCGTAGCAACGGGGATCTTCCCCAGCTGCAAGGCTTAAAAATAGAGCTGGGGAGTGTGGAACTCGCAGCCTTCTGGGGTTACCGGGACCTCTGCCCCCTGCCAGCATCAGACCTCAGCTCGACTCGGTGGGTGCTCGCCCACAGTGATGGGGCTGCTGGAGGTTTGGTTTCTGCGTGGGTCAGGGGCACTTCTGCATGCGCCCATGTCCCCAAGCATCCGGGGACCCTGCTGCAGTGGCTGAGGCTGTTGATGCCACACAAGCGGGGTCGCCTCTTGTTGAACTGATGCACCCCTCTCTAAATGACCTGTAAACTAAAAATTATCTGGTAATTTCCCTGTGCTGGAGCAGAGCTACAGGAGCGCTTATTAACCCACTGGTGCTATTCACATGCAAACAACTGGAGCTCATCTCAGTGATAAAAGGCAATTTAATACCTGCTTGGCTGCTGACGGCAACTAGGAGGGTTTTGGTTTTCAGTGCAGATCCTTTTTGCAGACAGACACCCCAGGGTCAGCGTCTATGTCTGATTTTTTCCCCTTCCAGAGCACGCTGTCTGCTTTCAGCCTTGCTTTGTTATTGCTGCAGAGCTACTTCTGGTCATGCTCGTACCTCGGGGCACAAGGAAGAGGTTGAAACCTCGGAAGAGGGAAACTGTTTGATTTCTCTAAGGTCTTACTAGGAAGGCCTGTTCCCGAGCAGCCTTCCTGTGCCCTGGCTCAGCGCTACATCTGAAAAGGCTACAACATGGCTTGCACTAACACAGCTTGGATTTTTTTTTTTTGTCCTTAGAGAGTGTGGCTCTGAGCAGGAAGGCTCTGGAAGAGGCCAGCGGGTGAAGAACCATCCAACAGAGATGGTTTCAGAGCTCAGGATGGCCTCAGTGACTTCTGCCTTTGCAGGCGCCTGGCTCATTTGTGATGAGCAGTGATGATCTGACCTTTTGTGCTCTCATTTCTCGTGTTTTGTCGCCAGGTAAAGCACTTGTACTAGAAAATCCAGGATTTCACAGACCTGCCAATGGCTGCAAAATCAGATATAAAAATAACTCCTCAAGCACAGTGATATATAAATCATCAGTAGCATGGTCACAGTGTGGGCTCGCACTTCCAGCTGAGGAGAAGTCCTCAAGGTCCTGACGGAGCAATCAAGATGAGATTGAGGGGCTGAAAGCAGATGAGGGATGTGATGAACTGTAAATCCTCTGGAGCTGTTGAGGCCGGCAGCAGCAAGACGAGGCTGTACCTCTCCCCAGCTTTGGTCTGACTGTGCCCACACAACGTCTTGCATTGTTCTTGGCAATTTTCCCTTACAAACGAAAGGAAGAAAAATGGGCAAGGCTGGTCCGGACGCAACCGCCAGTCTGCAGCCCCCGAGAATAACACCGGCAATCGTTTCTGACTGCAGGAACCTGCTGCAGAGCTGCTAGATGGACTGGCTGGGTTGGCGGCTCGTTAATTCAGTTCTATTTATTTTGTCATTTAGGACTCTCGGCAGTTTGAAACGATCGTTTCAAACTAGGTTGGTGCTTGCGAGTGAGGGGCTTACAGCAGAGCTGAGCTCCCGCGGCTCTGCATGGGGCAGAGGAGGGTGGGACTGGTGTACAGGTGGGACCTGAATCTAAGAGGGTTTCCCCACATCCCGGGGGAAATCGGTGGGACTCCGAGTCCTTGCACAGGCTGCCAACCAGACTGGTGTTTTCAGAGGTGCTAACGCCTTTGAGGGTGCTGCGGGGAGGAAAGAACGACAGTTTGCAGAGCGGGACAGCTTGCTTCGCCGCGCTTCTCTGCTTGCGCAGGGCATGGGTGAAGTCCGTGGGGAAGATTTTGTTGACAGGTCTTGAGAGAGCATCTCAGCCCAGAGCTGCTCTGGAGGACGTTGTCTCCGTCCCCTGCACACTCCATCCCTTGGGCATGCCGAGTGACTCAGAAGTCCCTGGAGATGTGCCCAGTGTGCCTCTGCCGCTGGTTTTGTGGCCTTTTTTGTGCTGCTGCTGAAACCCCGGTGTGGGTTGTGTGTCTGCCACTGCTGTCTGGGTGTCGAACACCAGGGAGGTTGTTTTTTGGGGGGGAGAGGTTTGTAACGCTGACAACATTCGTGTTGCAGACAAAAACCTTAACACAAACCTGTCTAATAGGGACTCCGCTCTCTGGAGGGTTTTTGCTGCAGCGCAGTTGGGATGTGGATATCAATCACGTCTTTCGGAGATGTGCGTCTTGGTGAAGGGCGGCAGGACAGACTTTGGGGTGGTTTGGAGTCCTGCACAATTTTTGCCTTCCGCTGTGAGATACCAGAAGTGTCACCCAAGGAGACCCGCTCCTCTTTGGGGTGTGGATTCCGAAATTCTTCAATTTAAATGCAAATTTGCAGCCGTTTGATTATGCCATGCATCAGAGAAGCTTTTGGACGGTGAACAGCTTGTAATAATCAACTACGCATCACTCAATACAGATATTATCTGCCGTTGCGATATCATGGCTGCGTGCCTCTGCAGAAAGCCGAGTGGTTCAGAACAACCCTCTGTTTCTCTCTTTCTCCTTTCACCTCCATTGAAAATTGCTCTCATTACCTCCCTGAAACCTTTTTAATCAACCTGGACGGCGCAATCTGCTTTGCAATAACAGGAATAATGTTTTTTTGGAGGTGCTTTGCATGGTAATGCTCTTCTGAGCCTGAAACGCTGCTATTTGGAATGACTGCAGCTTCAGGAAGGGCTTGTGTTTCTTCTTGACACCTTTGGTCTTCTGTAACCGGAATATTTTGTGTTGGGAGGCTTATAATTACCCATCTTATAACTTCCTTATAGGAAAAAGAAGGGGGAAAGCTGGATTGCTGGGGCACAGGAGTGGGTGCATCGGTTATGGCACCATAGGAAGCTTGTCCTGGTCGGGATCTCCGTCCTGGGATGTCTTCCAGGATGAAGCCCTGATCTTGAGACCATGGGTCACATCGGGATTTCCTAAACCCTTCTGCGACACACTTCTTCCCTGCCCATCAAATTGCTCAAATTAATAATATTTGACTTTTAATCAAGCTCATTACAGTCTTTGCCACACTTGAGCATCCTATTTAAGCAATCGTCGCTCTCACCCACTCCTTTCCTTTCCCCAGGTATTTGCATCTCGCCTGTGCGAAGGAGAGTCCTTTTGACGTGGTCACTTGGCACCAAGAATATGAAAACTGCAGTTAATCCTCATTTCACGCTCGCAACTGGATTGGGTTGATTTTTGAATTGCTGCTGCGGGTTCTCAAATCTTTCATTAGCTACTGCTTAATTCGTTTAGTTCAGTAATAAAAAGTAATTACTTGTCTAAACAACCGGACACCACTTCACTGTGGCCTCTAATTCTCCACCAAGTAGCCCCGTTTGTGGCGGGGAAACCAAAATCTGCTGCAGTCTGCACAGAAATTGAAGTGAGGAGCTCATGAAGTCGAATGAAGAACGTGAAGAATCCACTTCCCTCCGTGCACTTTAAACTCAAGTAGTTTTTCTTTAAGCTCTAACTTTGTCATAATGATATAACAGACCGTTTGGTGCTATGGAAACCCCAGTTTACACACTGGTGCATAGCTGCAAGCAATTAACTATCTTTAATTTTCATTTTCTGGGGATATTTTTGACTTGTGTATTAAGCAAACATTTATGCAAAACACTGTGGAATCCATAAATGTTAATTAAGTTGAACTTGTGTCTTTGCTGTGGCAGATAATCAGATGGATGGGTTCACTGAAGGCTGCAAAACTTGCCAGGATGGCTGGGAGCAGCTATAAAAAGACCCAACAGCGCAGGTGATGACATGGCTCTGCTTTTTGGGTGTCACCTTTAGGGTGCTGGTGCTCAGTCTTGCTTTCACCTGGTGCGTTTTGGCTTGACTGGGTGCGGATCCAGGTTTCGCCCTGTGAGTGACGTTGGCAGCTTTTGCGGGCACAGTGACAACTCCGCCGATGCGCCTTTGCGTGCTATGGGAGGGTACCGTGGCATGCAACGAGCAGCAAAGGCCTCAGCTAGGGAAGGAGGGTGCCGATTGTTAGAGGAGAAGACCTGGGCAGTACTTCACCAGGCTGCAAATGCAGGGAATAATCCTCTCCTTCGTAAAACAATCGCTTTAAATTTTCCTCAGAGCCTCAACCCTGACCCAAACCCATCAGGTAGCTCTTGATTTTGGGGGTTTTCCTATCAGATTGCAAATGGAGGAGATGTGCAAACTGGGATGAACCGAGGCACATGGAATTTGGATTGCCCCGTACTGTTTCGGCAGCGGATTGCGGTGGCTGATGAGTATTTTTTATAACCAATGAGCACATTCTTATCACTTTTATTTAGCGTGTGTGCGCAGGTGCACTTAGGAACAGGTATGAACCCTTCTGAGAAAGGTGATGTATTGATGCTGATAAATAAAATGACCCCTTGTTTGGATCTGATGAGCCGAATCCTGCTGTAAAGTGGGATCGGCTCTCGGGTTCCTGCTGCGGTGAAGCTTGGTTGGAAGCAGATGTGTGCGCGAAGCGCGGCACAGCAGCAGTGCGTGACACTGTTTATTCCTTCTCTCCCTTTTGCATGATAAAATAACCCATGAAAATAAATAACAAGAGCTTAATAGGCACATGGGACAGGGCCTTTTGGCAGTGATGCCAATCAGCTGTGCTTCGGCAACGCTCCTCTAATTAAAAACTGCAAATTACAGCCGGCTGGAGCTGATTGTGAGGGCTGGCTGGGTTGGGGGCTTTGCTCTGGGAGGTAAAGTGTGGCTGGTTGCTCCTTATATTCACATCTTCTCTCCCATCAGGTGTGGTGAGGTCTTGGCTAAGCCAAGGATTGTGCTGTCCTGGTGCCTGCCCCAGTGGAGCAGTGGGATTTGGGAAGTCCAAACCAGAAAGTGGAGCCAAGCGTGATAGCTGCTTCGTCAAGGGAATTGCTCTCAGCTGAATAGGTGGAAACGCCAGTGCTGATGCGTGATCTGCGAGTCGCACGTCTGCTTCAGCCCCACGCAGAGAAGCGAGTGACCGGTAAGTCCTGCCCGCGTTCCAGGAGCGATTCGAGCCTTTCCCGTGCCTTGGGAATCAGTGCTGTGCGGCCGGTCCCAGCTTTGCGGATGGCTGAGTTTTGCAGGCTATGCTTTTTCTTGCTGTAGTTTTGAAATTTCAGAGCATGCCCCTCATGCCGAAGGTCCCCCTCCTCCCAAACCCACCAGCTGCCTTTCACCACTCTTTTCACCTAGTTTTGGCTTTGCCACATTTCATCGCTTCTCCTCCCTCTCCCACTAAGCCACCAGTTGCCGGCTCTCATCGTTGCGGGCTCATTAACGGACTGCAACATAATTTCACAAAAGAAACATTTATTTATGAAAATCTATTTGGACAAACCCGACGATCACAGAGAGACCGTTTTGGGGAGGAGGGTTGGACTTTTGCTCTGCAGAGACGCTACTATGGAGAGAACTTCACGCAAAGCTCCGATCAGCCACTCCACACACCAAATACCAAACCCCAGATGTACCTCGCAGCCCGTCTCATCCCCTCGCTCCCCTCCTGGCCCTGACTGTATCGTATTGCACAGAATCGGGAGCCTTTTTGTCTGGGATGGAAAGTTGAAAGTCATCTCTCATCCTCAGCTGTTCTTGGGACTCACTGTCCCTTCTCCGGGGTGCAGCGACCACCGCGTTTAACTGATGAGTGGGATTTAGCTTGCAGCAGAGATGGGGTTTTGGGTGTATATACCACAGGAAAATGGGCTATTTGTGTGTTAAACTTTGTCTTATAACTGCTGTATTAATTATTCAGCTGGAGACGAGTTTTTTGGGCAGGATGATGTGTTCAGTTGATTAGTAACGGATTCCTGAAGCCTTAGAGGTGTGGGGTTTTTTTTTATTATTTTTTAATTGCTGTTATTATTTTAATGGTAAGCAAAAGCTAGGAGCTCTTGGGCTGGGCACTTTGGTTGTGTGACCTCGCAGGAGGGCTTTGGCTAGGACACACCAAGATAAAAATACCCCTACCCCCACCCCCCCCAACCCCCTCAGCCCTGCGGAAATACACAGCAAATAGCGGATACTCTGCTTCCATCCCAAATCGCTACCCGTTGGCAGATGCGGTGTGCTCGGCCGGGCCAAGCAGTGACTGCATCCCTCGAGGGACAGCAAAATACAAATAATAATACGGATAAGTGGTTGGGCGGGCAACCTTTTGCGTGTCTACCGGCAATCCCGTTAGGAGCACTACAAACAATGGGGATCGGTACTGGCTGATTTGCTTTGACTTCCACGCTTGCAAAGCTGCCGCATTTTTCTAGCAAGCAGCTCTTGCTCGGCTTTTGCTGCTGTTTGTTTGTTTTGTTTTGAGCTGGTGGGAGATAAATGGTTACACGTGAAACGGGATGTAAATGTTGTATTTTGGAGAAATTGAGCAGACCTCGAGGTATGTATGGAGACGGGGCTTTGCTGCTCTGTGCTCCTGCTGGGAGCTAGGTGGGAAGAGCAATTTCTGAATGCCGGGAAGCAAACCTGAGCTTCTGTAAGTCCCCTGGGGGTCAGGAGATGGCTTCAGGCTGGGATTTGGGTTTCAGAGCTCCCTTCTGCAATGGTTTTGGCTTGGAGTGCATTGTAATTGGGCTTAGGCAGCTCCCCTTAATGATGGTGGGAGTTATCTGTATGCCTCCAAGGAGGAGATGTGTGCAGACCTGCTGAGTGAATCTCTCCAGATGCTATTATTTTGCATTTCAGAGAGCCAGGAAAGAGACAAAGAAGCTGTCTCGCTTTGCAATTGAATTTCTAATCAGAGATCAGCAAGCAAACCAGGGAAACAGGCTTAATAAACCAGAAAAAGCCTCTGTATTACAGCTGACCTGTTTGAAAGGAGAGCTGGAAATAGCGCAGAGACTGGATTCGCCATGTGGTTAGATGTCCCATCCCCAAGCCTGGGCAGGGGCGTCTTGTTTTAGGCTTTTCGGTCTTCAAAAGAAGACTTCTCTGTGGCTTATGCATGCACAGAGCATCCCAAGGTTGATGAAACCAGCTAATGTTGCCTGATGCATGTCATGTGTGTGGACATGGACCTGACCCAAACATCCCATTTTGTGGGTTGGCCTAGATACTAAATGTGAAGAGAGTCTCGTCCCCGTTCCTGCCTCCACTGATAAAATAACTTGGCACTTGGAGGGGGGGAAGGAAAACCCAGGTTTGGGCGTCTTGTACCCATTTACACAGAACATTTTGGTTTTCCTGCATCGTTTTCCGTCTGTTGAATGATCCCTTGACACGTTCCCATCAGCTTGGGTGTCTCAGGCAGGGTCCACTGCGGTCCTTGGCACTATTTGGAACAGGTGGGAAATTTCCCCACTTTTATTTCAAGAGAGAGTTTCCTACAAGATGTGCAAGAAGCATTTCAGGCTGTAAACTGTCAGCTTGACTTGAAGTCTCCGTGTACGCCCTTGGGCTTATCCCACGTTTCAAGCTGAGCGTCGCTTGCAAGAAGACAGTTGTCGTTTCTCTGCACATCTCATGATCACAGCATCCTTGGGGCAAAAAACATGGAGGACAAAAGGGCAGCGTGGTTATATGGTTATATATATACACACACATATATATATCTTTTTTTTTTTTTTTTTTAAGAAAAATGCTGACTTCTATAGGCTCACAACCTGACACAAACTCTTGTGCGTGGGGTGTATGGAGCAGATCTCTGCTTGCCTTGTTCTAGACTGTTTTGAGATATTTGGTTTCATTTTAGTTTTGAATTTGGGTTGGCAGCTGGGAGTAAATCGGGATTTGGCTCTGGTTTGTAGCACCTTCTCGTGTATTGGCAGCACAGCTCCTGTGGAGTTGGTGGGAAAAGTTTCCTAGTCCAACCCTTGCTTTAAACCCCTTGGCATCGCCCATCCCTTTGATCCCTGCTCCCTGGGGCTGGTGGGTTTTTTTTTGGCAAAACCAAATCCCCAGGCAGGCTCATGCCATTCTCCACACACCGTGGGGTTGTGGGAGGCAGCAGCAAGGGAATATGTCTTAAGGCGACAAGAACAGTGAGAAGTGGAAGTTTAAGCAGGAGAAAAAATAGCGTATTCCAGCGTGTGTGTGAAGCACGTGGCGGTTTGTAACGTTGCGTAGTCACGGCAGTCAGGAAGAGCGTGCAAGTGGCAGGAAGAGCTGCTCCTCACTGGTGGCACTTGGCAGGAATTTGGGTAAAAATGAAGATGATCGTTCTTGTCAATCTGGATTTCTAGCCATTTTGTTGCTCTTGGATCCATCTATTTGCCCATTAATTTAATTTCTGCTGGAGTCATTGCTTAAATACATGTATTTTTATCTCCGAGAACCATCGTGGCTGGGGATTTATTAATGACTGGATCATCCAACAGCCAGTTTGGAGGCTGAAGAATTGAAAAGCTCCAAAAGTCATCTCTGCTTTGCTTCCAGAAATTGCTGTGTGCTCAGCAGGGTCTGATGTTCGGCTGCTTTAAAATGAATGAGCCGTTTCCTTGCCCTGTGCAAATCTGTCCTGCATCTCTCCAGTGTTTCTATCTTGCAGTGAATCCATTTTAGGAGTCTGTTTTCTACACCAAAAGTGAGAGATTGGACCAGCAGGAAGGAGCAGTCGGTACAACCACCCCCGAAATGCCCCCACACTCGTGGGTTTGTTCCCAACAAGCCAAGTTTGCCCACTTCTCATTTTATTTACTTTTTTTTTCCCCCTTTGAGTGTATGTTCATACGTTTGCTGACCAAAGGAGCCCTTGGTATTAACAGCCCCAGTGAAAATTATCCATCATAACAGGACTGAAATACTAGATATATCCACAGACACATCATAAACTGAATGTTTTATGCAAAAGCTAAGGGGATTAAAAGAAAAAAGCTTCCCTGATTAAAACAGAATCTGGAAAGTGGAAGCGAATCATTTCAACCCTCCTCTGAGTAAAAAATGTCTGCAAAATTCTTGTCTCCCTTCAAACCTTGTATGCTGGCAAAACTTTTGTTTTTCTGACGGAATCCTACTGTGCCCCTTTCTGTGCAGCTCTAGACATTTCCAGGTTGTGAAAAACATTTCGGTATGGTCAGTCTCTTCTTCTCCAGACCTCCCCAGGCTTCCAAAATCTATCCAAGAGACATCACCTTGGGCCTTTCAGGAAATCACAGTGATTGCTTTCGGCACATACGGTTGATTAACAGCAACCAAAGTCTGGCTCAGTTCAGAAATCCTTTTCAAGAGCCCTGTTTCGGTGAGCTGTGTTGTGGAGTGGCAACAGAAGACCATCGTGCAGAGGGATGTGGGTGCTGGAGATGAGTGGAGACTGTGCAGAAATGCCCGGATCTGAGTTGACGCACCGAGTGGCTGGTGGTGCCCCATGGATGTACAGGCTCCTGAAGTTGAAAACAGCATTTTTTTCTGGATTTTTGAATTGAATACCCCTCAGGATATTCAACTGGGAGTGACAGGGAGAACGAAATTAAAGGTGAGAGGAGGAAAGTGCAAGACTGGTTCATTTTCGTGTGGGGTGGGATGCACTAGGAGACCCCTGCTGCCTTGTAGAGAGCAGGGAAGCGCCTGCCGATGTTGTACTTCTGGTTTAGGAGAACAAACCCAGCTCTGTCCCATTTCTGTGTCCTGTCCACCTGCCTGGTACGTGGTGGGTTGGACAGTCAGCGAGCAAGGCGGAGGCCAGCCAAACCTCTCTTGTGTTCGGACACGAGCTATGGTGGAGCACACAAAACTAATCCAAAGGTTTTGCTCTCGTGCTCACCCAAGGATGATGAGTGGGTGTCACAGCAAGAGATGGTAAAACAGCATGGAAAAAAGCCGGCACATCACAAACCAGGCTGATGACGCTGGGTGGAATTAGCGCTGGAGCATCCCAGTGAGGGAAAGGGGATGGTGGCACCCTTGTGAGCGGCCGATGGAGCCAGGGAGCTGCTTAGGTGAGCGTGTTGGAGTAGAAGCTGAAGCTTTCGGAGACAGTTTTGGAGTCGCTGCGGGAGGAGCCGTTGGAGGTCATGTCTACGGAGAGACGCTTGGCCTTGCTGCTCTCCTCCAGCTCTTCTTCGGCTGTGCCAACCGCCGAGGACACCGTGGTCTCTATCCGGCTGACCTTGTACATGCTGCTCTGCGTCTGCAGGTACCTGGCTGACTTCATCTCCAGGCCCTCGTACTCGCCGGCACTGACAAATGGGCACCACCGAAATGCATGTTTGAAGCCCACGCGAAACCTAGGGGGGGACAGAAGAGATGGTGAAAGGCAGGGGTGAGGGGGTGGCAAAAGGACCTCGCTAGGAGTGGGAAGACACAGCTAAGCACTGCTAAACAACAACAACAATAAAAAAATACTACTTTTCACTAATGGAAGGAAAAAACACCGATAAATCCCAGTTGGGACTGTTTTGATACCTGCCCTCAAATCTCACAGGAGCTTAGGGAAGACTTATTTAGGTGAGTATTGTATTGAGCCTGCATCTGCTGGAAGCAGTCCCTGGCAGAGGATGGGATAGAACCACCCTGGAAAAACTCTCCATCCTTACTCTCCTCCATCAGACCCCTCTGCATCTCCCCCTTCTTCCCTCCCTGTTGCACCAAGATGCTGCCGAAAGTCACTCAAACCCCACCTGTCATTGAGGCAGCAGTAGATGATGGGGTTGTACATGGTGGAGCTCATGGCCAGCCACATGATAGCCAGGTAGACCTGCTGGATGAACTTCTGCAGGTACCACGCAGGGTTGATATATTGCAGGGTGAAGTAGATGTGGTAGGGCAGCCAGCACAGCGCGAATGTGCATACCACGATGATCATCATCTTCACTACCTGTGAGGAGAAGAGAGGGCAGGGAAGCTGCATCAGACACCCCACAGGTGTGGTGTCACCCTCCAGGATGGGCCACCTCTTTTTGCCTTGGAGACCTTTCCAACCAGGAACATGTGGTTGCCATCTTGGTTGACATGCACGTTCATGGAGGACACGCATCTGGAGGACACTCTCTGCTCCATTAGCAACAACCATGCAACAAGTCCTGACCTATTTCCACCCCCAATGACGTTTTTTTGGCTGTGGTTAGTTGGAATGAGGCATGAATGGTGGCTCCTACCGTGCTCAAAGGTCCTTACCTTCCGCTTAGCCGAGACCTGCTCGTGGTAGCGGTCGGAGGAGTCGCCAGGTATCTCGCTCGCCCAGAGGGTGATGCCCACCACAGTGTAGGCACATCCTATCACCAGAAGTGGCAAGAAGTAGATCAGGATGGTCATGCAGAAGTGATACCTACGAAAAAATGGTGGTCGTTGAGTGTGTCCTCTACCTTGTTATGCCAGGGGAGGTTTAGTATGGATATTAGGAAAAATTTCTTCACCGAAAGAAATTTAACGGGCACAAACTTGAGCATAGGAAGTTCCATCTAAACCTGAGGAGGGACTTCTTTCCTGTGAGGGTGGCAGAGCACTGGCACAGGCTGCCCAGAGAGGTGGGGGAGTCTCCCACTCTGGAGCCATTCTAAACCCACCTGGATGGTGTAGGTGCCCCTGCTCTGGCAGGGGGTGGCGCTGGGGGAGCTCCAGAGTGCCCTTCCAACCCCCACCAGTGTGTGATTCTCTGTGATTCTGTGAAAGGGTTGTCAAGCACTGGCACAGGCTGCCCAGGGCAGTGGTGGAGTCGTCACCCCTGGAGGTATCTAAAAGACGCATAGATGTGGTACTGAGGGACATGGTTTAGTGGTGTAGTTGGCAGTGTTAGGTTGATGGTTGGACTCAATGATCTTAAAAGTCTCTTCCAACCTAAAGGATTCTATGATTCTATTCAGTCTTTTTCTTGCAAACTGAGCTTGAAGGCAAAGAGCTTCAAAGGGGCAAGGAAAATTTGGCACAATTCCTGCAGACATATTGCCTGCAGAGCTGGGGCCGGGAAGAACTCCATACTTTCACCCCAAACTTTTCCAAGCCTCTGCTGCCAGCCTCTGGCATCCTAGCACCCTCCTGGGATGGGATGTAGAGGCCAGGGAAGAACCTGTGTTACCTCCACAAGGCAAGGATGTTTTAGCTGAAGTGGCTCTATGCTCACTTCTCCATTTATGCCCCAAATTATCCTAAAGATGATCACTTGCTCTTATCACACCTTTTATCTGGCAGTCCTGCAGGAGCAAATGTGGGGTTTTTTTTGACATATAAAGGATGGGAATACTAAGCTGAAGAAATAATGGCTTTCCCTGTGGGGCAAACACTGGGTCTTGGATGCCTAAATCCTGGTCCGCCATCAGTTTAGCTCGGCTCAGGTGGCATAAGGCATAACCCCAGTCCCCAAAAACAGCCTAAACCCTTGTCATGGAGGTTTATTTAAACTTTTCTGTGCATTCAGCGGCCGGGTCGGTTCTCCAGGCTCGTGGAAAGAGCAGGATCTTTGTGTCTGTTTATAACAGGTATAAATAAACCCCAAATTGAATGAGAGGGTCTGGAATAAACTGTTAGCACAGGCTTGAGACTGTTTTGTCGTGCAGTCGGTTGGAGCCGTGGCAGGGACTGCACTGGGATTGCAGTGGGTTCAGTGAAGGATTTGTGTTAAATAGTAGCTGGTTTAAAAAGGAAAAAAAATAGCGCTGTTTTTAATAAACAGGATGGGGACGGACGGTTTGACCTTGCAGGTTCCTTCCTACCATCAGAGCTTGCAAAAACCTCTCTCCCCTGCAGAAAGACGAGCGATAGTGGTACAGAAACGCGGTTGGCTTCCACAGTGCCGACTTGCAAAGCATCACGCGTGCCACCAGGGCTGGAGGTAATTTTTTTCCAACAGCTTTAGGGTCTCTGCATGGCATTTTCGGGGTGCGTGCGCGGCTCGAATGCAAGGTGTTGCATCTCTTCAAGGTGGCTCAGGCCTTGTAGCTACACTCCACTCTTGCACTCACTCGTCCTCCTGGGAGCTTTGATTGAATAATATCGCCAACGTGTAACGAATGGGTCAGGCTCGTGCCTGGTGCGAGTCCCGTAGGGAACAGGGTTGGCCCCGGACCCTCGCTGCCACGCCATCTCCTCCTTGTTTTGTACCTGCAATCTCATTTGGCCTCCTCTTCGCCCAGCGCTAATCGCATTTGAGCTGGATTTTGTAGGGCTGTTTTCTATTTTGCTAATTAAAGAGGCGTCTCTGTGGCTCTGCGATGAAGATTTTGTTGTGGTTCCGATGTAATGCAGGGTCTTAAACCAGCTGAAAACAGCTGAGAGCAGTGAAGAAATGCCCCAGAGGAGCTATTGGATAATATACGCAAGATCGACCCTTATTTTCAGAGCTGCCTGGGCATGGTAGGGACAGGGATTTCCAAAGAGCCCCGGGACATTTTGTTTGGACCTGGGGCGCTGAAAACCGGTCAACATGTGAAACCATCCATATGTTATTCTGTCTACAAGAATTGCAGGATTGGAGCACTTGGAGAAGCCTGGGGTTTGTAATGTAAAGGTCTTCGGTGTGAGGATTTAGGGTCTTGTATAGGATGGAGGAGCCTTTACGGGACAGTGATGTTTGAGGTGGGGAGCGCTGCCATCCCCTTTTGCCTTGCAAAGCCCAGATGGTCGCCGTGGGCTGTTGTCTCCCAGAGAAGCCGGCGAGTGGAGTGGCTTTTCCCCTTCCCTTAATGAACTGAAATGGCAGGTAATGAAATTGGAATAGATCAGACACCTATTCCGAAACCAAAACCGAGAGAGGGAATCGGTGGTCAGCAGTGGTGAGCAGCCGCTGAATCGAATCGAGCTGAATTGCCAGCTCCTGTTGCAGATGTGGCATCTCACCTGCGCTGAGGTCTTTGTCTGCTTCCCCCCAATATGAGCAGTGTGAGAATGGGCACGTTTTCCCAGTGAAAAAAACCCTCGTGTGCCCATCCCTGTCTCTGGTACACTCCGTGTGCTGGGATTGTGCTTTCTGGGCTCCGTTTTCCAAGAGAAAGGACCCCCTGGTGTTGGGAAAACTCCCCTATTTTTCACTATGAACTGAAAAAATGATATTATTTTTTGTCACGGCATTGCAAACAAGCCGGCTGCCGCCAGCGCCTTCCTTAAATAACTGCACCAAGGCCATGCGAGCAGGGGAGGGTGTTTGACAGCGGCGCCGGCACCTGTCCCTCCAAAGTTATTTTGGGGCGGTAAAATAACATCTCGGGCTCTACGCTGTGCGACTGACTTCACGCAGTTCGGAGAGACGCTGCTGAGCCGCGAGTTATTTTCAATCCCCACCAAATATTTGGGGTTTGGCTATTTAAAAGCTTCTGCTTAGCATCTGCTTTCCTGGCTGCCCTCATCTGTCTGCAGAGCCCCTGGCTCGCCGAAGAGCATGGGATGCTCAGGCTTTTAAGCGGCGCCCGGCTTCTAGCGACAAATCATTCATAGGTTAATGGTGGCATTTTTCTCTTGAATTAGCTGTTTGAAAAAGCGACGGCCCCAGCGTACAGCCGAACGGCAAATGATCTGTCGAAGCCAGGCCCTGAGCTTGCGCTGGTTGCTGCTTTGCTCTGAGTGGGGGAGCTCAGCCCCATCCCATCCACGTAGGCTGCCTAAGCTGGCGGCGTTTCTTCACGCTGGCTCTACTTATCACAGTGGCCTGGAATAATGAAGGTTGGAAAACACCTCTGGAGATCAGCTGGGCCAGCTCCAGCTTAGTTCTTGCCATACCTGCCTTGCAATGCAAATAAATAAGAAGATAATGATACCGTCCAGCTCTCTGCAACCTGCTGCTCGCTGCTGACTGGCAAACTCATCTCATTTGTCTTGCGGAAAGACCTTCGCCAGGCTCAGGTTGGCTTTAAACACCTCTCCGTGCACATGTGCGCCTTGCTTTGATTCCAGCACAATTTCACAGCCCTAATTCATCGCTCCATGGGACTGGAGATCACAAACGCCTTTATTTACGCCCCCCCCTCCCCCCTTCTTTCTTCCTTAACGCATGACATTCAACTCGCTGCATGACTCGTGGACTTCAAAGAGCAAACCACGGAGGACTGCTGCGCCGCCAGACCAGCGGGGTTGCCCAGGCCCTTTGGAAATGCCAGATTTAATTAGCTGGCACCTTAACGGGAAGGAAGGAGATTCCTGCTGAGCCCTCCTAGCCCAGCGTTCACCTCCCAGCCTGAGCTGATGGCACAGAGCCTCTTTTTGTAGCTTGGTTTTTAAGCAGGCGGGTGAATTTTGGGGCATTTGGACTCGGTAAATCCTAAATCAGGGTTTTGGGTTTTTTCTGTTATTGCCTGGCCAAGATATCCCCAGTAAAACCCTATTTACCTCTTGCAGGAATAACTCTTGCCCCAGGAAGCCTTTAGAGAGATGGATTGCAGGAAAGGTGCTGCAAAAACCAGAGCCATACCTGTGTGTAGGAATAAGCTCCTAGGGGCAACGCAGACCCCATCCCCACAGCCAAAATATTGCATCTTAGCAGTTTTACATGAGTTGCCCCTGAGGATGAGCTTCCAAGAAGGGCAGAGAGCAACGACTGGACCAGGAGCAGCGCTAAACTCATCTTGACTAACCTGAATGTGCCCCAAGATGATATGGATGGAGATTTTGCTACCGTCAACTATATAGCACTGGGGTAGGGGGAGGATTTCCCCATCCCAAGGAGCTTTGAGTCATTCCCATCCTTCCTCGTTTCCTTTATTTATACATATTTATATATATATATATGTTTTTTTTTTTTGCATTTTTTCTGTACGGTGACTTGCCCCCACCGCTGGAAAAGTTCAACTCACGTTTTTCCGTACACGTTGGTGCTGTGCTCCGGCCACTCCACCAGACACACCAGCCGGCCCGGCAGCTCCTCCATCACTGAGTAGTAACCCTGGGGGAAAGCCAGCAGGAAAGCCAGGAGCCAGATGATGCCGATGACCACCTTGGTGGCGGTGGCTGAGAGCCGGGGTTGCAGCGGATGGATAATAGCCATGTACCTGCAAGGTGGGAAAAGGAGAAATCAAGGCTGGAAAGCCCCGGTGTTGCAGCTTTTGGGGCTGGTTTAGGTCTCCCTCGCACAGAGGTCGTACTTTTGCCACCCCCTTCATGCATCCTGGCAGCCCCTCGCTCCGCACAATGCAAACGGCATCGAATAATCCCTTTATGGAGGATCCCCCAGCCAATGCTCTAATTCTCCTGCAGCATCTTACCCTCGAGATCCGAATCCCGTGTGAGACACTCATCGACTTTTAGCTGAAAAACAGCTTTGCTAACGCAACCGGCAACCGGCTGCTTCTGCGAAGACCAATTTGTACAAAGCCAGCCCCGATGCTGCCATCTGGCAGCAGCCGCTTCGGCAGCGCCCGGTAGTTTTGCACCCGCGCAAAATCATCTCTCTACCATAGATCACAGTGCCAAGTGTTACAGGAGGAGAACCAAAAAGAAGAGTGCCGGACTGGCGTGGGATGGGTGATCTGAGATGCCACCTTACATCTGCCCGGCTCGTGCGCTCTTTCCCCCAAACATCAGTTGTCATTCGCGAGGAAAGCTCCAGTGGCAACGAGGCAGATTGAATTTATCCATCTGCAAATCTGGTTTTGCAAAGCCAGCAGCAGCCAGCAGCACTAGAAGGATTAAGTGAGGACGTCGCAAATGTTTTATTTTATTCCCTCCCTGCTCCATGACAAGCTCTGGGAAGAGGAGAAACATCGCATCGCTCTGCGCGTGTTACTGCCCGAGGCGTTTGCAACCTCCTCTAATTTTCCTTTCATCCCTTCTCCTTTCAGAGAACGAACAGTTTTTCCTTTTAATTTTTTTCCTAGATGGAAAATACTCCTTTTTATTGCATTTTTGGGTGGCCACTTGCAGGGGCAAAGATGTAGGGATTAGTATATAGATACGCAGGAGGGACTGCCGTCAGCTCTTCCTCAGCCCCAGGGCACCAAACCTTATCGCCTTTGTGCAGCTGAAAATCCACCTAATCCACCTGATAATTATCCCTCGAAAATCTGTTTGGTACTTGAAATTGAAGCTGGTTAGAAAGAGCCGAGGCAATGGGTGTTAGCGATGCTCTGGCCCAGCGGCTCCGGCATCAAGGTCTCCTGGTTTCTGCATCCATGTTTCTCGTTTTCCCCTCGTTGGACTGCAGTCGTCTTCCTGGGATGCCACGAGGACTCATCTCCTTCCTCTTCCTCATCCTTCAAACGCCTGGTGTTGGCTGAGCCCCTCGTTAGCGGGTTTGCTGAGGTGGATGAGGTTTGGATGGGCTTTATCACGGGGTTCAGAGGGGGTTACGCTGGGTTTTCCCTCCCAAGCAGCGAGAAGTCAACGCGCCTGAGTTTGCTGCTGGAGCTCGACCTGACGGTTCAAGCTCAAGCCTGCAAATGGTGGAAAACGAGGGATTTCCACAAAAGTTGGGTCATTTCTGGTGAAATACTTGCTTGGAGAAACATTTGAGGCTGACACCTCCAGAAAGCAAAGCCCGTGCTTGACTGCAACCAGCCAGAAAGGCTTTTACATCTCCAACCATTTTTCTGCCAGCGCAATTCGGAGGATTTTCTCCATTGGTTTAAAACACTGTAGAAACCCTCCTGGTTAATAAACCATCCAAATAACCGCCGTAATGATGAGCTAAACCCCAACCGCATCGCCTAGAGACCTTTCCAACCACCATCGTGGTTGGATGCAACCAGTCTGCAACACTGCCTCGTGGTGGAAAGGAGACAGCAAAATTCATCGGACCGTGCCGGCGTTGCAAGGATGGGGTCAGGGAGGCAGGAGGAAGCAAACTAGCGGCGTTTTGGGGAAAACTGGCCCCAAATCCTATTTTTCGGCAGCAATTCCTAAACCATAGGTCCCAAGCGACCTCTGAAATATTCCCTTGGGGATGCTCCGGGTTCAGCCGCCCATCAGGATTAAAGATGGGAATAATAACAGTTCTCCCAGACAGGGGCTCTGACAAGGAAGAAAAAATGTAATAAAAAGGGTCTGGGCTGCTTGGAGGAGCTGGTATTACAGACCATAAAAATGCTGGGGATAGATGGAAATGTACAAACATCCTGAAAATAATTAGACCATTATTTCATATTAAAATATCGTATAATTATATAGTAATTGTATCACTAAGGAGAAAATTGTCCTAACATTTTANATTTTTTTTCTCTTTTCCGGAGGCCTTTTTTTTCTCTTTTTTTTTTTTTCCCCTCTCCTTGACAAGAACATTTGATGCAAAATCAAGGGGGGGAGAAAATATGGTTTTGCGGCCACCGTAGCTCTGACGACAGCGGCCGTCTTGTTTATATTGGGGTGGAGAAGCCTTAGTACGGGGAGCAAAGCAGCTTATTTTGCCTTCTTCCACCACTGGGTCCGACGTGCTCAAATAACTCTCAGTTCCTTGTAGACTGGTCGGACTTTCCGTGTTCCTCTACCCAATAGGTTTGTGTGTATTCCTGTCTTGGAATTTTTGGTGGATTTTTGGCCACCACTAGGTCTTTTCTTGCACCCAGAGCACAGCTCCCAAAAAAACAGTTGGCTTTCTCGCAATTCTGCTCAGTTTTGAGCCAAACCCTCCCCTGCGGTGCGTTTCTATGGCGAGGGTTTTGGTTAACCTAAAATAAAACCTTCTGAGCAAGGAAATGCAAAGCAGAAAAGCAACCCTGGGCCGTGGGTACCTCCAGGTTGTCTTCTCCCTTCCGTGTAGGTTCGATCTCCCGGGCAAGGCTGCGGTAGGTGCTGCAGCCAAACCTCCATCCATCACTTCTTAGCAGGGAAGAAAAATTATATGTCAAACGTGACTTTGCCTTTCAGCAAAAAAAAAAAAAGAAAAGCTTGCCAATCTATTTATTTTTGTATTAATCTGAACAAGTTTGCATTCAAATGGAAAGGCAGAAAGTGGGCGCAGGATGCGGCTGCGATGCCCGAGGTGTCTGCAAGGTGCCGACGGGCGTTCGGCCCCGTGCAGGGTTTTGCAGCGCTGGGCACAAAAGGCATTGATCAGAGCGTAAGTGCCGGGAAGCCGCTGCCCTCCTCGGCTCGGCCACGCAGGTCCCGGCCGCCCCAGCGAGAAGCGGGCTCTCAAAAGCAAGGCTAATGAGTTTATTAGCTCATATTTCTCCTCGCAGAGTGCCTCTGTGGCCCCACTCTGCCCATCTCCCTAAGATGCTCTATCCTATTAGAGAGATTTATTTTTTTCTCTCTGCAGTTCAAGAGTGCGGTTTTCCCATCCATAAAAAAAAAAAAATTGGGTGCTGCGGTTTGCCTGGGGATGGTCGTTCGCGGGAGCTGAGGAAGAGGAGCACGTCCCTATGTGAGCATCCTGCCCTCGCTGGGCAGGGTGGGTGACAAACCACCACGGGGTCTACAAGTCCTCATTTGTTCACAGGGAATTGGCTCTTGGTTGAGGATTTAAGGGCAGATTTCCTGCGTTTGGGAAAGGTTTTGTTCCCCGTGCAGGGGGAGTACCGTGAACCATTTGCCTGCAGAAGATGTTGGGTTGGGAAGGCTTAAGGATACCCGTTCCTCAAAATAAAATGACCTGCAGTTGCTCTCCTTTCGGATGGAGCACCGTGGTCAAGCGCAAACCATGATTAAGTTTTTTGCAAGCTCAGGGTTGCTGTCCTGGTTTGAGTGACACCAGACTAATTTATCTTCTAATGCTTGGGAAAAACACACTTTTAGAAGACTCTGGTGTGTGAATTTGTGAAAATATTGACTTTCTAGCCAGCTATAGAATGCCGCTTTCAAGGTGTGAGTGGTTTGGATGTCCCCAGGTGTGCGGATGAGGAGGAGTGAGACCCGGGCACTTGACCCAAGCTGGCCAGGAGGATTATTTCATACCATGAACGTCTTGTTCAATAGAAATTAGAAAGTTTGCTGAGGAGTTCTCTCTCTCTCTTTCTCTTTCCCGTTATGGCTGTGACCCTGAGAACTCCTTGCCCCGGTGCCGGAGCCCTGAGCCATTTTCTTCCTGCCGAAGCCGCAGCGCTCGCAGTGTCCCACATTGGCTGTCACTGCTGGGAGCGCACGGCTTCTACGGATAGAATGGGCTGAGTGTAATCCTTGTGTATTTTATATTGGTATTGGGATCAATATTGGTTCTTTAGTATTATTATGTTAATTATTTAGTCTTATCCTATTAAATCTATTTATATTTCACCCCTTGGGTTTCCTGGTTTTTCCCCAATTCCCCTTTCCAGGTTGGGAGGGGTCATGAGGGGAGAGAATAATTGTCTAAACAACAATAAATTGTTGTGGGTTTCTCAAACCATAACAGTTGCCCGGCTCCTTGCAGGAGAGACCCGATGCCCTCGCAGCTGCGTTTTCCCTCCACCTTTCCCGCCTTAAATCCACCATATTTAATGGCCTTGGCACTAAAGCACACGACTTTACGCCAGATGCTATTTGATGACGTTGGTAATGCTGTTTGTTGTTGTTTAAATATTTTATTGCAATTTGGGGAGGGGTGTTACCATGACGATACAATAGCATTTGAGTCCAACATTGTACCAGGGTAGCTCCAAGCGTATCGGTTATTAAATAGATATTGCATTCGAGGCAGTGTAGCCATCTATTAATTGCATCTGGAAATCTGGAGTCTGTCTGGATAACTAACGTTACACAATTGTTTCCACCCTCATGGAGATGAGATTAATACAATAGCAAAAAAATTATGAAGCGTCTTTCATCCCAGAGTTTCCTTATCTGCTTCATTAAGTAATAAGGATACGACAGATAAGAGATGAGCAACCCAGAGGATGCAGAGTTTGTGCTGTGTGTTTTATTGCACAACGATTTCCCATCCTTAGCCAAGAGGGGTTTAGTGCAGAGTCAGTCCTGGAGGACTTTGCAACCAACTCAGAGCAGATGCCCTGGACTGAAGTGGGTCAGATACCTCCAGCACAGCTCCGGGTCCTTCCTACCCAAGAAACAAAAACCTCCATCGGGAACCCCCTGCTTTTTTGCTTTCTGTGAGGATTGCATCGCAACAGCCTGGATGCAAAAATCTCGTCCCTCCAGCGGGTTTGCATAACGAAGCTTGGCCTCGTCGTGCTGGCCCCAAATACCTCGTGTCTCTGGAGGATGGCCGAGGAGGCTAAGCTGAGCCCCACGTGCTTGAAACATGACGCTGGGGACGAAGGCGCCGCAAGCAGCTGCTTCCTCCTATTTATTGCTTTGACATAAACCAGTGGCCGTCCAAACCGAGGGATGGACAGTGCGCTCCCGCCCCAAGACCTGAGTGATGCTCAGTGCTCAGCAAAGCGTCTTCATCAAGCAGGAGGCTGCAGGCTTCTCACTGGCATTTCCCCGCAGCATCGATCAGTGCAGCATCTTTCCTTTTGGAAAGCAGTTTGGTATTTGCTTCGAGCACATAGAATCATAGAATGGTTTGGGTGGGAAGGGACCTTGAAGATCATCCAGTGCCACCCCCTGCCCTGGGCAGGGACACCTCCCACCAGCCCAGGTTGCTCCAAGCCCCGTCCAACCTGGCCTTGAACACCTCCAGGGATGGGGCAGCCACAGCTTCTCGGGGCAACCTGCGCCAGGGGCTCACCACCCTCACAGGCAACAATTTCTTCCCAATATCTCATCTCAATCTCCCCTCTTTCTGTTTAAAACCATTCCCCCTTGTCCCATCGCTCCCCTCCCTGACCCAGAGTCCCTCCCCAGCTCTCCTGGAGCCCCTTCAGGCACTGGAAGGGGCTCTGAGGTCTCCCCGGAGCCTTCTCTTCGCCAGGCTGAACCCCCCCAACTCTCTCAGCCTGTCCTCCCAGCAGAGGTGCACCATCGAAAAGGAGGTGTTACCCACCACCAAAGAGCGACCTGAGTTACTCTGGCAGCTTTGCAAACTCCCCTGCGGTCCTGCACAGCACCTCTTGCCTTGCAGACCCCATGGCCGCACTCGTTTTTAAAAGCCAAATGCAGACGCAGCAGGATCAAACCCCAGTCGGTCGCAGCGGGCTTTTAAGGAGGTGGAGAGCTCTCTCCTGCATTCATCGTGTTTGCTGACAGCACCGAGGTGGGATGGGAGAGGAGGACCCAAAGCACAACCCAGCCCCGCTGAGAGACTCTGCAGATGCTCTTAATCGAGGTACCCGTACGACCTTATCAATCCATTAGTCCTGGTGCTGGTTTATAGCTGGAGAGCGAAGGGGGAGAACAAAAATCACACGAAACGCAGGGGCTGGTGACCCATGAGACCTGGCGCACTTAGTAGGTGGGTGGTTCCCACTGGGCCATTGAGGAATTAAGAATAAATGAAGGAATAAATTAAGAAAGCCATCAAATAAACCAAAAAACTCACCAGGGGCCCTAAAACTCCTACAGTGGCTTGTGCCAGCGCGCAGTGAGCACCATGATCACCCCAAAAGCTTGTATAACACCTGAGCCTCCTGCATCTCCCTGCCACCAAACTGTCACTAATTCATCTTAGGTCTATATTTATTCTATATTTTCATCTTAGTTCTACATTTATTCTATATTTTCATCTTAGTTCTACATTTATTGCCATGGGAATTTCAAGCCCGCTCTTCTTTCCAAAGGAAAGGAAGGGAAAAAAGATGTAATTTATTTTTTGACAGGCTGAATTCGTATCTACTGGGTATTGGGGGAGGGATTAATTCCAGTTAATACCCATCAGATCAGAGACCGCTGCTGGGAGCAGGGGCATAAACCAGCCGTGATGAGTGACCCCTTACTAAGGCGCTGCCTTGTCCATCCCCGTCCCCCTGCTTTCTAACCCCAGAAGGGAAATCAGTGCTTCCAGCCAGCTCCATGCCGGGTATCCAGCAGCTTCATAGGGGTTTTTGCTGTGTTTAGTGATGCTTGATTTTTCGGGAATGCAGAAAGCTGCTTGGGTTATCGCTAGCTGGGGCGTAGGCAATGCCGCAGGGCGGCCGGTGCAGGGGCTGCGGGCTCCTTTTCGCTTCCCCCTTGCTCTTCCATCTTCCAAATTACATCCCAGCAGAGCAAGATTACACAGCGCCGGGCGCGGATCAAAGTCCTGCTCTGCAAACCCCAGCAGTCCATTAATTCAAGAGAAGAAAAAAAAGAAAAAACAACACAAACCACAACTGGTGCTATATTCGGGTGTAAATGACTAATTAACCTGTCTGTGCGCTGATGTAATTTGTCCTCTCCGGAGGGTTTCTTTCTGCAGTAATCACCTCTCGGGGAAGGCATGGGGTCGCTGAGTTGGCGAATATGTTCCTGATATTCAGCTGGTTCCCTCCAGCCTGGGAGTTCAAGCTTGCAAGCAGTAAATAATTTTCCGAGCCAGTTTTTCTGCTGCAAATAATATGGGGTTGGGGAGATATTAACACTTCTCGGCTGCAGACTAGCAATTTTAAGAGCCGCGGCAGCGAATGAAGGTTCGCAGATTTGACGTTTCTTCTTGCAGCTCCTGCCGGCAAATTGATGGATCTTAAGACACTTAATATAATTTGATAAGCTGTTTGGAAATGAAAAAAAAAAAGGGGAATATAAAGAAGATCCCAGTTTGATTGCCCAGCCCAGTGTGCTGGTCCGGCAGCGTTGGTGCCAATGGAGGTTGGAGACGGGGGGGTGTCTTTTAATGAGCAAAAGCAGCACGTTGGTCTAAGAGTTGAAGGAGGTTAGTCCCACCATATTTCATTTTTATAGCTGCTTTAGAGCAGGGGATGCTTTGCAGAAAAAGGAAAATTGCTTTGTATTAAATAGCCCAAGCGCTGCACGGGCTGTTTTCACCTCGAGTTAATGGCAGGGCTCTCGTCGTTCTCATCGGGATTTGGTCGATCTGAGGTGGTTTTGGCTTCACTCACTTAAAGCTTTGAGATCAGAGGTGACTTTTTCCACCCCGATTCTGCAAATAATCCGGGATCTTCACCTTCAGCTGCATTCCTGGTTGTCCATCATCATGGAAACTCATTCTTCTGTCCGAAATTGGCTAACGGTGTGGGTGTAGGGGTGGTGCTCAGAAATGAATCCAGGTCCCAAGGAGAGAGAAAATGTCAACAGTTTATCTAATGATGCTCCACCCTATGCGCCATAGACTTTGCAACTTAGTGATGTCCAGAGTTTGTTTTTTTCCTCTAAGTGTGGCTGCAAATTAGCTTGGACTCACCACGGGCACTGCTGGGCTCTCACTTTTTGTGGAAGATTGGAAAAAACCAGGAATTTCTGACTGTCTTTCAAGTGAGTTAATTCACAAGGAGAATTTGAAGCTGGAAAGGGACATGTGAGGTGCTCTGGCACTGATAAGCCCAAAACCGAAGGACGTGGCAAATTTTATAGTGCCAAAGTGAGCCGTTTGGCCCCCGCTTCTGTAGGATGCTGAGAAGCAGCATCATGGCTTTTCCTGAGCAGATTTCACCAGCTGCCAGCCTTGACTCCTGAATTTCCTGCTATTGTTGCAGCATTCAGAATAACACTCTCTATAGGATTAACTTTTTATTTTTTCACAGCCATTGTGCCCAGGCTGAAATAGGTTCCGGTGAAAGAGCGAGTGGTCTAACTTCAAGCAAAAGCTTTGGTTTTTTTGTTCTTGCGCAAACCCATGGCAGGTCCCGCAAAAAAGCCATTGGGAGAATCAAACCCACTTCTCCACTTGTTCTCTCAACGACTCTCTTACAGCTCTGCCGAGTCTTTCCAAGGAGGTTTCGTATCCTCCGGCGAGGACGTTCTGGAAATTGCTTGCAGAAAGCACAAGCGGAGATGATTTAGGGGAGCAATCTGCAAGCTGATGCTCCTCCGAGCCTTCAGACTCCGTATCCAACCGCTCTGATAGATGGCTTAATACAGTTTGGGAACACGAGGCACATTCAATTCTGCCTTCCTGGTTTTTGATGAAAATCACAACTTCAGTCATGTTTGATTTCAGATATGTCCTGGCTGTGAATATAACCCACTTTACTGAGCCTACCTGCCTCTGCTGCTCCGAATTCAGGTACTTGCCTTCCTTGTTCCCACACAGCTTTTTGCTGCTTGCCAGGACAAATTTTTCCCTTTTGGGTTCCTGGAACAAGTTCCTGCATTTTGTGCATTTTAAGTTATTATTGTCAGGTCTTAGAAACAGGAAAACGAGCAGTTTTCCAGCGCTTGGACATGTTGGTGAGTGCTGCTTGTCTGGAGGGGCAGAGGATGGGCTTTGCTGCCTTCGCCTTCCCAATTTCCCACCTTGCGGGGAATTTGGGGCCAAGAAAGGCGGCAGGTAGCTCCGTGCGGGAGGTGTTTTACACACCGAGGCTGCGGCTTCTTTTGTGTCCTCCTTCGTGGGTAAGCCAAGCCTGCACTCACAGGTTTTGCAACCCAGCCATGGGAAAACCAAAGCTTTGATAAGGGTCTGCAGATGCAAGGAGAAAACTGGAAATGCTAATTCCCCCCCAAAAATTCAGCCTCAGGTTCCCAGACCTGCCTTTGCTCCCCATTTTACACTGGCAGATTTGCTTTTCTGGTTATTCCACGGTGTGGACCGAAGGCTAAAAACCAAACTATTAAATACAAAAAAACCCCAAAAAACATCATCTCTCTAATTCATCCCAACCTGAAAGGGGCTTTGCCGGCTGATCCCCAACATCCTCGAAACGCAGATGCTCCTGAAGCAGAGCCAGCAACACCATCGGGTACGAACAGAGCCACTCTGGTGATATTCCTCCTTTTATTCATTTTTGCCGTAATTCTCCTTTCTCTGATACGAGAGATCTCTGATACGAGAGCTTGGCAGCGTCCGATTTATTTTAGGGAGAAGGTCTTGTAACCACTCCAGAGCGAAACAAACCCCGAGCCTGTTTTTAATGACTGAGGGAGCATCATCCATCTCGAGCTCCGTTTCCCAAGCTGTCAGTGCGGGAGTTGTGGCAGCGCTATAATTTCTCACAGGGAAATATCGGTGCCAGTTTGCGCAGCACTTAGACAGCAGCTCAAAATGTGCTGGCACACAGCAATGCAAATCTCTCCCCCCCCTTCGTGTGTATCCCCAGCCAAAATGTCTTTTACTCCCTGGGAAGAAGGACCAAAAAGCCGAGGCGTTGCAGAGCCGAGCTGTCTTTGGGAAATATGTTGCGTTGGGAAAAATCTGTTGCGCTTGAAACGCCGGTACTCAAGAGGGAATTGCAAAGCTGTTTGAGAGCCTTGATTTATCCCGAGCGCTGGTGTGAAAATGCCATCAAATAAAAGATTTCTTGGAGGGGGAAAGAAGAGAGGAGAGCTACGCCCTGGTGTGTGGCTATTTTGTGTCCCTCGAGCCCTGGCTCATCCCTCTGCGGTGACAAAGGCAGCGTCCCCCGTGCCATGGCACCCCGCCGAGCGCTGGCTGAACTTTTGATCGTGGCAAAATGCAAGCGGGATCTCGCTCTGCCGGCAGTCCCCAGTCATCCGGCAGCGCCGGCAGAACCCGGGGGGTGGAAAAAAAACAAACCCCAAACCCACTAAGCTGTGCTGGCTGCAGCCGAAGGAGAGAAATCCCTGGCACCCACCTCTCCCCTTTGACCCCCGCTAATAAAATCAAGGTGGGTTTGCCTGGGGGGGACGCGCCGACACGCAACGCGACAACACGCTCGCCAAGTCAAGATGCCTTTCCCGAGCCTGAGCTTCCCTCCGAGGCTCCTTAGACGGTTCCCAACCCAGAGCAAGCGACACGAAAACAGCTCCTGCAGCGCAGCAGAGGCACGTCCGACACAAGCATGTATTTTATGTCATGAGGTGATGCCATTTTGTGCTAAATACCAAGTTTGCTTTTAAATAAGGAGGTCGAGAAAGGAATGGACGGCTCTGCAGAGGAGCCGGGAAGGGAGAGGACAGTGATGCTGCAAATGCACACCCAAGACCGACACGCACGGAGGTTACAATGCCTTTTCTCGAGCTCTTTTTGCAGAGGTGACAAAGGATTCCCAAAGCCACCTGCAACCAGGGCGGGGAGAGGGATTATTTTTAGCTCTCTTTTACCAAAACGAGCTTTATTTTAATTGCAAACCAGAGCTCAGACGGAGCTGAGTGCAGCACCCAGGTGGAGGCAGACCTGGGTGCCGGGGAGGGTTTGGGGTTTGACGCTCAGAGCTCACCTGTCCAGGGCGATGGCCGTCATGGAGTAGATGCTGGCGAAGACGGCGGCGATGGGGAAGAAGTTGTGAAACTTGCAGTAGAGCAGCCCGTAGTACCACTCGTTGTGGATGGCGTAGGTGAAGTTCACCACCGTGTTGAAGGCGGACATGGAGGCTTCGGCGAAAGCCAGGTTCACCAAGAAGTAGTTGGTGACGGTGCGCATCCTCTTGTGAGCCAGGATGATCCACATCACCACCACGTTCCCCACCACCGACACCACCACGATGAGGGCGTAGGCGACGGCCCACAGGGCCACCTGCCACGGGGGCTGCACGAACTGGTTCCCGAAGGACTCGTTCAGGGAGGCATTGAGTAGCCACTGGTGCTCCAGCTCCGCTTCCAGCGGCAGAGCGTTATCCATCGCACCACGATGCAGCCAGACCAGGCACGCAGATGCTTTGGGGTGCTGGTTCCTCCTGGTTTAGGGTGCAGCAGGATCAGGGTACATGGATGCTTTGGGATGCAGGTCCCTCCTGCTTCAGTGTGATGCCATTTTGGGGTGCACAGCTGGTTCAGGGCACAGGTACCCCCCCAGTTCAGGGGACAGCTGGTTTGGGGTGCACAGCTAGTTCAGGGCATAGGTCTCACCTGGTCCAGGGTGCAGCCAGTTTGGGCTATAGGACCCTTCTGGTTCAGGCTGCAGTGGGTTTGGGGTGCAGGGCTGGTTCGGGGTGCAGGTCCCTCCCGTCTCAGAGTGCAGCTGGAGCAGGGTGCCCAGCCATGTCAAGGCACACTGCTGGTTCGGGGCACGGGTCCCTCCTGGTTCAGGCACAGCCAGACTGGGATGCACGGCTGGATCGGGGCACAGGTCCCTCCGGGCTCGGCTGCAGCTGCACCCGGGCACAGACTCCTCCTGATTCAGGGCCGGTTCGGGATGTGGGTCCCTTCCAGTTTGGGATTGGAGCAGAATGCAGGTCCCTCCCGGTTCGAGGCGCAGCCTGTTCGGGATGTGGGTCCCTCCTGGTTCAGGACCGGAGCGGGATGCGGGTCCTTCCCAGTTCAGGACTGGAGAGGGATGCCGGTCCCTCCCGGTTCAGGGTGCGGGTCCTTCCCGGTTCAGGACCGGAGCGGGATGCGGGTCTCTCCCGGTTTAGGGTGCAGCCTGTTCAGGATGCGGGTCCCTCCTGGTTCAGGATTGGAGACGGATGTGGGTCCTTCCCAGTTCGGGACCAGAGCAGGATGCGGGTCCGTCCTGGTTTGGATGCAGCCGGTTCGGGATGCAGGTCCCTCCCGGTGCGGGATGCGGGTCCCTCCCGATATGGGACCGGTTCAGGATGCGGGTCCCTCCCTGCCAGGGACCGGAGCGGGGCACAGCCGGTGCCGTGGAACCGGCTGCGGCGGGCGAGCCGCCACCGGGGCTTTTATAAGCAGGGCGGGCGGTGCCAGCGAGCGATGGGCAGAGCCGGCAGGGAGAGCCCTCCCCCGGCCCCCCCTGCCCTGCCCGGGGGGGCTCCGCTGGGGCCCGGAGCTGCAGCCCCCCTCCTCCGGCTCCGCTCCCTGNTGTTCTCTGCAGCCTTTTGGGGGTGACGGGGGGCGATGGGTGCCAAACACCCTCAAAAAAGTCACCGGGAGTTTAAAACGCACTGTTAATTGTAAAGCTTATATATCATATATTTGATATTCTAATTTTATATTATAAAACTTTCCAATATACAGCTGTGGGATTTCTCCAACCGGCTTCACATTGTGGTCGGCGAGCGCTTTGCATCCCCGACGAACAAAAGCAAATGTTTGACTTCTCAAAGAAGGAAAAGGTCTTCCCGCTCCGGCGCGAGCAGCTTCCTACTGCTGCAGACAGGACGTTTTGGTTGAGTGCCCCTTCGCTCCTAAAGCAAACACGGCTCCCGGTGAGCTGGCGAAACCTTCTCTGCCAAAAGAGTCTTTTCTCCCGTGAATAAGCTGTTGGTATGTAATTAAACGGCAAACAGAGATTCGCACCTTCCCACAGTCCGGGTTTGTAATACCCACCAGACAGGAGTGATTTTAACTTACTCCTCCAGTGTTGTGTTATTGCCAAGCGTGGGCAAAAAAAACCCCAAAAACAACTGTGTTGCTGCCTGCCAGGAGAGCTGGTTTTCCCTCGGGATGCACCAGCAGAGAGGAAAATCCCCTTGGAAAGCTGAGCGCGTCCCTCCGGTTTGCTTAAAGGATGGCCCTAAATGGCGATTTGGGGACACTGCCTCCTGAATCAGTGGAAGAGGAGTGCTGAGCTGGAGGAACCGCTCCCAGGTAAAGCTGCGGGTCCCCAAAAACTGGGAGAAATTCGGGTTGGAATTGCACAGCTGAGTGTTGCGGAGGGAGGATGCTCAGCTCTTATGCCTCTTTGGGAAACCTGAGGGACTAAAAATCTTTAATCCCCAATACCCGGTCAGTTGTTGAAGTGCGACCGAGGTTTTTAACGCCAGGATGGGTGAAGGAGGAGATATTTCATCCAGGGCCTCAGCGTTTCCAGCAGCTCTGGGACTGCTGGAGTGACCGCAGAGGGGTCCAGGCCGGTGACCAAGCGCTCTTCCCGCATCCAGATGCTCCTGGACCACTCGATGGCAGCATTGCCTAAAAATGCCAGCGGAGGAACGGGCGAGCAGCCTGCCGGGGCTGGGGAGGGCTCCCCGGTGATGGCATTTCTAATTCCCACCCCCCTCCGCCTCTCCAGGCTGTTTCAGGGCATTGCTATAAATTTGGCAAAGGGCGAACCCCGAAGGAGGGGCCGCCCTGGCAGGTGGGGGACAACGTTAGCATCCATCTCAGCCCACCCCAGCAAATCCATTCCCACCCCAGCAAACCCGTTACCCGCTCCCTCCATCCCCAAATTGCTCCGAGCTGGCAGTATCCCCCCCAAGAACCGCCGCAGGGCTGAGCGACAGCACATCCCTGCCTCAGTTTCCCCCTTAGGAAAAAAGGAGGCAATGCCTTTGTATGCTCCTGTTGAAAAGAAATGGCTATTTTTTTTTT
>VUYV01000479.1:108599-137948 GCA_008711295.1 Anarhynchus alexandrinus | reverse complement strand
GGAAAAAGGGGGGGCATGGCTGTGTATCCCCCCTTTAAAAAAAAATGGCTATTTTTTTTTTATTTTTTTTTTTTCCCCTGTGCTGCTGCTGTGCAAGGAATTAAAATGCAGCCTGACGTCTCGACCAAAGCAGGCTCTGCGAGGGCCACGTGTGTATCGGTGTGTTCAGGCTGCTGAGGGCTGGGTAGTCCTGCGGGGGGAGGATTTCACCCGAGGGATACATTTTCTTTCCTTCGGAAGAGATTGCATTAAAAATAAAATTAAAAAAAAATAAAAATCAATCCTAGGATGCAAACCTGCATGAGGGAGAACAGATGTATTTATTGCTCGGCAAAACCAAACAGATTATGGCAAGCTTTTGACAACTAATTAACGCTTGCGGGTCCCCGTGAAGATGCCAGCGCTATTCCGGGCGTGAATGCACTGAATCCAAGAAGCCCCCTCCTTCCTTTCCCCGGGAAATGCTCGTTATACCTTCACGTATATCGTCAGCCCTTTGGGAGCACAGGCTTTGTAAGGGGCGGCTGGAGAAAACCTTGCCTTTTCCTGTTGTGTTTTCCAGAAGGACAGGAACCTCTTACGCTATAGGTTTCCCAGCAGAGTCCCCGGGGCCGGCGTGACATCGAGCGCATACAAAGCGTGGTTGTCTGGGAGGAAAAATTGGCCTCGTCCTTCGGGGAACCATCAGAGATGGTGTTTTTTCCAGTTTCTGAGGTTTTGGCTCCTCCATCCACCCCGACCAGGCGATTTGGACCCCGTCTCCCCATCGCACAAAGCCGGGCGCGAGCACCACCAGGAGCAGGTTGAAGTTTTGCCGCCTCCCCAAAACGCGGCGGCAGGTCCTAAACAACGAATATCCCTCAAAAGCTACCGGCAGAGGTGTTTGCCTGGCTTCTTCCTTGGGTAAAATAAGCGCAGGTGCATCGAGCTGTGCTTTAAATTTGGGGTATGGCACCAGTGGGGGGTCGGCAGCTTGCACCCAGCAAGGCGATGCCATCTTTTCCTAAAACAGCTGGATCCAGAAGGGAACATCTGCCGCGGTGTATCCCTCGAGCAGAGCAGGGAAGCGGCTTGTCCTCGCGCAGAAGAGACAGCGAGGAGCCGCGCGAGCCATTTTCCGCAGCACCAAGCGGCGCTTGGACGCTGAGCTATCTGTCAGCAGAAATAACTCACTTTGCCAAGCTGCTCCTCGTGATTAATTTGGAAATCGTATCATCTAAAAAGCCCCAGAAACAAACTGTCTCCTGCAAGATGGGTTGCACAAGCGCGTGTATAAGTTCCTGTTTCTTTAAACTCCATTCCTTCCCCTCGGCTTTAAATTGGGCACAGCTGAGCTCTGCTTTAGGGGGGTGGCATTTCGCAGGGGGTTGGTGTTTCCCAGGTTGGGGTGATTTGTTAATTAACAAGTGCTCTTCCTGCTCTCAGGTAGCTTCATGCTGTAGCTCCCCGTGCATTGGAGAAGCTGAAAAGGAGGGTGGATGGAGGTTGTGTGGCTCTGAACTTTTGTGTCTTTGCTAAACGTAAGTTTGCTTTGTGTTTTTTAGCAGAAGCGGGTGAAGTCTTCTCATTTGGAGTGGTCTGAGATGGGATTGATTTCCCTGGGGAGGCAGCCTGCGTTGTGCAAGGGGCTCTGGGTTTCCAGGATTCTCCATTTGGGGCAGTGCTGTGGTCGTATGAAATTTTTACAAAACCCTTTAGAGCAGGTTTATGTTTGGGTTTGTTTTTTTTTTAATGTCTTGACCTTGCAGAAGGAGTGTTTTAAATGGTTTCCTTAGAAATGAATTTTTTGAGGATGTTTTGCTTGATTTTGTCTTCTGTAAGTCACCTCCTGCCCCAGCAAGAGCTGTGTTAACGTGGTGGCCATCAGCGATGTGACCCTTCAGCTGGTGACTAAGGGAGTGCTGTTTGTTTGCTGCGTGCCCGTGTGGACTTTTGTAGCTTCCGAGGCCAAGGGAGCTTTTAAGTATGAATTTAAGCCTATACGTGAGCTAAAAAGCATCTAAACCTGTTGCATTGCAGCATCCCTATTGCAATAGGGTCCTTGTGCCACTGCAGCAGCTCTGGGCTGTAGAAGCAAGAGAAGAGGGAGGAGAAACTGGGGGGGGTTTCTTGCAGCTCTGCATCCTTGCGGATCCCTGAGGCTTTAGGTAGTGATGGGCAAAACCCCCATGAATCGTGCCAGAGATTTGAATAACCACCAGAGTCACTGCCTTAATAGATGTAGCAATGGAGGAATGGCCAACAGAGAGAGTTGTGAATTTGGGGAGATGTGGTTTGCTAAGAAAACAAACTGGGGAGGCTGAGATCTACCCCAGGTTAAGTGATTTGGGATGGGGGTTTGAAAATCCTGCCTTATAATTAAGTCAACCCACCGATACTGCTGTGACTCTGAAGCTGCCTGCAGTGGCAACGAGCTGCTGGAGTCCTCGATTTTGGAGCGTGAGAGGAGAAAATAACTGGGATTATGGAAGGAAAAAAAAAAAGGCAAGCAAAACCTACACTAGCAAGATAAAATACAGGGGTTCGTTTGCTCTGTACAACATGTGACATGGAGAAAAGTAGGGGAAGGAAAATGCTGATGCAGGAGGGACTGATAGCGGATTCCTGAAGGAGCCATCCCAAACTTCTGGTGATGGGTTTGATTTAGCACCTGGTTGTGAATGCTGGAATACCTTCTGCCCCTGCCCGGCTGCTGCGCAGCCCTCTCCCGGCTGTAGGCAATTATTTGCTGATTTAATCCAGCCTGTGTTGCTTTTGCTGGTTGTGTTAAACGCCGGTTCTCACCACCAACACTCGCCTTGCCCCAAAGTGTTTCCTGCTGAAATTTCTTTTTCAATTTAGCTTCCCACCTCCCTGAAAGAAGTCTCGGGGCAGGGGGGGAGGGCGCTTTCTTTATTCTCCACGTCAGGTGGAAGAAGGCTCAAACCTAAGCTTAGCTTTAACTATTATTTTTCAGCTTGGCATGCCCGACCCAAGCAACTGCTTTGGCTGTGTGGGTGAATAACCCATCTTTGTGCTCTTCAGAAACCTTTGTGGAAGTTCAAAAGCTTTTTTGTTTTTTTCCCCCTGCCCCGGGCAGAATGTCTCTGCTTTGAACTTCAGAGCTGGCAGCGCTGTAGTTTGGGGTCTGCAGGGCTTTGACTGCGGGCAGGATTTAGGGCATAAAGTGTTTAGCCCATACCCGGGGGTGGCAGCTACTGCTCCTGCCTCATTTTTTTTTAAGCCTAACTGCCCAAAAGTCATGACCGGAATGGGGATGAGCCTGGACCAGCACTGACCTCTCGCAAGAAGAGCTGATGGAGGGGCAATTTGCAATGGAAACGGCAGTTTTGTCTCTTAGTGGTGAGCTGCAGAGAGGAATCCAAAGGAGCAGGAGAGGGAAGGGTTGGTTGCCCCTCGCCTCTCTTCGTTAGCTGGTGACACTGCTTAATGAAGGGGGAGGAGAAGGTTAATGGGATCAAAAATAGCCTGTGCGCAGGTTTAAGGGGTGAAGAAGGTGGAGCTGGTGCTGCCTTGGCAGGGCAGATGCCCACCAGTTTCCTCCTGAGTCTTTATCCCCAAATAAAGAGCAATTCCCACTGGAAAGGAGAAGCGGAGCCGGTGTTTGCGTTGCCCCGAGTGCCGGGTTCTTCCGGGCAGGTAGTACCTCTTGCTGGCAGCTTGCTCCTTAAATTCTCCCTCCTTTCTCAGAGCCTCCTGCTGCTCTCTGACACATCTTTAGCCCGAAATCGCTGAAGCCTGGCGCAGGTGTCCTAGCAACGCTCCCGGTATCGCAAGGGGTGGCTGGTGGTAAAGCAAAGCGCGCAAAACCTGGTTGTGGGCACCCCAGAGCAGACCTGGCTTGGAGGTGTGTTTCAACCCTAGGGGAGATGAGTTTCCTCCTCTTTCTCCCCCCCCCAAAAAAAATCTTCTGGGAACTGAAAGATTTGGGCTTGTCCCACCTCTGTGGTGTTGTACTTGAAACATGGATTTGGCTTTGCCTCTCCAGCCGGGTGCACCCCTGGGAAATGCCCTGCAGTGATGTGCAGGACCCTTTTGGGTTGAATACATGAGGGTTTTGGCTTTTGCCTCTGTCACAGGACTGAGCAGCCATCACAGCTGTGACGTGGAGAGGTGAGGAGCCTTGGGTGACCAATGCAGTAGATAAAATCAGGTCTAGTGTCTTCTAACGGTGCTGTCTCTGGGCTCTTTGTGGTTGTCCTCCTCTTAGATGGTTTCCCATGGTGTTGGATGCTGGTTGCTCTCTGTTTTGCACCTGCAAGCTGAGAACTGCAGGCTTTCTGGATGATTTCTTACCTCTTCCTCCTCCTCCACCCAGGTTTCCATGCTGAGGCCGATCTCAAATGCAGCGCAGGGGTGGCTCCTCCAGGTTTGCTGCTCCAGAAATAGCATCACCTTTTCCATGGGAGAACAGCCTAAGGGGCCTTGAAGGACCCATTCAGATATACGTCATTAAACGGATGGGGCTGAATGATGACGTGGTTGATGTTGTCCAGCTCCAGGGAGGTTGTTTCTAGCTTTTCCTCCTGAGGATTGCAAACCAGTTGGGTGGGAAAAGCCCAGGAGGTTTCAAAGCTGGGCTGCTAGATGAGCTTGCTCAGGTCTACGTCTCGGTGGCTTTGAGCATCTCCAAGGATGGCAGTTCCCCACCGTTCTGGGTCCCTGTTTGAGCACCCTCACGCTATTGGAGCTGGCAAAGTTAGCAGTATCCCGTTGGACTTTCCAACTTTGCGCCTGAGCTACCTGCTAGCCCATCGCGATGCCCGAGGGTTGCTTTCTGGGCTGGAGAATTTGTGCAGCGGCCCAGTGCCGGCCCAAAGCGCTGTGTTTTAGCAGGAAAACCTGCCTGCAAAGCTTTGAAGCAGGTCACAGGGACGAAGGGTGCAGCCAGAGACTGGCAGCTTGTGCGGGGAGAGGAAAATTGGGGAGAAAAAGGCTTTTTTTCCCCTAGCTGGAAGCGGTAACGGCAGCACCTAGCCCGATGCCATGGAGCTTGGGTGGCACAAGGAGAGTAAACGCTTGTAAATACGAAATAAAAATAGCTCAATGTGAGTCTCATGGCTCACTAGTAGCTTGGCTTTGGTGACTCTTGTAAACCGGGTGATTTTCACAGTGGGCTTGTAAAGTTTATTAATACTTCGCGCCTGGGGCTGGTGGGCCCCGGCGAACTCGATCCAGATGAGGGTTGCGGAGGAATTTGCTTTGCAAACACCTCTTGCAGCTCCAGTTAGTGCTTGCCATGTAAAGAAAGACGGCGGTGATGCTATCTTCGTGATATTTGTGGTAACAAATGATCATCTCCTCCAGTAAAATTTGCTTCGCTAGCTCTCCTTAGCTGTCGATGAATTAATGAGCTGGGCCCTAGACCAAGCAGGAGCTAATTAAACTGTTTTCAATTCCCAGAACCTCTTAATTCATCTGCTTTGCAAGGATGCGATATAAAGTGAGATTCGGATCGGCTTTTGCCAGAGGACTCGAGAGAGAGAGCGCTGCTTCCTCGCAGAAGGCTATTTCCATACAAAACTTCAACCTTCTGACCCCGGGGGCCGGAGAGAGTGAGCTGTGCAAATAAACGCAGCGAGAAATGCTTTTAGCTGAGGAATACAACACTCTCTCGCGGCCTTTTTGTATGCAAACCGTTGACTCTTGTTTTAATGGCTTTTTTTTTTTGGTATGGTTTAATTGCCTGGTATTGTTCTACCCCCAAAAATAACTGCAAAAAAGCCCTTCTTCCACAGCAGATCCGTTGCCCGTGTGTATTTTGTCTCCAGCTTGCTTGCCTGGATGGGATTTCTCGCTGTTATTTCATGATGGAAATACTGAAGCTGCTGGGAAACAATCTTCCAGGAGATAAAGTGAGGTTTTTTTATGCCGAGCTGTTAGGAAAGGGATGTTTGCTGCGTACATCCTCGGTATTAGAGGCAATAGGGGATCTGAGGTTGCGTGTGAGAAGGATGCCGACCTGAAATTAAGGCCCAAAAGTGATGCTGAAGCTCAAGGAGGACCAGAGATTTGGGTGGGTTTGTGTTACGGAGCCTCTAACTGCAAAGACGACGAGGCTGGAGGGTGTAGCCCTGTGCTACCACGAATTTGGAGCGGGCTAGTAGCAAAAGATACATGTGGATTGGAAAACCCTTCTCTCCAGCTGAGCATTAAGTGGATAAATCGTAAAGAAAACTTGCCCAAAGTGTTTTAGCACGAGCTAAACTGCATCTTGCTCTCCAGCCGCTTCCAAAAAAACCCTGGTTAATCTGTTTTAGCCGTGGTTGTCGCCGTCTCTTCCCCCTCCCCAAATGCAATTTGTGCTGATGGCCGCAAATAACTCCAGCCTGAAATTCGGTGGAGATTGTATAAGCACAGCGAGGGACGTGTTGGCCAAATTGAATGAGAGGTGAGCAATCGGTGTGAGTATGAAAACTCTTGTGTTACAGCTCCAAAGTCAATAAAAGAGGGGAAGAGGAATAATTCTTGACAGCGGCTGATGGGGAGAGAGGAATTAGCAGTTGGATTGGCGACATGGAAAGGTGAGGAGCCACTGCAGGGCAGAAATGTGTATCCAGGAGGAAAATCAAGTGGATTTTTGCTACTGGAAATTAAATTGTGGGGGTCTTCTTTCCCCCCTCCCCCCCCTTTTTCTTCTTAAAATCGCTTCTTGGAAGATGTGAGGGAATTGAGGTGGTGCTCTGAAGGCAGAAGCGTCTGGTGCGGTAAATGAATTAATTAAGGAAAAAGGTATGCAGCTTGTACCAACGTTCACTGCTATTTAATTAAAGGTACCAAGCGGTGCTCAGTAGCTATGGGGGACAGGTCCGCTCCTGATGCTCTACAGCTGCTTGTTTGTGGCGTTTAGAGCCACGTGCGCCGTTGTCTCTGTGCCGCCTGCCCCAATTATTTACTATTTTGTGCTGAAAGCCAGGAGGAAACTCTTTTGGAGGACAGAGTTTCACGCGACGGCCAAATAAGCGCGCGATGCCCGCGGACACAGGGGATTTGGGATGAAAAGGGTCGAGGATGGCTTGGTGGCGCGGGATGCTGCCGGTGGCACGTTCCCGCAGGCTTCGCCGTTATTGCTGTTGGCTGCTGAGAGAGGCTTTTTTTTTTGGAGGTTACAATATAGCATGCTCCAAGTGCCAAACTTGCAGCGTTTTGGGGATTTAAAGCGTACGAAGCAGCACGATGGCTTTTGTTGTGTTTGGCACGCGATTAAGCTGCGCTTAACCCAAGCGATGCCGGGCTGGGTGTAAGCTGACCTTACCCCGTTGGTGTTGAGTCGTCTGAAGGAACAAATCTGGTTAAAATGGGGTTCATTTGGGTACGTCATGCTGCTGGGGTAAGTTGTTTTTTTTGGCAAATTAGCCAACATCCTTGTGGGAAAGAGTTGGTAGAATTAAGGAAAGAATCAGAAATGCACGGCGTCATATTTTTTAGTTATTTGGTGGCCCCTATTCCAGCTTCTCTATAAAGGAGAGGTGTCTCTGCAAATCCTTTTTCTTTTCCCCCTGCTCCACTCTTGCAAGCCGTGGGCACCTTGGAGATGGGAACTTTGGGGACCTGATCTCGTCTCGCCTGTTATCGTCGTGATGAATTCAATAACAAGTGGAGGGTTGGGGGGCAGGAAAAAAACCAGCCCTCTTCCTGGAAGCTGCCTCTCAACCAAAGCTGTGAGAAGCAGGAGCCCGAAGGTTCAGCTGCTCTCGCTGGAGGTGGACGCAGCTGCTAAATCTCTGCTTCTGAGAAGCTTTTAATCTCTCTAATTTTTTATTTTTTTTTCCTCGTGAGGGCTCTTTTCATAGGAAGGTGTCAGGTCCTTTTGAAAAGCTCGAGGCATTGCCAGCCACAACCTCTGTGCCGGTGTGCAGCAGCACCGGAGACCAAAGAGAAGATGAAAATCTTTTATTTTTCTTTTTTGTACTTAAAAAGAAATCTGAAGTCCTGCGGTCTTGGCAGCAAGAGCTACAGCAACACAATCCCAGGCTGAGCATGAGTTTATCGATGTTTTCCCTGTACCGAATGCCCGGGGCATGTCGGAGACCGTGTGGTGAGGAAGGTGATGTGAGGGATTTTGGGGGGATTGTTACAGCTTTAGCAAAGCTGCTTTTAATTTCGTAGAATGGTTTAGGTTGGAAGGGACCTTGAAGACCATCCAGTGCCACCCCCTGCCCTGGGCAGGGACACCTCCCACCAGCCCAGGTTGCTCCAAGCCCCGTCCAACCTGGCCTTGAACACCTCCAGGGATGGGGCAGCCACAGCTTCTCGGGGCAACCTGCGCCAGGGGCTCACCACCCACACAGGCAACAATTTCTTCCTGATATCTCATCTAAATCTCCCCTCTTCCACTGTAAAACTGTTCCCCCTCGTCCTATCGCTACATGCCCTTGTAAAAAGTCCCTCCTCTACTTCTGAGGTCGCCCAGACGCTGTTTTAGCCCACCGCTGGGGCAGAGGAGGAGCAACAGACCTTGACAAGCTCAAGGGAGGAAAACTTTGTGGGTACAAAAGCAGGATGTGGTGTGAGCTCATCCTTTCTAACGATGGCATTTTTATTGGGAGGTCACCCCGGCTTGCGAACCGCTGCCTTCAGCATTGACAGAAGGAAAAAACCTCTGGGGTTTGGCTTCGGCCCCTTCGGCCGTTGACTTGCAGCACGCAAAGAAACAGCCGCGCGCCTCCGCTCGCTATAACTCCTCGTTATGGCAAGAGCGCCGCGCGTTTCCAAGTGTTGGGCTTTGCTTTATTAAATGAAGGCTTGCTTTCGACCCGGCGACGTCTGCCAAAAGCGCTCTAAATGAAGAGCGGAGATTATCCGTAACGCAAGCGGCCCCGCTCTCGAGGCTGCGCGCAAATGAAATGAAGTCGGCTAAATTGGATGATTGCTCTGAGCAATTTAAACCCGAATACATCTTGCTGGGCTTGCCTCTCTTCTTTCCTCCTCTTGGTATTTTTTTTGGATGTTGACTTGTGCATTTGCGAGCGTACACTCCAAGATAGTGTGTTTCCAAGTAATTAAAAGCTCGTTAGGGGGTGTCCCTCTCTTTGGCTCATTGCTGTGATGTTGGCTGGGTGGAGGAGAAAGAGCACGGAGCTGGTGGGAGGTTGTGGAGTCTCCTGACCCTGCAGCGAGGGAAATTTAGGGATAATTTTCGGGGGATTTTTTGGCGTCTGGGCTCCGTGCACATCTGCCCTGCACAATTTTCAGCTCGATTCCTAGAAATCCAGCGATTGCACCCCACGGTTTGAGTGTGGCAACCATGGCTTGGGATGAGTAGAAATGTTTTGGACGTGAAGCTGGACAGGGTTTGCTTCCCTGCTGGCCGGCATCCTGCCCGGAGCGTGCCGGTCCTCAATTCCCATAGCAAACTCCCGGGTTAGTTACGGCTTCCTGCAGCGTGATTGGGTTGGGTTTGGGTGTTTTTGGGGGTATGCCAAACAAACAGGGTTATAAATAGTTGACTAGTGCAACTAAAGCCTGGGATTCCCTCCTTAAAAGCATTTCCGAAGGGTGTTTTGAGAAGTTGCCAATTTTTAAATGTACTGGGTGGTGTCAGACAAGCGCTGTTATTTCCAGGCGGGTCGGGCTTTGATGTGCTTTGCTCTTAAAAAAAGAAGGTGTTTGGGTTGTTGGTTTTTTTTTTTTTCCCCCCGGAGGGAAGTTTGTGCCGAGACGCTGTCCTTGGAGCTCCTGGCTGCGGCGTGGGGGACAGCACAAATGCCTGTGGGTGAGTTTGTATCTTCCACCTCGTTTCTTTTAGGGTTGTAACGAGTCCACGAAATCAAACCGTGTCTTGGGTGGAAGCTGGTGGGCAGCACGGATGGAAGAAAAATGGCTTTAAGCCACAACTTTGCTGTTTGTGTGGGGGGGGGAGGTAAAATAGACCTTGTGCACTGGAAATCTTTATGGTTTACGTGTGACTTTACACCCCGTCACTGCAAAATCTTGCCAAAACGCCGCGGTGGCTCGTACGTTGCTGCCTCAGGGCAGGGTGGTGGCGAAGGGGACCTGCCACCACCTCGATGCCACCCTGGGAACGTGTGGGCTTTGCCTCCTCTTCCTCAGTGCACGCTGCCGGAGGAAGGGCTTGATTAGGTAATTGTATCATGAGCGGCTCCGCCAACTGTCAGGATGGATAAAGCTCCCGAAGGCAAGAGATAGAAAAGACCTTAATTATTTCCATGGTTTTCGAACCTAGGAAAGGCTACCGGGATGGGTGAGGATCGAAGGGGAGGCAGAAATGGCCGGAGGAGGGGGGCTTAGGGGTTGATTTGTAGGCAGACGCGGTCATCTTTTTATGTTTTCCACTTAAATTTTGCCTTCTGAGGAAGCGCAGGTGGCGGATATTGTATTGATATTCGCATCCCTCGGTGCCACGCTGGGGTTTTGGGCCAGCGGAGCTGCACTGTCCTTGGCCAAAACTGCCTTTTATTTCCTTTGTATGCGATTGGTTTTTTGGTTTTGTGTTGTTTTGTGTCTTTTTTTAATTGGGTTCCTCCCCGTGGCTGCTGGTTTTCCTGCAACAGATGAGTCATTCGTGCGATGAGCTCGAGCTGAGACTGGTGCTGGAAAAAACCCATTTAGGGTAAAATAGCATTGTAAAGGGAAACAACCGCTGGACCACCTGATCCAGTGCCCGTTCAGGATAAGGCAGAGATGCTGGAATTAATGCCAATCCTTATTTTTTTTCTTTTGGAAAAGAGGTTTTTGTTGTGCCAGGCATTTCGTAGACAGAGCCGCCCTCGCAGCTGCGCAGTGCTGAGCTCGGTGGCTGCGTTTTATCCGGCGAGGTTTGATTAGCGCTGACATAGACGACTTGCAGCTCTAATTTATCTTAGTAGCCGGAGTTTTCATCCGGCTAGTCATTAATGGCAATTAATACTCACCCTGGGTACCTTTGATAGCATTCCCCCCCCCAGATAAACCTCTATTTAATGCTAAATGCTATTTTTCTATCTAGAACCCACTTTTCTTCTTATTGGGCATTTAATCCCTGACAATATGGCTAAACATATGTTCGGCGTGTTTGTCCAGGGGCTCATCGGGATTTGATGTCTCCTGGCTTATGCAAGAACTAAAGATTTATAAAACCTTCAGTGTATTTATTATTCAAAAGCCCCAATAGAGGAGGCGGCTCTCGGTACGGGCGCTATCGTGCCGTACGGGGTTGCAGTGGGGAACACTGGTGGAAAGGGCGCTTTGGCGACTCATTTTGCCTTCGGCATTTCTGTCTCGGATGGGAAATGTTTCCGTAGCTCTGTCTGCAAGTTATTTAGTCCGTATTTTCCCAACTGCGCGAGGTCTGTCCTCGCGGTGATCAAGTGAGCATCACCGACCGCCGCGGGGATACAGAGCGGTGAAGCTATGGCTCAAGCAGCTTGTGTAATTGTTTTGGGGTTGAGGGGGGGAAAAAGATTCAAAGAAATGAAATGCAGTTGAATATTTTAGAGTCTTTAATTTTAATATTTAAGTTTAATATTTTCAGGTCTGGGTGATATTCAAGCGTTAAGGGGAGGAGTAAGGCTGGAAGGTGGCTCCAAGCTCTCGCAGTCCTGCCTGCGCCCCATCCTTTAGGTGTGGAGGGTTTGAGGGCAGCGGGACTATTGTTGTCTTGATAAATAGTGCTTTATTATTATTCATTTTTTTTTTGGCCTGATCTCGTTGCTCGTGTGTTATCCTTTGGTACAGCCTCTCCGAGCCCACCCAACCACCTCTGCAGAAGGGGAACCGAGACCGAGCGCTTCTATCCCACGTGAACGTCGGTCTGCGGTAGGAACCGGTGCCCTTTGGACACCCGCGGGTAGCAAGTAGCCGACTTAATGCTGCTGTGTACAAAAATGGTTTATAAAATAGCAAACTGGGGCAACCTGGGGGGTTTTCCCCTCCCTGGAGCCGGTGTAGGACAGAGGCTGCAGAAAGGTGACTTTCAAGGGAGTGTGATTATTTTTAGCACTAAGCTATTCGGTCCGAATTTCCTCATGCTTGGCCTGAGAACATCTCGTAGCGTGACTGACACATCTAAGGAAGCAGCAACCGAGGGATTAAAGAAATTTTATGCATTTACCGCAGAGAAATTGGAGCTGGCTCTTAACCACGGCTCAGCGCGTGGATGCTGGACATCTGTGGATTCGTGTGCTTTCTGCTCTCCTGAGGATGTGTGCGGTGGTAACACAACATAGCTGTTTATCTGGGACTTGGGTACACACAGATGTGCCTTTTGGTGTCCCCTCAAAGCCTCCCATTTTTTTGGGGGGCTCCAAAACTTACGTGAGCAGCGCTAAATAGGAGTTAAAAGGCACTGAAAGTGAGATGATCCTTTACTGTGTGTTTTTTTTACTGCTCTGCTGTCCCTGAGCAGGTTTTGGTCTATGACCACCAGCAAAAGCAACACTCAGCAGGTGGAATAAATCTTCTCCATTTATTTGGCCAACTGAGATTTTCTTATTTCCCCCCGATTTATTTTTCTTTACGGTCCCGCAAACACAGATGTTATGACCCATTTCTGACTGCAAGTCCTTTCTCTCGCCGGGATATCAATTGAGGGGCTCCTGCTACTACTTGGTGTGAAGAGGAGCTGTTGGGAGCCGCTGTCGCCTGGCTCCGTCCTGGCGTTTAACAACGTGTACGGAGGGAAACAGCGACTTTGGCATAACAGCATCACACCAAGATTATGACCTTGAGACGAGGTGGTGGCCAGTAACACCTATAGGTCCGTGGCACGCAGAGATTTTGGGGTCTATGCGTAAAATCTGGCTTATTTGATTTATAAGCATCGCACATTTGGAACTTGTACCGAAATATATCTGTCCTACTCGTGGCCAGGATTGTTTTCTGCCAGATGATGGCTTTGCTCTCCCTGCCATGGTGGAGCAGGGTGTTTCAGGCTGCAGTTGCAGAGGGTTAAGGTTGCTTTCTGTGCTGCTCGGACTGAAATTTGGGTTTTGGGCTCTTTAGGACAACTTAGCAAAGGGATTGGCTTGTTCCCTGTCAGTCGTGGTTGCTTGTGGTGGCTTCAGGTGCTCCTCCAAGGTGTGTTAAAGGATCTCATGCTGCCTACAAGTGGGAGCTGAAGCTGGGAGGATTCGGTAGTGGGAGGTGATGAGCTCTTTTATGCTTGTGTCTTGTGATGGCCTGAGGCATGAAAGCTTTTAAATCCACCTAAGGAACACATTGGTGGGTGAGAATAGTCAGCGAGGGGTTGATTTCAGCCATTGCGTGGTTCTAATGCTGTCCCAAAGCTCTGTAAGGATTAATATCCGGTTCAGATCTGTTTTCCCCTGCTCTCCATCCATCCTTATGGCTCAGTTGTCATCACCACCACCACATCTAAGACACGAGGCTCAGCTCCAGAAGGTGGAAGAGACCTAAAAAGACTCTTTAAAAGCTGTTGAAGTGGCGTTTCTGCTTCTCCGGTGCCCAGGAAATAGCTAAGCCCGGGAGACTTTTGGGTAGAGGGGAGTGATAAAGCAGAGCTGCATTATTACAGGAAAGTAAATGAATTTACTCCGTAGTGATGTCCCTGTGCATCATCTCCATGAAACATACTGCTTCCTTGAGACCCTATAGAGGAAAACCCAGCCCTGAAAGCCCTGGATATGCAGAAGACTTTAAATGGGCAAATCACTGGGCTCTGCTCAACCCAACCTCCTTCTCCGACATGTGGCTGTTGTTTGTTTTCAAGAGGAAAAAGGCCAATTTCCCCATTTTTATTTGAGGCGCTCAGCGAGCAAGGACAAGCTTTTTTGGGTACGCACAGGCAGTGATTTTTAAGTTTTTCCTATAGGTTCTTGCTCTCCCTATATAGCATCCTCTACTGTCAGTGGTGACTTTGGGCAGTGAGTCCTTATTGCGAATGCTGGGCATGAGGACCCCGATATACTCAGAAGGGTATTTTTAGGTCCCTAATTCATTGAAGGGCCTGGGAATGAGAGCAGGGTTGTACGGCTGGGGCTGAGCGATGAGTACCTAAAGGGGGCCTACAGGAGAGCTGGGGAAGGACTTTTTACTAGGGCATGTAGTGACAGGACAAGGGGGAATGGCTTCAAACTGGAAGAGGGCAGGTTTAGATTGAACATTAGGAAGAAGTTTTTCACTTTGAGGGTGGTGAGGCACTGTCCCAGGTTGCCCCGAGAGGTTGTTGAGTCCCCATCCCTGGAGGTATTCAAGGCCAGGCTGGACGTGGCCTTGGGCAACCTGGTCTAGTGGGAGGTGTCCCTGCCTATGGCAGGGGGGTTGGAACTCGATGATCTTCAAGGTCCTTTCCAACCTAAACCATTCTATGATTCTATGATTTACTGCCCTGATGAGAAATAAGCAGGCTCGTGCGGTTGGGGAGAAAAACCAGAAGCTGCTTTGGCATTTGAGGCAGAAGCTCAAAATTGAGGGTTTTTATTGCATTAGAGGTTTTGGTTTTGGCTGTTGCCATAGGATGGAGTGTGTTGGTCCAGGGTTGGTTGCGTGTTGGTGGGAAGGAGTTTGGAAAGAGCCTTCGTGTCTCCTTACAAGCCGTGGCCTCGACGGATTTTTCTCCGATTCCCAGGCGGTGCGTTAGCAGTTTAACCGTGCAATGAGCATCCGAGTTGCAAAATCTCTCCGCAATATCTGCCGTGATTTGCTGCAGAAGGATGCAGCTCCCTCTGCGACGCGGGTTGGCGTCGGATCTGTTCTACCCCGTCGTGGTCGATCACGCCGCAGAGGGGTTTTTTTGCTGGAAAAACCCGAGCAAATCGCGCGAGGAATGTTTGCTGGGGATGAAATTACGGCTGGTTGATGGCGGTGGCTCCCGTTCTGGGCGAATCATAACAAGCTTGGGGACTTCCAAGAAGCTTTTGATTTAAAAAAAAAAAAAGAAAATATGCACAATTAAGGGGGGGGGACACCCAATGAACAAACAAAATATATGCTCAGAATAATTTGTGGATAATTAAACCCATCTGACTCCTCTTGAGAACGGAGGGGGAAGGTTGTTTTGTTGGTTTTTTTTTGGAGCCCAAGCTGCTGGATAATTTCTGCAGCCCGGTGGCTTTATTATTTAGCATATTTAGCCAGTTATCTCACAGCAGTGGATTAAATAGCCACGGCAGAGACTAAATCTCAGCACATGAGTGAAAAATGGGTATAAGAGGAAAATTACATCACCTCTATCCACATTTCCCAGGCGGAGACACAGGTCTGGACCCCACGCCGACCGCAGGGTCGAGGAACAGAGAGGTTATTTTTAATTTTAAGTTATTTTTAGTGTTGAGAACCCACGTAATGAGTTTGTTATTTGCTGGGGGTTAATTAGCGAGGGGTTTTGAGTGGAGAGAACTGCGGTGACTCAGTGTTTTGGAAAGACTCTTTGGGGCTGTGGCTTCCCCGAGGGTTTTACCCAGCGCCGGAGGGAGCATAGCTTGCATAGAAAATGAAATCAAATTCCTGTTTTCCCGAGTTTTATGAACTAATAAATAATTTTTAAAAAAAAAAAAAGAAAAAAGAAAAAGCTAAGAAAAGGCAAAGCTGCCAGCTATGAGCTACAACTTCATCTTCGTTTTGCAATTATAACTGCTCTGCTGGCAAAATTTGATTTCTTGGGGCTCTAAGCCCGGTGGTTTCTATACCCTTTGGCATGTACCAGCCCAAATTATAAGTGATATTTTGCTGAAGCAGATGTCCCACCATGTCCCAGATGTCCATGGGGTGTTTTTTTTAATCCAACTGAGCTCTGTGCATTTATATCTGCCCTCACGGCTCCAGCGCTGAGGCTCAGCAGAGCAAGTGGCCAGAAAAGAGACACCAAGATGGTTAAAAAGTGGGGCAATAGGGAGAGAAAAAAAGAAGTGACCGCGGTGAACGGGGCCTTTAGGAGCTGCGAGGAAGGAGACGGAAACTCTGGGCACATATAAACCTCGCAAATACCCAGCGGAAGGCAACGCCGTCCCTCCTTCTCTAATTCAATTGCAGGGCTTCGAGCTGCGGGGGCTGGGAGTATCGGTCGATCCCAAGGGGGTGATAAGGTGGGTTTGCGGAGGACCGCTCTGTCCCGTGCTATTAGAAGTGATGCTCTGCAGACCCACGCTGGTCCAGGAAGATGCTCGAGCGCGATCGACCCGCGGGAGCGAGCGATTCCTCTTCTCCACGTGGCTTTTACACCGGCGTGGGCACGGTGGCGGCAGCGTGACGCCGAGCCTGGCACCTCCGAGCGCCGCTGCCTGTCCTCCTCGTGTAATCAGAGTGTTTTACAAATCAGAAAATTGCACATTAATGCTTTTGGTTTTATTCCCGCTCATCGTCTTCCAGCGTTGCTTGCTTATTATCTTAACTCCTCGGAGCGATTTCTCCTCCCACCCCTTCCTCTGCCGCTCACTTTGTTCTTTAGAGCCGCCGTGCTCCCCGTCGTAGGGAACCAGCGGCGCCGCCGTTTGCAGCCGCACAGATTAACATTTTCCACTTTAATCACTGCCTGCCTGGGAAAAGAAGCAAAAAAAACCACCACAGGCCGAGTTGTCATTCGAGTAATGCAATCGCACCGCAGAAGGTCTTTTCATTTGCTGCTGTGTTTATTAAACAGGTCGGTGCTTTTTCGCTGCTGCGGGAGGGAGGAACGAAGCTGAGGGAAGCACGATCCGGTGCTTAAATAGAGCTCGGACTTGGTGTGTGACACTGTAGGGTTTCATTTGGAAACTGGCAGCTTGGTTTATTCGTGGCCCAATAAAGAGAAATGATTCCTGACTTGTAAATGATTTGAGACTTGTAAAAAGCGTTCGACTAATTTTTTTTTCCAAGCAGGACAGAGCTGGAAAGATCAGGGAGAAGGAGGGGTTGGGACTTTCTGTTGCCCACGAAGAAGGAAAAACTACCCCTGAGAGTATATCCGAGGAGAAAAATCACGAGAAGATAAGCTCCTGTGCTTTTAAATGAGGAATTCTTACTGGCGTGGAGTTTTGCACCGACAGAAATGGCAGCGCCGAGAGGCGCAGGCAAAAGTGGTCAATTAAAGCCTTCGAAATCCCACATCAAAGTGTCCAAGTGGGGTTAAGATTAGCACAAATATTTGCTAATGAAGTTGCAGGGACCAGGAAAACTTTCTCTTTCTACGGTTCTGGTATGACAGGGAGTAACACCAAACTCCCCATCAGCAGACGGGGTGTGACGTGGTCTGACAGCCCGAAGCCGCGGGAGACGAGGAGGGAATTTGCCGTTTAAACCCGTTTTACTCTTCAGCTGCAAAACTTTTTCCCATGTAGGAGGTACAGCGGGGCTCGCTTGCAAAAGGAGCGCGAATGAGAGCGGCAGCAGCACCGCTTTTCGTGGAATTAAATGTTAAATTAGTTGGCAGGAACCATAATTTGGGTGCTCTGGTGTCCGGCTGAAGACGGATGGAGCGAGGCTGCGGTGGGCGGCTGTTTCCCTGGCTGGGAGAGGGGGGGATGGATCCCATCCCTGCAGCGTGCCCAACTGTGCTGGAGTGCTAAACCTTAAATTAGCACTTTCCAGTCCTGACTTTGGCTCTAGGGAATTGCAGCAGGATCTTGTGAAAAGCCTCACTAATTAATTTATGCAACGGGCATCATTAAGGCGGCGAACCCAGGCACCGCAGCAGCAAACGCTGGCGCTTCCCTTAGCGCTTCCAGCTGCAAACTGGCTGTTCCTATCCCATTTCAATGAGTTTTGGGGCTGCTGAGGAGGTTTTTTTGGCTTACTCAGTCCTGTGTGCAGCTAAGGGAGACCCTAGACTGCCCAGCTCAGGCTGAGGGTTGGAACTGGGACCCAGTATAGAGCAGGGAGCGTCCAGCAGCCGCTTCCATCCAGCAGCTGAGCAAAATCATTGCCTAGATCTCTACCAGGCCTCAGATCTAGTTATTTGTCCATGAAATCTATCCCAAAAGCTTCCCGAGCCCCCTTTTTTTCCCCCTCTGGCTGCTTGCGCAGGGCTCATCTCGGCTTGTGCGTGGGACTCCCCTTGCGCGGGGGACAGCCGGGTCCCCTCCTTACCCCGAAACACCAACTAAACCCCTCTTAAGATCCTCGCCGTGCTTCTGGGGGGACAAAATTTCCTCTGCGAAGGTACGGCTGGCGAAGTCGACTGGCAGTCAGACACCCGGGCTCGTCAAGCTGGCCCTGCCGGCGCTTGGCAATTAATATGCCGGGCAGCCCCGCTCGGGGGAAGAAGCAGCATCTTTATTGGAAGGCGCTTGGTATGCCGGCTGCACGCAGAGCCCACCGACGCACTGCCGAGGGCACAATTATAGTACTTCTCAGTCCTTCAGAGGCTTTAGAGTGTTTTCCTGCAGCCTCAGTTTTTGGTTTCGGTGGATTATTGGAGGAAACTTTCTGCCTGTAAAGCCCGGGGGGGTTTGTGGGGTGGGAAGGGAATCCCCATCCTCTGGGTATCGGAGGGGGATGGGGCTCCGCTGGTGGAAAATCTCCCTCCAGCGGCAGCATCACCCCCTCAAACAGTTCCAACCCCCCGAATTTTGGCTGCTGGTTGATGTCCAGCAGTTTGAACTGTCCCTGTTGGTCCCGAGCATTAAACGCCGGCTGAGTCATTTCTTCCTGCGGTTAATGATTGCATGGGCCTGACGCTGCCAGAAGCGGTGGCCGGTTAATGATTAAAACCCATAAATAAGGGCTTGCTCGTTCCCCATGCTCAAAGCCGCTCTACGACCTTCCCCCACCTCCAGCAGCGTTGCCAGAAGAGGAAAAAAAAAAATACTGGGGAATAAAACCCACCCTGGTCCCATCGCCCTTCCCTGCTCCCTCCGTACCCCGGGAGCATCGCGCCGCAGTGATGTTAAACAGAGCAAAGTTTCCAGTCCTGTTTAAAATCGGACTGCGGAATTTCTTCAGTTTAACATTAAGCTTTTTAAAAGCTCCGCCTGCCTCTTCCCCATGACCAGCAGGGCTTGTCCATTATCTATCCATTACGGTAATGTTAGTATAAATAAATGGATGATTTAAGGTCGGGTCCTGCCTACTCATCTCTGAGTGCATCTCTATAGATGGAAGCAGCAAAGCATCTGTATGCATTTGCGCCGCCGGAAGAGTGCTTTTTCTTTATCATCTGTTTTGCAGAAAGGAAAGCACGGTATAAAATTTTATTTGCTTGGGGGGAAAAAAAAAATAAATTTAAAGATCTCTGGATGTGATGGGGTTGGAACTTGCTGGGGAGATTCCTCCTGGTGCACGCGAGGTGGGGAGCTGGGAGAGGGACCCACCGCTGCTTTTGCAGATGTGCTTTTATTTAATTTAAGGCATTTTTAAGGGGAATAAAAATCAGTCCCGAGTCACGTGTGGCACTGCCGTGCCCCTGCACCAGCAATCCTCCCGGGCCGAGGGCCGAGTGATGGCGAAAATCAGTGCCACAGAAAGCAAATCTCTCCTTTCTTGAGTGCATTAATGGTGTCGTGTAGAAGCCGGAGAGTTCTATCGCTGTTCCCGTCCCTGCAGGCACAAATCTGTTGGGGTTTTTTTTTAGCAATGAGTTGTATGACATAATTAACAGCTTGCGGAATATCGGGTGTTAATTACTGGCTGATGGGGAAACGGTGCTGGGGCAGAGCCTGCGATGTGCTCGCGGGGTTCTGGCCTGATTTCTGCTGCCGGAGGTTTGGGGTTTGCCTGTGATTCCGTGGAGAAGGGGAGAGCGAGCCTGAAACTCCTGCTAAAGCTTAGGATGAACCAAAGTTTTATGGTGAATCATTCTCGTAAACGTGGCTTAAAATTAACGTGGAAATTTTAGACAATGTTGAGTGTTATCTATGGACCCGATGGTTTAAGTTGGGTTCAAATCTACTGTTTTGGACATCCCTGAGCTGTGTCCCCATCTGGTTTTGTAGGGAAATGCTGTTTCTCCCTCCCTCTTTGGCACAATAAGTTGACTTCTGAATTAAAGCGAAGGAAGTGTGTTATGGTGGTGACAGAGACAGTGGGATGGAGCGCACCCTTGGGAAGTTTGGCGATGATCCCGAACTGTGTGGCGAGGTAGACACGCTGGAGGGGAGGGATGGCTCCAGAGGGACATGGACAGGCTGGAGAGGTGCCAACCTCATGAANTCTGGTTTTGTAGGGAAATGCTGTTTCTCCCTCCCTCTTTGGCACAATAAGTTGACTTCTGAATTAAAGCGAAGGAAGTGTGTTATGGTGGTGACAGAGACAGTGGGATGGAGCGCACCCTCGGGAAGTTTGGCGATGATCCCGAGGTGTGTGGCGAGGCAGACGTGCTGGAGGGGAGGGATGGCTCCAGAGGGACCTGGACAGGCTGGAGAGGTGGGCCCGTGCCGACCTCATGAAGTTCAACCAGGCCAAGTGCAGGGTCCTACACGTGGGTCGGAGCAATCCCAAGCACAAATCCAGGCTGGGCAGGGAATGGCTGGAGAGCAGCCCTGAGGAGAAGGACCTGGGGGTGTTGGTGGATGAGAAGCTCAACACGAGCTGGCAAAGTGTGATTGCAGCCCAGAAGGCCAACCATGTCCTGGGCTGCATCAGAAGAAGTGTGGCCAGCAGGGTGAGGGGGGGGATTCTGCCCCTCTGCTGCACTCTGGGGAGACCCCTCCTGGAGTAGTGCCTCCAGCTCGGGGGGTCCCAACATAGGAAAGACGTGGACCTGTTGGAGCAGGCACAGCCAGCTGTAGCTAAATCACGTCCAGAAATATCATCTTTGGGAGAGGTTTCACCGTGTTATTATATCCTGAAGTGTAATATTCTCAGTATTTGGGATCCGCTGGCCTCTGGAAATCGTATCGCTCTCATCCCATCTCTGCTCTCACCCTTGCAGCTTATATACTTAGGAAAGGGATGTGATCTCTTCCGCTGCCCTGAATTACTCTACATCTGCTAAGAGCCGGGTGAATACAGCTCCCACGTCTTTGGGTGCAGCCCTGAGTCGCTGTTATTTCTTCAAACCTTGCTTTAAATTCTCCCTTTGGCTACCCCAGAGGGAAGCAACGCCTTCCTCCCAAGAGCTGAGGGGTTTTTTTTAAACCTTTCCCAGGCCGGGAGCCGCGTCGCAGACGATGCCCCTTTTTCTTCCCATCTCTGACCCGCGCCGAGTCACGCTGCAGACGCGAAGGGTGCTGCAGAAATGAAGGGTGCTGCCCTTTGCCGGGTGCTCCTCGGCATCGTCGGAGACCAGACGCAGCCTTTCCAATCTCCTCTTTTTTCCCTTTTTATTAAACATCGCTTTCACTCTCCCTGGGACAGTGTTTGTACGCCGTACAAACCCTTCTGGGAGCCGTGCGGTGCCGGTTTCTCGCTCCCCACACCTTTTCTTTCGAGCGTTAAACCTCACCGAGCCTGGGCGGAATCGTTTCTCTTTCCTTTTTGCTATTCACGCAGGCGCCGGGCAGCTCGAGGGGGTGTTGAAGGGGAGGTGCCGCTCGCGGTAGCGAGCTACGACAGGTAAATCCACACATCGCTCTCCCGTCCTGGCCTCCGAGCCACAGCCTGGGGGACATCTGTCCCCATTCTCGCTAGATTTTGGGCTGCCCCTTCACCCTTTGAGCTCCTGGGGTGGCTGCAGGACTGCGATGCGCCCTCCAGCACTCCTGACCCTGATTGCAATACATTTGCCGTTAAAAATTTCCTAGAGATCCCCCCCAAAAAGTTGCTTTTTTTTTTTTTTTTTTTTTGGACTAATTATTGGAGTAAAGCCACTCAAACAGAGCTTTGCTGTTGCTCCCGGCAGCGAAACCCAAGCCGCGAACTCAGCAAAGGGTTAACGCTCGGCCGCTTGTGCCGCTGCTGCCTTCCCTCTAATTGCGCTCCGCTCCTGCCAGGCGGAAGTTGGAGCGGAGCGGTTCAAGTTCAAGGCTCGCCTGTGTTCATGTGCGCGCTTTTTCGGCTCGGGGGCGGAGGGCGAGAGCCGGCCGGAGCAGGGAGGGGCCGGTGGGCAGCGAGCGAACCCCTCTCGTCGCAGCCGCGAGGATGGCTCGAGCCTCCGAGTGCCGAAATTCCCACCTTTATTACTACGGCATCAAATTTGCTCTGTCCACCTATGCCACCCTCTTCTCGGTAGGTGCTCCGGTTGCTTTTCTGTCCTTCCTGGTGTTTCCCCACCCCCTCCCCGCACTGTACCACCCCGCTGGGTTGGATTTGACTTTTCAGGATCCAAATCTTCCCCTTCCGAAGCGTCAAATTCTCGCGGGAAAACTTGGTGCCGCCAAGCCCCTCGTGCTTGCTGCTAGCTGGGTCCAAAACGGGCAATCATGGGCAAAACAGTGGGTTTCGGTGGATTTAAGAGCATCTCCCTTCCCCCAGAGCCGCTCTTGCAAATCCCTCGAGGCAGTGAGTTGCTGTTTGGGGCACAAACAGGGAAATGTCATGTTTTTACGGCACGAGGAGCCGTCGGGCGGCGTTGCCACCCGCATCCCCTCTGCGCCGTTTGCCTTTACGTCGTTCCGTAGGGTCAAGGCACGAAAGCAAGACGTCGCCTGGCGGGTGTTTTAGCCAGGTTGGTTATTTTAAGAGGCAAAACCAAAGCTTGTTTTTAAGTAGTTTTGAATCATTGAGCTACAACCGGGGGTGAGGCTTCCCCGGCACCTGGGAGGTGCCGGCATGTGTCAAAGAAGGGGAGGGAGGAGGAATTCCCCATCACTTTAAGGTCTGTGACTCCTCAGTTAAGGCACAAGGTACGGAGTTAGCACCTTCCTGGGATTAATCTTGGGTAATCTGATCTGTATTTACAGGTATTTCCTCTTGAGGTCTAATTAATCATCGTTCTGTCTCGCGTCGCTGCCTGCTGGGCACGTATAGCGGTGTGCGCTGTCTAATTTGTGCAGGTGTAATCGCAGAAATATCCGCCTGAGTTCCCCGACGGGCTGTGACTGGTAAACGGGGTGACAGGTGGAGTTTGAAAATGCTTTCTCTTTCCTGATTTTCTTTCTTTCTTTCTTTATTTTTAATAAATGAGCTCACTGGGAGGGCAGCGCTCGCCCCGGCTAGCTGGGGACGGCGTTGTCTCGCTGCGTCGGGTGACTTGTGCCCACCCCGGGGCACGAATGAGAATAAGAAAAAGGGGATTAATGTAGAATATCTCCCTGATTTCCTCGTGGCTTGCTGGGTAGGAACGCTCCTGAGGGGAGAGGAGATGTAAGTATCTCCCCTGGGGTGGCCAGAACCCTTGTGGGACTCCCCCTGCACCCAACGAGACGAAAAAAAATCCAGATTTTTAACCCATTTGGGGCCGCGGTTTGAGTTTTTGGGTAAGGATAGCGCAGTACTTTTGCTTTGAAAATTAATCCACGGGAAAATCAGTCACTGGAGTTTTGGTTTCTCTAAAGAGCTGAGTTCTGCTCGGTTTGAGGTTTCCCAAAACGCCTTTAAGCAGCTGTAGGGATGGGGAGGAGGTGCGCGTTGTTTTTTTTCTCCCAACTAATCTGAACCCGGGTTGGGGCTGCGCTTTGCAAACGTAATTAACGATGGGATGAACCCGCACAGTCTCAATGCTTATTAATTTCTGGGGCATTTTTGGGGGGGGTCTCAGTGGGGCACCCTGGCGATTCCGCCAGCAAGAAGAGACACGATAATTTCCCATCGACTGGAAAATAGCTGCAAAAAAGCCGCTTTGAGTCGCCCTGACCCAGCCTGCCTTCAACCCTGGGACAGTCCTCGTGCGGGGACGTTGCCCCATCGAATCCGTAGGGATCGCGGGGCTCCCGTGAGCTTTTTCAGCCGCCTGACCTACTTCTGGCCTCATTTGCACATGTCGCCGCCGTATTAATTCAACGGCGCTGCCGAACCCTTCAAAACCTCGTTAACCAGACGTGACCGGGGTTGGGTTTCTCTCTGGCCAAATGCACTCGATAAAAACAAGGATTGTGTAGGAACTTCTGCCTTGCGTCGCGTGAAAGCTTCAAAAGTTTAACCCCCCCTGGGTAAAAATTCAGGGGACTGAGCTGAGTTGGTTCACCATGAAGGATCACAGACTCACAGACTGGTGAGGGTCGGAAGGGCCCTCTGGAGCTCCCCCAGTGCCACCCCCTGCCAGAGCAGGGGCACCTCCAGCAGTGGCACAGGACGGCGTCCAGGCGGGTTTGGAATGGCTCCAGAGGGGGAGACTCCCCCACCTCTCTGGGCAGCCTGTGCCAGTGCTCTGCCACCCGCACAGGAGAGAAGGCCCTCCTCAGGTTCAGATGGAACTTCCTATGGTCAAATTTGTGCCTGTTCCCTCTTGTCCTCTCATTGGGCACCACTGAAAAGAGTCTGGCCCCATCCTCTTGCCACCCACCCTTTAGATATTGGTAAGCATTGAGAAGATCCCCCCTCAGTCTTCTCTTCTCCAGACTGAAAAGCCCCAAGTCCCTCAGCCTTTCCTCATCAGAGAGACGCTCCAGTCCCCTCATCATCTCCGTAGCCCTTTGCTGGACCCTCTCCAGCAGTTCCCTGTCCTTCTTGACCCGGGGAGCCCCGAACTGGACACAGTGCTCCAGATGTGGCCTCCCCAGGGCAGAGCAGAGGGGGAGGATGACCTCCCTCCACCTGCTGGCCATGCTCTTCTTGATGCAAAGAATGCATCAATGCATCTTCTTGATGCAACCTCCTCAAGGAGGTTTGGGGTGAGATCAATCATGGTTTTCTAGCGTCCCAGTCTGCAGAAAGCTGGATCTAATGCCGCTAGATCCTTTCCAGTGCTTTCCCATAATGAAAACACATGTTTATAAGTGGGAAAATCAGGAAAGGAGTGTGGGATGATCCGGAGAGTGGCTTTAAACCAAATACGGAGCAAATGGCAGAGAGGTTCGAGCATCACAGTTGAACCTGCTGGTTTTGTACAGGTAGATTTAATCCTCGTTGTCGAGGATTCAGCGGATCATAGACTTCCTTTCCTTTTGTAAAGAAACGCTTCTTTCCTTTTCTTACTTTGCCCATAAAAATGAAAAAAGCTATTTTAATTGACCCTTATAAAAGCGTATTTTTTTACATTCCTACGTACCGTCAGCAGTTAAGCATTATACGATGTATTTAATCGCTGTATTAATAATCCTGTGATTCTATCTTTTAATGACTAAAAGCGTTTAGCACTTTCTATACCACAGTTTCTCGCCTGCACGTTACAATAAAACCTTCTGAGGAGGAGCAGGAGCGCCCCGTCTGCTAATTTGAAGGCAGACGGGTCTTCAAAAGCTGGGAAGAACGATTTTTCTGTGAGCTGGGGCTTTGAAAAACAAGAGTTTTGCCCTTCATTTGCACCTCTGGTCATCTCGGATGGAGAATGGTCATCTCGGATGGAGAATGAAGTGACGGCCCATTCCCTCTGCTCCTCCCCGGACCACTGCTCTGACTCACGGAATCTGGCTGCCAGGGTCTGCGTGGGCTTGAAGCCACCGTCATCGTGACTTTTCGGTGTTCCCGAATAAGGAGAAATTACTGCCTCGCGTTAGCGTGGCGTTGACTCATCCAATTAATGCCGTTCACCCCAGAACGAGCCGTGTCTTCTGCTTGGTCCTTGGCAGGCTTCGAGGTTGTGCTGCTTTGGCTGTTTTAATATCCTCTTGGATTGGTGGTACCCATTTGCTCTGCTGGTGGCTGAGAGTAAATCCCATTACTCGGGTCTTTTGGGTCTTTGACAAGGGGAGTGTGGCATCTCTTAGGTATTTAGTAGGATTTTTAGTGGGATGCTGCGAGGGCTGGAGCCCCTCTGCTGGGAGGACAGGCTGGGAGAGTTGGGGGGATTCAGCCTGGAGAAGAGAAGGCTCCGGGGAGACCTCAGAGCCCCTTCCAGTGCCTAAAGGGGCTCCAGGAGAGCTGGGCAGGGACTTTTTACAAGGGCATGGAGTGATGGGACGAGGGGGAATGGCTTCAAACTGGAAAAGGGGAGACTTAGATGAGATATTGGGGAGAAGTTCTTTACCATGAGGGTGGTGAGCCCCTGGCGCAGGTTGCCCTGAGAAGCTGTGGCTGCCCCATCCCTGGAGGTGTTCAAGGCCAGGTTGGACGGGGCTTGGAGCAACCTGGGCTGGTGGGAGGTGTCCCTGCCCAGGGCAGGGGGTGGGAACTGGGTGATCTTTAAGGTCCCTTCCAACTCTAAACTATCTGTGACTTTTAGGACTGGGTAGGACCGTATGTCCGTATGTGTCTCTTGTCAGCACTGGTGGGACTATGCACATCTCTGGTCAGCCTCAGGTGTTGCAGATGGAGCGACGCACTTCACTCGTAGAGAGAAGCAGCAATACATTTGTTGATACAAAACAGGGGTTTAACAAAGTTTGATGGTAAATGAGACAGTGTTTTAACAAGATTGGAAATGGCAAAGCACACTTGGTTATTTACTGATGGGGTCAGACAGAACTGTCAGGGAGACCCTCCCGTTGAGTCATGAGGTTCAGAAAGGACCCCCTGGCTTTCTCCACTCCTTCTCTGAGAGGGGTTTAGGTGCAGCTGGATCCAACCCTAGTCCCAGACTTGGTCAGTGGCTTATGTCTAAAGGATTATACATGCACAATCAATCTTTCATATCTCTTAGCTAAGATTTCAAAATTTAGCCTGCTGTTAGTCACTTAGCGAGGATCTGTTCTGGCAAGGAGTCTCTGAACCTCGAGGAGTAACCTTGAGTGGCATCCCTGCTCGAGGGGAGATCCTGGAGTGCCGTGTAGGAGAGCTCAAAGGTCTCTTGGGCTGTTTGCTATTTATGGGGGTAAGATAATCAACCTATAGTCATATTTGCATGTTGAGCACAGTACCGGCATTGCCCATGTTAGCCCTTGGCTGTTGTGGTATTGACCGTCTCCCCAAAACCATGTTGAGCTGGGTGCGGCCATCATGACTAGATGTCCCCATTGTGACCACCACGGGTGGTTATCGCTTGGGGCAGCGTTACGGGAGATAAAGGCCTGGGGAAGGAAGAGGGGGGAGGACGTGGTCACGCTCCACCCTGTCACTGGAGTCCATTCATCTTATTTCTCACAGGGTGGTGGTACAGTCACCTCTTGCCTCGTGCCATAAATAGTATATTGGTAATTTATGCGCTTACAGGTCCACAGCAATTAGACGGGGAAGTACTGCTCTTTGCTGTGTATTAGCTTGTACATTTTCAGTGGTTGGAGTTCGGTTATTTGTTTTATCATGTGCCAAACCTTTACATACAATATGATTATAAGCAACAGACACGTTAATGTTAGACTTAGTAAAATCACAACTGTGTGAAGCATGAGATTAAAAACTCTTGTTGCTAGCAGTGACCATCCAAGAAGAGTTACCCACTAATGGTGTTCTCCATCCTTCTTTGCTCCATCTGCGACATCAGGTAGCTGCTTCTGTGCCAAAGCCAAGTTGCGTGAGGGTGGAGAAGCGGTCGTAAGCACCAGAGAGCCTGTGACTTGGAGAGCTTTACAAACTCCATGTCTCACCTGTAGGTTATCTGCGAGCTCCAGCCACCCGTTTGGCACCCCCCAACCTCTGCCAGCATCCTCGGAGCTGTGTATTGTGTTATTTTCTGTTCATTAGTTGCCTTTCATCCCACTTCTTGACCTCCAGGTGTTTAAATGGCTTTGCCATCGGTGGGACAGTGATTTCCACCTTTAGCTCTTCTCCCTCCCAGGTCCCTGGCTCTTTCCTTGCTGCTAGATGGGAAAATGCCTGGAGAGGAAAACCAGTGTCCTGTTATCCCACTAAAGAGACGAAGTTGGGGCAAAACAACTTTGGAAATGGGCTGCAAAGGTGGGGAAGGGTCGGTCATAGCAACTTGTATTGGGCTGAGAAATTCAAGTTTGCAATTTTATCCATCTGGGAGTATGGGAGGGAGGGAGGAGAGCAAGTCACGGGGTGCTTAGACATCCCGGGGTGGTTAGACATCCCGGGACGGCTGCTTGCTGCCCTCCATCTCCTGCCCACTCAGCTCCTACAAACCCCAAGAAGTACTAAAATCAAGCAGGGCTGAAATGAAAACCCGAAGGTGATTTTTTTTTTCCCCCCAGCTTATAAGAGGAGAATTGATGCGGGACGCCTTCATCGCACGGTCTGGCGGAGTTGCAGCCACCCCCTTGGCTTTCCCCGCCGTGACGGTTCAATCGCGTGGTGGTTGTCATATAGAAACGGGGTAATCATCCTCTCGTTAGAGGGTAAGCGCAGATTTGCTTTTTCTCTTAGATGCATTGCAGAGCAGTTGTAATTACCGGCTGCTGTCTATCCTGGTGTTTGCGCTGTATTAAGGTGATCACCGGGCAATTAATATGGAACTACAAAGGATTTACCAGCAAACTTCATTATGTGCTGTACCATGTCATGGAGTGTGGGTGGTAGGAGAGGACTGTGACGGCAGGAATCGAAAATATCCCTGCTGATTGAATTGGCGAGAAACCCAGTGATGGAAATCAGGGCAGCCAGGCTTTGCCAGCCGGGATGCAGACTTTTCCTACTGCTTTTGATGCTCGTCTCCGACCAAGAGGGGTCGGGATGATCACGGTTTTTATGAAATACATGGGTATTCCCCTTTGCAGTTTTTTACGGTGCTGCATAGGTCCTGGCAAAGACTTTGATGTCGCCAGTTTGCTCCAAATCCAACATTTTTTTACAGAAACACCGCTTTTCAGTGAAAGCTTGTCTTTCTCCCCAGCTATTTTCCATCCAAATCCCTCTGCCACCCATCTTGCAGCAGCATCGCTCCCTGCTCGTCCTTCCAAAACGCGTTATATTCCAGCGAGCCTTCCTTTGCGGTCTGCCTTTGCTGGGAGACGTGCCAGTCTATCCATTCCCTTCCTGGAGGTGTGTGTTGCTTTGCAAGATGCTTTCTTGTGCTTTAAGCTCCTTTGAGTAGAAGCAACTCTTTTATTTTATTTTTTTTTCTTTAATTGGAGGGTGCTTTTTAGCCGGCGGGGTGTGGAGATGGGCCTGGGGTCCACCCCGCAGTGGTAACCCTTACTAAAGCGAGGTGCGAGGGGCTGGGTGAGCTTTTCAACTCGGAGTTAAGCAAGGAGAGGGCCAAGAAATTCAGGTGGATCAGGTCAATATTTGCTTGTGACAAATCCAGGCTGGGCGGGGAACGGCTGGAGAGCAGCCCTGAGGAGAAGGACCTGGGGTGGGGTGGATGAGAAGCTCAACATGAGCCGGCAATGTGCGATCACAGCCCAGAAAGCCCCCGGCATCCCGGGCTGCATCAGAAGAAGTGTGGCCAGCAGGGCGAGGGGGGGGATTGTGCCCCTCTGCTGCGCTCTGCTCTGGGGAGACCCCCCTGCAGTGCTGCCTCCAGCTCGGGGGGTCCCCACAGCAGAAGGACACGGAGCTGTTGGAGCGGGGCCAGAGGAGGCCCCGGAGCTGCTGCGAGGGCTGGAGCCCCTCTGCTGGGAGGACAGGCTGGGAGAGTTGGGGGGGTTCAGCCTGGAGAAGAGAAGGCTCCGGGGAGACCTCAGAGCCCCTTCCAGTGCCTAAAGGGGCTCCAGGAGAGCTGGG
>VUYV01000479.1:75216-108538 GCA_008711295.1 Anarhynchus alexandrinus | reverse complement strand
ACTGGATGGTCTTCAAGGTCCCTTCCAACCCAAACCAGTCTATGATTGTTAGTCCCAGGGGCTAGTTTGAGTTGCTCGGGCATACATAGGACACAGTCTTTTCTATGCCATGAAACCCCAAAAAAGCCATGCAGCATGGCTTGGGTTGCTGGCAGTATCTCCCCGTGCCGTGCAGCGCCTTTTCCCGCTGCATTTGTATCCCCCCCTTGTATTCGCATGTCAAATAAGCAGTGCACGCCCTCCTCCAAAACAGCGGGGTGTTGTGCGTGGCACTGGTGGGGGGTTTCCTGCCAAAGGGATGTCTGTGGCAATGCTGGGAGGAAGGACCAGCACCACTCTGCAGCAGCCTCATGCACATCACGTGCTTTAAATTTTTCAAGGATACTTTCAGCCCCGGCAAAGCTATTTTTAAGCAATTCACGTGTCCATCCTGCAGAACCTCGTCAGTTTTTCTCCCTTGCTGGCAGGTGAAATACAAAGGGTCCAGCAAAGGTCTACAAAGATGATGAGGGGACTGGAGCATCTCTCTGATGAGGAAAGGCTGAGGGACTTGGGGCTTTTCAGTCTGGAGAAGAGAAGACTGAGGGGGGATCTTATCAACGCTTATCAATCCTTCAAGGGAGGGTGCCAGGGGGATGGGAACAGTCCTTTTCCAGTGGTGCCCAGTGACAGGACAAGAGGGAACGGGCACACACTTGACCATAGGAAGTCCCATCTGAACCTGAGGAGGGCCTTCTCTCCTGTGCGGGTGGCAGAGCAGTGGCACAGGCTGCCCAGAGAGGTGGGGGAGTCTCCCCCTCTGGAGCCATTCCAAACCCGCCTGGACGCCGTCCTGTGCCACTGCTGGAGGTGCCCCTGCTCTGGCAGGGGGTGGCACTGGGGGAGCTCCAGAGGGCCCTTCCAACCCTGACTGTTCTGGGATTCTGTGAAGCCCATCCCGTACGTGCTGCTTCCTCAGCCCCTCGAGCATCCAACCCTCCAACCCCCTCCCGGCTTTGCTCCGTGCACTTTCCGTGATCTCTTCCCTCACTGGCATCGCAGATGGATTAATTAAAACGGAGAAAGTGGTTCTGATTGGCACGCGGGAGGAACGGTGGGGATTAGCGGGGGACGCATGGTGCGCATTAATGTCTACCCCCCGCCTTCAAAGCCAAATGTATTTCCTGGGACACCGTATAAGAGATAAACATTAAATCAAACCTAATCCCAACGCACCACCCTGATGCTTAAAATAAAGTATAAAGATGAAACTGTGATTAAAAGCCCGTTAATAGGAATAGGCCTGTCTGTTTAGTTTCAAACAATTAAAATATCACAAGTCTGAATTTCACTTTCTGAGAAATTTTGATTCCTTTATAGACGAGATGGAGCCTGGAACCCGACAGTGATTGATAGACATAAACTTGCTACAAAACCGTACCAGAAATAGTGTCCGGGCAGAGCGGAGAAGAAAAAAAAAAATAAATCGACTCCCCCAAAAAGCAAAGATTGTGCATGAAAATGAAGGATGGAATTGTTGGTGTGAATTAGCAGGAAGAGTTTGAGCAAACTCATTAGGAGCGATGAAGCCTTTTGGAAAGGTGGAAGCGATGGAAAAGGAGAAAGCAATGGAACAGTAGCAAAAAAAGGGAGTTTTTTCTCCTTTTTGGAGGGTGTAGGTTTTCGAGTGTGCGTGCCTGCGGCGGGGGGCTTTCCCCCAGGAGCCTCCCGCTCTGATCTGGGGTGGGGAGAGCTGCAAAAAGCAGCGTGAAAAGGGCTCCGGATGCTCCTCGGTTTCCTCGTTGACCTTTTCAGGTGTCAGCTCGGTGCCGGCTGAGAAGCCGCTCGCCTCCGGCTGCGCCGCGGGGCCGACGGGCGCGATGCGAACGGCTCCTGACAGCACCGAACGCTTGGGATGGCGTCGCCGGCTTTGATGTTGAAAGAGCTGAAGGGATGTAAAGAGCCCTTTTCCGAGCTCTGCTTTATCCCGGCATCGTTAGGCTCTCTTTTTCAATTAGAGCTGTTTCATTGAAGGGGAAGAGAGGGGAAGAAGGTTGTCATAAATAATCTGTTGCTTTTCTTTATGGCACTTTTCATCCAGGCATCAAAAGCGCTTCGTAGCGGCGTGGTTAGCTGCGTTCCTAATTGTCAGTGCTGGCATGCGAAGGGAGGGCGAGCGGCTCGCCGTGGGTTTGGGTGCGAGTCAGTGCTCGAGTCGGGTGTAAAAATGCTGGAGGCAAATTAGTCGTTTTGGGGACGGTGTTGTCTCAAGGAGGGGTGTTTGGGAGGGTGGGCTGTGGGTGTTCGTGACTCTTGGACCCACGGCAAAGGCCAAGCTGAGCGTCTGTATGGACCCGAAAGATGTGGGCAGGGAGGGGAGAGGAAAAACCTAGCAAAATATGGCTGAAAGCTGTCCGGTTAGATTGATCCCGCTGCAGTTATACGTCCCCTTCCCAGCCAGAGGAAGAGCCTTGAGCAAAGGGGATGCGCCGAATGCTGATGGCACCGTTTGGGGTTGGAAGGCGTTGGGTGGGTTTTCCTTGGCCGTCTGGGACGTCTTCCACCTCCACCTCTCCCTCGAAGCCTCTGCTTTTTCCCTGTCAGTGTCTGAATCCCATCCTGTGCTTCCCTTGCAGATCCTTGGCCTCGTGATCCTGTGCGTTGGGATTTACGCCGAAGTGGAGAGGCAGAAGCACAAAACCTTGGAAGGAATCTTCCTGGCTCCGGCCATCATCCTCCTCCTGCTGGGTTTCACCATGTTTGGTGTCTCCTTCGTCGGCATGGTGGGGAGCCTCAGGGACAATCGGACGCTGCTGAAGACGGTAAGGCCATTACCATGCTCTCCGGGCAGCCCTTGGGATGGTCTGGGTGATCTCAGTACGTGCAGTACGCACAGGACAACCGGATGATCCAGCCCAGTCAACATGGGTTTGTGAAAGGCAGGTCCTGCTTTACTAACCTTCTACAACATGGTCACCCGCTTAGTGGATGAAGGAAAAGCTGTGGATGTTGTCTATCTGGACTTTAGTAAAGCCTTTGACACCGTTCCCCACAGCGTTCTCCTGGAGAAACTGGCTGCTCACGGCTGGGATGGGTATAGGCTTTGCTGGGTAAAACGCTGGCTGGAAGGCCGGGCCAAGAGGGTGGTGGTGAAAGGAGTTAATTCCAGTTGGCGGCCGGTGACGAGTGGTGTCCCCCAGGGCTCAGGACTGGGGCCGGTCCTGTTTAACACCTTCATCAATGATGGGGATGAGGGGATGGAGCGCACCCTCAGTCATTTTGCAGAGGACACCAAGCTGGGTGGGAGTGTTGATCTGCCTGAGGGTAGGGAGGCTCTGCAGAGGGATTCAGACAGAGGAGATCGATGGGCCAAGACAAACTGTAGGAGTTTCGCTAAGGCCACATGCCGGGCCTTACACTTTGGCCACAACAACCCCCGCCAACGCTACAGGCTTGGGGAGGAGTGGCCGGAAAGCTGCTCAGCAGAGAGGGACCTGGGCGTGTTGGTCAAGACCCGGCTGAACATGAGCCAGCAGTGTGCCCAGGTGGCCAAGAAGGCCAACGGCATCCTCACCTGTATCAGCAATAGTGTGCCCAGTAGGACCAGGGAGGTGATTTTACCCTTGTACTCGGCACTGGTGAGGCCACATCTTGAGTACTGTGTTCAGTTTTGGGCCCCTCACTGCTGGAAGGACATTGAGGCACTGGAGTGTGTCCAAAGAAGGGTAACGAAACTGATGAGGGGTCTGGAGCACGCGTCTGGTGAGGAGCGGCTGAGGGAACTGGGGGTGTTCAGCCTGGAGAAAAGGAGGCTGAGGGGAGACCTTCTCGGTCTCTACAGCTCCCTGGAAGGAGGTTGCAGAGAGGTGGGAGTCGACCTGTTCTGTCAAGTAACAGCTGATAGAACAAGAGGAAATGGCTTCAAGTTGCGCCGGGGGAAGTTTAGATTGGATATTAGGAAGAATTTCTTTACTGAAAGGGTCATCAGGTGTTAGAACGTGTTACCCAGGGCAGTGGGGGAGTCCCCATCCCTGGAGGTATTTAAGGGTCGTGTAGATACAGTGCTGAGGGACATGGTTTCGTGGTGGGCTTGGCAGTGTTAGGTTAAGGATTGGACTGGATGATCGTACAGGTCTTTTCCAATCTAGGAGATTCTGTGATCTCACGGAGGAAAATTAATGTATCCTAAGGAGTCACCACCACAACTTACAGCAACGGTGTGCCCCTTCCTGGATTTAAATGCTTGCGTGATGTGGCTGCTCAGTGTTTTCTGCTCAACCACAAAGTCAGTGGAGGGGTAACGGGGAGAGGATATATTTAAATCGCAGAGCTGGCACCCTAATTTCCCTGTTATCCACGGCTGAATGCCTCCCAACATCTGTGGCAAGCGCTGCTGCCTTCCTCCTGGGGTAACGAGGGAGTTATTTTGGGGGCTGAGATCCCACCTCTGGTAGAGCAAAGTCTCCACTGTTAACTTTATGTTAGCCGTGACAATGCTGATAGAAATAGCTTTGTTTCCTTTTGCAAGGGAGTTCTTAGCAGAGGGAAAAATTACCTTTGGAGTCCAAACTGGAAGAGATTCGGGACAGTAGGTCAAAGCTGTTCGCTCCTAACCTGCTTTCCAGGGTTTTATCGGTGCGTTGAGCATCCGACCGCCAGTCCTGCCTGCAGCTCATCCCTTGCCCTTGCTCTGAGGTGACACCTCTGCCTCCAGCGAGGAGCAGGAGGCTGCAGGGCTTTATACACTGAATTATAATCTGTTCCTTCCCTTCAGAAGGGGGCGAAGCTCTTCCATCACGCTTGACCAGGGCCAACGTCCGTTGATGAGCTCCGTGAAAGCTCTGTGGGCTCTTGGGCTGCGTCTGACTCTCCCTCGGTGAAGAAGTTGCTTTCGGATGAATAATCCGTGCTGGTCCACGGAGCCTTCCTGCCGGCGCGCGCGTGCTTTGCATGCTAAGGGTTTGCGTAACACCTTCATCTCCCGCCGGTTTGGGTTGATTGGTTTATTAAGCTCAAGCGCTCTGGGTAGCTCGCGCTCACTTGTGCTGGCTCGCAATATCACTTTTAAAAATTGCTCAGCATTTGCATTTCCAATGAATACAGATGGGAGCCCAAATTGGAAAACCAATATTGTCTTTGCTTCTGCGCGAGCAGATGAGATTACCGTTGCTTTTCGGTAGGGCTGGGTTGGTGCCACCTGCGGTGGGTGGCGGCTGAGATCAAGGCCGTGCGGCGGGCGAGCAGCAGAGGGGGTTTCCCATCGGGTCTCTATCGCGGCGCGATACCGCCTGCTCCCTTCCAGAGCTGCCTCCTGGCCCTGGGTGTTTGGAGGAGTCTCCAACTGAGTGGTGGGAGACATCCTGTCCAAGTGATACTCCTGGTGTTTAAATAGCCCTGATAACTTGCTTGCTTAACAATTAATTTTTCATTAATTCCCTATCAAATGACTGTTTTCTTTCTGTTTGGATGCTAAATGATAGCAGTGGGTGTTTGCCTGGACTCGGTTATACCTCTGATATATAACCTGCTCCTTCCTGTCCATCAAAGCAACTGGGAACGCTCTGTAGCTTCTAAACCTGGAAAATGTTTTTCTGCCAAAGCTGAAGTTATGTTGCTCGTGGAGAACATTTCATCTTCTTTTTCGTTTGTCTGCTTTTAAAGCTGTACACTATTGTGTTCGTTCTGTCTAGGCTTATTCCAAAGAAGGATAAGTACTTGAAATTTCCGATTATGTTTTCCCTTCTGCGCTAATACTCACGGATCACGGCTAATACTCTGTTTCCACAACCCGGACCGACTTTGGAAGTGGATAATTGACACATCAGAGGGTAGGAAATCTCATCCTTGGAGTGACTCGGGGCGACAGCAACCCAAGCTCATTAACTGTGTTTCACAGGTTGTCGGCCGAATCAATGCTGCGATGGGCACAGCTGAGAAAAAGAAATAATCCTGCCCGTTTGGGTTGGTTTTTTCTCCCCGTGGATATAAGCAGCTTCACGCCTGCCATGTGGAATAAATAAAGCAATACGCGTGCAAGTCATCGCGCACAATAACACTTGCATCCCTTTTGGCTAGGATATAGGAAAGGGGATGTTTGGCTCATAGTGTCGAAATATGTTGTGTTTCTGGGGGGTGGGTTTTTAGGGTTACTCAAGGCTCCTCACCTGCCTTTAGCTGGCTGCAGAGGAGCACAATTGGCCCAATTAATTGACATTAATTATCTGTTTTCCTGGAGCAGATAAATGAAGTGATATTTCATAGAATCCTTTAGGTTGGAAAGGACCTTTGAGATCATTAAGTCCAACCGTTAACCCGGCACTGCCAAGTCCACCACTAAACCATGGATCCACTGCCCATTTCTGATACTGGATCCAGCCTAATTCCCAGTCTTGGAAGCTGAAATGCTGTTTCCCCCATGGATATATTCAGCTTGATGGGCATCAGCACAGGGAGGAGAGCACAACAGCAGGGAAGCGTTTTGGAAATGTTCTCGATGAGATAAATCAGGGTGTTCCTTGCGCAGGCGTTGTAGAGTCGCACCAATACGGGAGGTATTTGTGGTCTGCACAGAGGTGAAAAGCGTCATGCCGCCTCTTCTTGTAGGAAATAGCATTGCAAGCTCATAGCGGACAACAAAAAAATGCACTTAAAGAGCACTTCTAAGAGCCCAGGCCATGAGTGTGGGTTTGCATGTCCCCCTCTGGCTTGCTCGGCCACCTTGGATGAGCCCCGGAGGACTTGCCCACTCAACAGGGTTGCAGGTCTGTATGGGAGCAACCTTGGATTGGCGTTTTCCTGGTGGAGGAGCAGCTTATCTCAGAAAAAGTGCTTTATCCCAAAAGTGCTCTTAAACCAGTTCCCCAGTGAGACTGGGCTGCACTGGGAAGACCTTTGCTGCTGGCGTGGTTTTATGGCGCTGAATTACTCGATGCTTTCTTGTGCTCTACCTGCTGACGGTCGTATTGGCAAAACCATGCGGCCAAACCTGGACTTCTCCGTTGTGTTTATGTTGGAATTGTCTGTGAAATGCATCGGCATTTCCATCCGTGGCCCAAAAGCGGGTGCTCATACCGGGAATTCCCAGGGGGTTTCGCTGCGGGACATCCTCTCTCGTGAGCAGCCTCTCGAGCTGTGGGAGATTGGAGGTTGCTTTCATTTGTAGAAGTTGTTTCACGCTGGTTTTCCACTAAATCTTACCGGGAAAACTCTTGAAAAGATGTTATTGGTTGGTTAGTTTTGTAATCTGTTCACCTCCATGGGGAATGCGGTGGTGCAGGGACCACGGAGGGGGGAGCTCTGCCCTATGAGCCCCAAAAATAGACTCGGGACAGAGCCTGGAGAGTGGGTCATGAGACAGCATAAAAACGCATATATTGATGCTGCTGGAAAATCGATGCGTGAATCCCTTTGGGCTCTCAGGAGGTTGTGAGCGCAGATGTACTGCAGCTGCTCGAACGCCGGCACGTGCGGTTTCAGGGAACCCGAGCTAACGGTGAGCGTCAAACCGCCCCGAACTTCAAATCGCGGATAAAAATTGACTTGTCTCTTCATCTCAAAATATGTCTTGTTAATCCGGAGAGCAGGCAATAAATTCCTCTCTATTTAGGAGAAAAAATTTCAGTGCCCCACAAAAATTCGTCAGACAGCACTTGACATTAATAACCTTTTATTTTTGCTTTACACAAAGAGTGCAGGTGTGTACGTGCTTGTTAAATCCTCGTTCATCTCAGTCCCTTACTGCTGACAGAGGGATTTTTATTTTCCTTCACCCCCTGAACAAAAATCGACCAATATTTCTCTTTGGGCAAAACAATTGGGAAAGCCACCCAGCTCCTAAATCCGCTACTGGATATATTATTCCAATATCCACCCTGCGAGGGATCGCAAATTACGTTTTGGGTTTAATCTTCTCCTTCTCAATCCTATTCTCTCCACTCATTACCTGTCATTGCCATGCGCAGCCACGCAACTCTTCCCCGTGTGTAAGGCAGATTATCGCGTCTTTAATGACTTCTCTTAATAACCCCAGCGCAGTCTATTCAATAAAGCCACCACCTGCTCGCAATTCGCAGCTCAAGTTTATTAGAAAAATTAGAGGCAAGACCCAGGGATTTTAGCTGCCGGTGTACGTAATCGGTGTGACGAAGACTCATATTTAATAGGCGAGTTGAGGGTTTCTGTTTGGAAATCAAGTTTCTTGTGTCACCGTTAGCGTTTGCGAGGCAGGAAGAAGGGCAGATCGTCTGATGAAGACGGCTTGCCCTTGCTTTGAGGGAGTTCGGGGTGATTGAGCGAATAGAGCGTAAAAAAAAATCAATATTTCTCGTGCTCAATGAGGCGGCGGGGGCAGCTGGGATGCATCGCTTTAGGAACGGGAAATGCGATGGGACAGGCTGCTCCGGCAATCGGGTTTTACAATTGAATATGCCCAAATTGGCTCCTCTTCATGGCTTTTTTAGAGCTGTTTTTGCTAGAAATGTATCGTATCTTCCTCAGCACCTCCTGCCTGGGGGCTTGGGGCCCACGTGTTCATCCCATGGATATTTTACCATCCAAGAGCTCAGTAAAGCCCTGAATTTTCAGAGGCAGTTTAGATAGAGTTGTATTTACTTCATGCAGCACGGAAGAGAAATGAGGGTCCAGGCAGGCCAAGAAATCTGACTTTCCCGTTTTTCTTTTCTATTCGGTGGCTTTTTGGGTTCCTCCTTTCCTGCCTTGGGTTTGCCAAAATTTGTCACCCAAGGCAGGATTTGACCTTGGGTTTGCGGCAGCGAGAGATCAGCCGCTGCAGCAGCTCTTTTGGCCTTTTGCAGGTGTTATATATAAATATATAAGCAACATATATATATATATAATATTTTTAATATATAAATGTATATTTATACTGCTATTTCCAAATATCATCATCAGCAAGATGTGAAAGGCAAACTCCGGCGACCGCCACCGGCTTCGCCATTTATTTTATTTGCCGTTTCGTATTTTTACTCTCAAGGTTGACCCGCGATGCGCCTCCCCGAGCTGGGCTTGAAAAATATGCCTTCATCCCTCCCCTCTCCTCCTCCCCATCCTCTCCAGCCCCTGATTGCATGTGTAAATAGAGAGATTAAACGCTGGGAAATGGCAGATATGTCAGGTTTGAAGAGGGGAGCGAGGAGGGCCGCGGGGAAATGGTTGGCAATCACAGAGCTATTGTGTGGATGGAGAATTGTCCTTCTCCTGGGAAGATAAATTCCCCCTCGAAGAGAGTCAGCTACTACAGTGATTTGAAGCTTTGGGGGCCCTGAATAAAAGCAATCAGAATAACGCACGTGTGAAGGAGCACTTTGAGGTCTGAGCTGGTCCAAGCAGCTGGGTTGGTTTTTCCCCCCGCTCTAAAGGGGCAAAAATTACATGAAAACCCTCTATTACAGCGGTGTCATATAAAACATCCCTCCGCCCCATCACCAGCGCTAATTCGTCACCCTATAGCAGCCACTTAAAATCAGTTTTAAGTCAGAGGAGGTGAAAATAGCGGTAAGTAGCACCTTCCCCTTGTTTTTCTTCTGCGTTTGGAAGAGTTGTGTGAAATAGTTAATGTTTTGTGGGTGCGTTGCTTGCACTTAAACCACTGGGATATTTGACTTGGGTGGATTCTCGTGGTTTCATGGTGCTGGAAAACCTCTTGGTTGAGAGGAGAGGATTTGCATGGGGTATCCACCTCATCCGTTTACCCCAGGGCGTGCTCGCCTCCAGGCCAGCAAAAAGAAATAGTCCCTTGAGTATTGGCACTAAAGAGGCACATTTCCAAGACCAGAGGGTTTGGAAAAAGCCTTTGGGATGAACCTGAAGGCTCAGAGCGATCCCCTGAGCGTGCTGACCTTGGTGGTTGCAGGAATTTGGGGTGAATTCGGGCTGGGCAGGGTTTGCAAAGTTTGCAGCTGATGGCTGGAGGTGGTTTTTTTTACTGGGATGCTGCGAGGGCTGGAGCCCCTCTGCTGGGAGGACAGGCTGGGAGAGTTGGGGGGGTTCAGCCTGGAGAAGAGAAGGCTCCGGGGAGACCTCAGAGCCCCTTCCAGTGCCTAAAGGGGCTCCAGGAGAGCTGGGGAGGGACTTTTTACAAGGGCATGGAGTGATAGGACGAGGGGGAATGGCTTCAAACTGGAAGAGGGGAGATTGAGATGAGATATTGGGAAGAACTTCTTGTCTGTGAGGGTGGTGAGCCCCTGGCGCAGGTTGCCCCGAGAAGCTGTGGCTGCCCCATCCCTGGAGGTGTTCAAGGCCAGGTTGGACGGGGCTTGGAGCAACCTGGGCTGGTGGGAGGTGTCCCTGCCCAGGGCAGGGGGGTGGCACTGGATGGTCTTCATTTGTGTTTGAACTCATCCAGGGTTATAACCCTGAGAGAGGTCACCAGGCATTTTTCCACTTGCCTTTGTCCGCTTGTGCGGAAATTTTAGGTTAATTAGAGGATGCTTTGTGCAAAGCATCACTGCAAACCCCCATTTCTCTTTATGCTCCCTGGGGTCCGCTGCCCCAGGCCAGTGGGGGAGGTTCTCAGCTCCCCATGTCCGCAATGAAGAGTTTTCTCTGGATATTTCAACATCGGTAGGTTTTGATGGTGCTACTTTAACTCTCCAAAAAACCCAAATCGCTGATAATTAATGCACAAATAGAGCTGGAAAAAAAAAAAAAAAGCCATTGAAGAAACTCCTTCCTGCGGAGGGGATCTGCACTGATTTATTTTTTCTGATTATACACCGCGCTCTGATTGCGGGTTCTCTAAACAAAAACACCACTTTCTCGATTATTTTTTTTCTGCTTAGCCACGCAGAGGGGTGGATAAACGAGGAGGACCTGACATTTGGGATTGCTGGGGGAGCTGAAAACATCCCGGTCCCGGGAGCGAAGGTTTGGAGGGAAACGAGGGAGAGTCCCAGTGTTGTGCCAGGGACCGGCGCCGATGGGAAGGGGCTTTGGAGCAGGCGGGTACCGCTGCTCCCCACGGGACACTTTCACACTCCCTGTTTACCTAACGAGCATCCGCAGCCTTCTCCTGGGTGGGACGGACCTGCAAAAGCCCTCTTAATACCCAAATCTCCCAAAAAATTCAGTGGGAAAAAGCCTCGCAGGGACCCTCCAGCACTTTGTACCCGTCTCATTTGTTCTCCTTTAAATCTGTGGTTTTCAATCCTTTTTAATTATTATTATTTCATTTGCTTGAGACAAAGTAGGAAACTCCAGGGCGGCAGAAGGAGCTTTGTGCAAGAAATTGTGGCCGATCTCCTCCGTTAAGTGTTGCCCACCTCTTGGCTGGGGCGTTTTAATCACCGCAACGTGCTTTAAACGGGGATTTGCTTGGCCCAGGGTTGGCTCTGGGGGACAAGAGGGGGCTGGAGCCCCGGGGGAGTTAATGATTCTTTTGCCGCGCTAATTGTTGACGCTTTCCCACTGAATTTCTTGCGGTGTCCCCATTCACCGTCTTTCCAGGAGCAGTTTGGGGAGGTTTTGCCAGCAGCAAAAAGCATACTTTATTCTTCCCGAGCCTCATGCGTTGAGCATCGCTGGCAAACTCCCAGCACGTTGCGTTTCTTTCCTGGGTGCTCACCCCTTTCTTTTTTAATCTTATCATTAAATTAACCATCGCAATAATAACAGCCGTCCTCGTACTGAATTAGTGGGGCTTCACAGCTTCTGGAAAACCCACTTAAAGGGCTGACGATACAAAATCCTTCCAAAAATCCTCCAAGCGCAGATTATTTATGGACGTCTCTGGAGTTCTTTACCTTCTCAAGATGAATTTTTCATAAATAGAAGATATCTCGTGCTGTGTTTTTACTCCCCAAAGAGAACCGATGGTGGTTCCTCAGCAATCCCTCAAAGTCGCCGAAGGGATGCTGGTGAGCAGCCGAATAAGGCCGAGGAGAGGTTTTTGCAAAGTCTGAGATGATTTTAATAGCATCCGAGTGGTTTAATCTGCATTTAGAGTTTGCAGTGAGTTGCCTGGTGCGGTGAATTGAGCCGATTGCGCCATCGGAATATTGTTCCTGACCGGGGTGGGGGGGAGCAACAGGTACAGAGATCTTTGGAAAGAGGAGAAATTTGATTGTTTGCTCCTCAAACCCTGAAATAAATTAGATTTGAAAGGAGCCATCGCTCACGGAACTGGATGGGAGGGGCAGTCTAAGAGGTGACATCCTCCCTCTTCTTGAAAACCTCCTTTTCTTTGGGTTTTGGGGAACACGAGCGTGTTCGAGCTGCAGCAATCGTCCTGGTCTGGAGATGGGAGCGGAGGGGAGCAGGGCTAGAGCCAAGGAAGGGTTAACAGCAGCCAGAAATGCACCCAGCTGCAGGCTATAAAAGCCTAAAGTGGGGGAAAAAGGGTTTTTTTGGCAGGTCTGGGGAGCAGATTTGCTCTTCAAAGGGACAGAGCAGCATCTGTGGGATGTGGCGGAGGTAGGGCTGGTACCGGGGGCGCGGAGGACAGACCACGCTGCGTGCCCGGCGCTCTCAGGGACTCCCAGTCCATAATTTGTAAGAGCTTCTGTCTTTTTTGGGGTTAAACCCAGGCTTCTTGGTTATCCAGCTTGGTGAAGCAGAGAGGAAATGTGTATTTTGACTTAAGGATTGGCGAACGTGTGCGTGAAACCCAGAAGAGGGGTCGTGAGCCCCAGGCTGGGTGGACGGGCAGGACGGGAGTGTCGCCTGCCCCCTAAACCCCTAAATGAAATAGATAACGTGGTTTGCCTAAATAAAAGAGCGTCCCGGGCAGAGAGGGTTATTGCTGTATTGCTAAACCAGAAGATGCTCTGCAAAGTCTCATCATCTGAGCTTTGTTGTCCTCATTTTATCTGTGTAGGAGACATTCCTGACAGATTTTTGGGTTGGTTTCGTGTTTTTTGCGGGTTTTTTTGTTGGTTTTCTTTTTTGCTTCAAAGCAACTATGAAAGCTGTTTCTACGTGGGAATAAACAATTATTTGGGTTTTCAGAAGAAGAGCTGCGTGCAAGTGTCTCTCAGAAGAAAAGCAAACCCTCGGAAAAGGCCACGCTGCGTGGGAGAAAGCTCTAACGTGTCATTAGGAAGAAACGGCTCTTTAAAAGCATTATTAAAGTTTCGATCTGGGGACAAAAGCAATGGGATTCGTGGTTCTGTGCTCACGTGAACCGGGGCACTCCGCCGTGGCCGGGCTCGAGGAAGGCAGAGGAGGCGGCAGGCGCTTGCGAAGGGGATGATTTAGTGGGCTCGCAGGTAGAGTGAGAGCTTTATTTATCCCGCGCCTCCGCGTCGGGCGCGTTTCACGCGGCTGCGCGTTCGATCTGTTCCCATTTCTCAAGAGGGAACGACCAGTTCCCTCTCCGGATGCCCCAAAATACGGCAAAACCTGAGGACCGCCACCCCGTAAGCTCCTGTGCACGCAAAATGGGGGGGATTCGTGTTTTATAGGAAGAGAAATTAAATTGCTTGAGTTTCTTTTCATCTTAGGGATGGGAAATCCAGATTTTCCATCCCTTGACGATCTGTCGCCACTTCGGTATTAATAGGTCCAAACCCTTTTCTTGCATTGGCTTCACTGGGGCCGACTTAACTCCTTTGCTGGAGAATCAGCCATAGAAACGGATAAAAATAAAATACTGGGGGGTTATTTGCATGAATGCAGAATGTCCCTGTTCCCACAGGGGTTTCATGGTACCTGTAGAGCCTGGAGTGAGGATAAAATTATCTCCACCCTTCACAGAGGGGGTTCAAACCCCTCTATTGCTCCTCCGTTCGCTTTTATAAGGTTTTGTTATATGGGGTTTGATGAGTCTTTTCTTTTAAGTATGACCAGTAACTTTTTCTTAGCAAAAAACCCACTTGATTCCTTAAATTAGGCAGATGTTTATGATCTGCATGTACTATTTTAATGTGAAGTTCATCAAGAGGGCAGAAGGATTCGAGGGCACCATCTTCAGCCTCAGCTTTCCCAGTGTCCTGCTGCAAAGTACCCGGGAATCTATTTATAGGTTTATTTCTTTTCTTTTTGGCTTGTATCGTGGGCTCTCTAGAAATTACCATCCTCCTTATCGCTCTTCTTATCTCCTCCTTTCCTGTGACTGAGCTGAAGTAGGAAATGGATCATCAAGAAGCAAATATTGTCCCTTATCAGCCCCCGGGTGCCACATGGGAAACTCCTGGCGCCGGGTAGAAAGGAAGGATTTTTGGAGATATTTTTTTTTTTTTAGCTCTTTTTCCCCTGCAGTTGTGGCAGTCGGTCGCTCTCCCTGGCCACGCCATGAGATCCCACCATGTTTTGCAGACGGAGGTTGCTCACATTAAATAAACATCACAGATTTCTCTGATGCTTTTGCCTTGCTCCAGGAGCTCTTCCATCCTACCTCTGCCTCTCCTCCTTTCCCTGCCCCCTCCCTGGCAAACAGAGCATCCCTCTTCCCATCCAAAATCCCGTTGGGGACACACTGGGGCTCGGCATGGCTGAACCTCCCATGGCCACGGGTGTCTCGAGTGCGTCTGAGCTCAGGAGTGATGCTCAGCCTCTGTCCGTGGCTCAAAGCGCCTTCCCCGGGCTCGATCCCGAATAAATCCCTGCGTGCTCAATTCATCCCTCGGTGCCTCCAACCCATCCCTCGCCCGTGTTCATCCTTTCTGCCTGGTGAGGACACGTTCAAGAGGGAAACTGGAGGTGGCTGAAGGCTGCTGGTGGTCTGGAGATGACGCGGCAGTGGGTTTGCACCCCTCTGCCAGCCAGACCCACGGCTGGAAGCGTTTACTCTGCACCAACTCACTATCTCAGGTGGGTTTTAAGCTTCTGGGGGATTAAATTTGACAGCGAGTCATCCTACCTGCCGTACGGAGGTGGCAGAAAACCAAACACCCATATGGGAAGGGATCGCTCCAGCCAACCTATCTATTCCTTATGTAAAATGACCCTAATGAAGTTATTCCCCAAATAATGAGTTATTCCCCAAATTGGAAGGAGATCTGTCTTTAAACCCGCGGCACAGCGCGGTGCCCGGGCGCTTTCCTTCTGCGCTCCGTTTGGCTTCGGGAGAGATTAACGAGGAACGAAACGGCGCTGGAGACTTGTTAGAGGAGGGAAGGAGCAGCCTGGAGCTCTGCTGCTCATGGGAACGGGGGGGTGATTAATCTTTTTGTCAAGGTATTTGAGGAAATTAAGCAGTATAATTTATTGCCAACTTTTGGATCGATGAGCTCTTCAAAGGGAGCTGGCTGCGGCCAGTGTTAATTTAATAAGAATTGAGCGTCTTTTCTCTGAATCAGCTATCTCGAGCAAGGTGAAGGTTTTATCGGGGAGTTTCTCTCCTCGAAAACTGGGCTGTGCGATGGGTGAGCTCCTCGGGCACCTTCCCCGTCCCTCCTCCGCTGCGTTTGCCTCCTCTCAGGGATGCGAGAGGTGATGCCCGGCTGGGGGGTCGCACCGCGGAGCCACGGCCGCTCGCTCCCGTGCCGCCACTTCCACGCAGTGGGTGAAGTTTTACAAAAATTGGGGGAAAAAACAGCTCCTCGCCACACTTCTTTGCGATTATTTTTTTTTTTCTGAAGTTACAGCAGCTCAAGACGGTATTAAATGCTGCTTAATGTGGATTTTTGCTCTTTATTTTGCTGCCGGTGTCTTTTTAAGGAACAAAATACTGATTTATTCGTGCGCGTTCTGGCAGAGAGCAAAGGTGCAATGCTCTACTTAGAAGAGACGACCGTGGACGTTGCCAGCAGTTTCGCCCCTTAAATATGCATTACAGTTACCGGCGGTTGCTGCAATCTTTGTGAATGCAAAAAAAAATGCCACTTTTTGCCGTGTCCATGCAGTCGGGGAGGGTTTGCGCGCTCCGTTCCACCGTTATTTGGGGGAAAAAGAGCTGTTTTTCGCTCGGGCTGCCCATTTGGCACGGCTTGCGCCAGAGCCGGGGTTTGCGCTTGCTTTTCTTGCAAATCCTCTCTAAATTAGAAGGGAAATTGTGGGCTTTCTGAAGGCGAGGTTACGTATCGCGGGGTGTCCTGGGGGGAGCCGGGCATCACCTATGTGACTTCCCGGGATCGCGGTTTCCCTCTCGGAAGGAATTGCGATCAGCATCTGCTGGGTCTTTCTTCCCCGTCAATACGGGCGCTTTCCCCCAGTTTATAAAGACCGTAAGCAAAGCTCTTTTTTGGGCTCGCTCCCGTGGAAACGGTGGGGTTCGCTACCTGCGCGCCTCCATCTGATGGACCATTTGGAAGCCACGTTCCATCATCGTTTTTCCGACAGCCGGGTACAGCCGGCACCCCGTGGATTTCACAACGCGCCCGCGCTTGTCGATAAATCGGATCTCAGACCTGGATATCAAACATTAGCCTTGACTTCAGTATGCACAGAGCAGGCTGAGTTGCCTAAATCTTGCCTTTTCTACCTCGGCTTGACAAAGCCGTAGGGCAGAAATTGAGAGCGAAAGAAGGAAAGAGAGCGGGGGATAAAATTGGAGCGTGGTTTCCGCTAGAAAGAGCGGAAAAAACCATCTAGCAACCTGCACGAAGCGTCTCTCAGGTTAAAATTCTTGATTTCGGGGAAGAGCAGCAGGGGTTGGTGGTTTCAGAGGAGTTTGGCAAGAAGAAAGGCTCTGCACGCCGCATCCTGCTGATTTTTAGGCGTTTCTTGGTGCGCTGGTCTGGCCGTGAACGCAGCGGTGGTCCCCAGTTGGGCTTTGAAGCCACAGTCTTTTGTCTGTGCTCACAGTGGGATTGGTGAGAGTTTGTATTTTTTTTCTGGTGAACAGAAGACAGTGCTCTTTTTTTTTTATTATTTTTTTCTTGGGTTTTGACTAAGCTTGAAGAACAAAAACGGTTCCAAAATTGAATTTCTCTCTCTCGCCGCAGCATTGCGAGCCCGAGACGTGCTCTGCTGGGTAAAACCATGAACCACCTTGGAGTTCCTCCCAAAACAACCCCGGTTTCTATCAGTTTAGATGCGTCTGGTGTTTTGCATATCATCTCTGTCTCCGAGATAACAGGTGCTTGGTTAATTGTATTCCTTCATTATGGGATTCCTTGCTTAATTATACCCGGGCCCGTTATGAGCTGATTTAGCCGATGATGAAAGCGATGCTGTTTCTCCACGCTAGCCGGCTCTTAGCAAACAAGCACGGTGCAAACCCGGTTGGTTAATTGGTGGGTGGCTAATTAAAAACCCCACCGGTTTGGGGCATGAAGTGGTGTTTTGCTGCAACAGCGCTTTGGTTTTGCTTGGGAAATAATTTCTGGGTTGGCAGGTCCCCGCGCTACCAGACTCTTCTCATAAACCAATGGTCAAAGGGAATATCGAGGTAATCAATTACCCCCCCCTCCTTTTTTATTTTTTAACTTGCTTTTGGATTTTTAGCTAGTTACCATGGTAACTTTCCACCTTTCTTTTCCTAGCGAGTCTCCGAAGTCGCTGACGGCAGTGGCCTTGGGGAGACGAGCGTGAGCTGAGCAGAGCTTTCCTCTCTGTCCTCTGCAAATTCAGATGCGATGCTCGATGCCACCTCTCAGATAGGGACCGAAGCATTAGGAGACGCGTGGGTGTGGGCTGCAAGAACACAGAATCATAGGATGGTTTAGGTTGGAAGGGACCTTGAAGATCATCCAGTGCCACCCCCTGCCCTGGGCAGGGACACCTCCCACCAGCCCAGGTTGCTCCAAGCCCCGTCCAACCTGGCCTTGAACACCTCCAGGGATGGGGCAGCCACAGCTTCTCGGGGCAACCTGCGCCAGGGGCTCACCAACCTCATGGTAAAGAACTTCTCCCCAATATCTCATCCAAGTCTCCCCTTTTCCAGTTTGAAGCCATTCCCCCTTGTCCCATCACTCCATGCCCTTGTAAAAAGTCCCTCCCCAGCTCTCCTGGAGCCCCTTTAGGCACTGGAAGGGGCTCTGAGGTCTCCCCGGAGCCTTCTCTTCTCCAGGCTGAACCCCCCCAACTCTCTCAGCCTTTCCTCATAGGAGAGGGTCTCCAGCGTTCAGATCATCCTTGTGGCCCTCCTCTGGACCCGCTCCAACAGGTCTACGTCCTTCTCATGTTGGGGGCTCCAGAGCTGGATGCAGTACTCCAGGTGGGGAGACATCAGACCTTCTAGTTTAAGTTGTTTGCTCCATCAGGACGTTGATTTCCAGCCTAAATCTTTCACCACAGTCAGTTCTGGTGGACCATGAGTTATTGCCCATATTCTGGGGGATGGGTGATCCTCCATTGGATGCCCAGCTTGGAAATACTGGTGTTCAACCAAGTGCCAGCATCCCACCACAGAGGGATGCTGCACACCTACATCCACCCGGAGATTAACATTTGCTCCCACTGCATCCGTTTTACCCGTTCCCTGTGCAGAATTTGGGCATTCAAATTGCATCTGGTTTCTTTTTTCAATCCGTCCTTCCTTCGTGCGACTATTTCTACAAGGGAGCAAACTGTTTTCTCTGTTAGGACCGAGATCTTTGGAGGAGGTTTGCAGCTCCCTGGGGAGCTCGTCATGAAATTATCTGATTTCTAAGCAGCTCTCGGTTTCCAGGTCTCCCTTGTTGCGGTTAACCGCTGACAGAGAGGACACAGCCTGGCTCGGAGCAGGGCTAATCCTTCCCTTTCTCTTTTCAGTTCTTCTGGGTCCTTCTGGTGATCTTCCTCACGGAGCTGCTGCTGATATTCATCGAAATCATCTTTGAAAACAAGGTGGGTGCGATCAGGAGGGCGTTGGATGCTGCTCGGTGACGAACTGCAGCCCCACGTGTCATCAGGGAGGAAAATCCTCAAGTATCTGTTAGCGTAGCCCCTGAAAATGGAAGTTTTTCCTTGCTCGTGCTCTTCTGGGGCTGCCCATCGTGCTCCAGAGCTGCGATGGACCTCCAGCACCATCCAGAGCCCCCGCCGCAGCTCCCTGTGCAGAATCTCAGCCAAAACCCCGTGGTTTTATTTTTTTCCTGAGGACTCATTAAGCTCCTCGCTTCAATTACGTTAACTGCTGGCTTGCGTTTGCAAGGACAGGTTTGAGTTATAGCTGAGCTGGCGAGATGGTAAATGCTTCCAACGGATGTCCTTTCTGGCCACCCGCCTTCTGCTGAAGAAACCCTGCCATTTTCAATTTAATCTTACCCTTGCCATCGATCAAACGATTAAATAGCTAATCTCAGTCTCTGCTGGCTCAATGAATGCACGAGGCAGGAGAACGATATCTGAAATACCTGCTCACGGGATCTAAAAATCTATTTCCCTTTGCACAAACAGCTTGATGCTTTCAAACCCATCAAGGTTGGGGTTGGAGTTATGTGCTCGGTGAGCCCCAAAGGCAGGTTGGAGTTGGAGTTATGTGGTTGGTGAGCCCCAAAGTCAGGTTGGGAGTTATGTGCTTGGGGAGCCCCAAAGACAGGTTGGAGTTGGGGTTATGTGGTTGGTGAGCCCCAAAGTCAGGTTGGGGTTGGACTCGTGTGCTTGATGAGCCCCAAAGACAGGTTGGGGTTGGACTTGTGTGCTTGGTGAGCCCCAAAGACCGGTTGGAGTTGGTGGACTCGTGTGCTTGAGGAGCCCCAAAGACAGGTTGGAGTTGGGGTTATGTGCTTGGGGAGCCCCAAAGACAGGTTGGAGTTGGGGTTATGTGCTTGGTGAGCCCCAAAGACAGATTGGAGTTAGGGTTATGTGGTTGGTGAGGCCCAAGGACAGGTTGAGGTTGAGAGTTGTGTGCTTGGTGAGCCCCCAAAACAGGTTGAAGTTGGGGTTATGTGGTTGGTGAGACTCAAAGACAGGTTGGAGTTGGGAGTTGCGTGCTTGGTGAACCCCAAGGACAGGTTGGGGTTGNGTGTGCTTGGTGAGCCCCAAAGACAGGTTGGAGTTGGGGTTATGTGCTTGGTGAGCCCCAAAGACAGGTTGGAGTTGGGGTTATGTGCTTGGTGAGCCCCAAAGACAGGTTGAAGCTGGGGTTATGTGGTTGGTGAGACTCAAAGACAGGTTGGAGTTGGGAGTTGCGTGCTTGGTGAACCCCAAGGACAGGTTGGGGTTGGGAGTTACGTGGTTGGTGAGCCCCAAAGTTGAAGGGAGGTAATGGGGGAGGGTGTTACCTTTAGGATGCTGCAGGCAACTCCATCCAGCAGGTTCCCAGAGCTCTCCGAAACCCTCCGATCCCTGAAAAATGCAGTGTGCCAGAGGAGAGATGTGCTTCTCCGAGGAAGATCAGATTGCTTGAGTCCTTCCCACGTATAGCAAATGAATATGCGCTGCCATGTAGAGGCTGTATTTGTGAAACTCAGCATGAAATCTCTGCTTTGCTCCACCTTTGAGCCTCAATGATGGTGCTCAGCACCATCCTGCACCGCAGGGATGCAACAGGGAAGACGCCAGTGCCATCAGGAGAGGGGATTGCAACCTCGTGATTAAACTCCTGGATTGAGAAGAAACCATTAGTGCCTAAATCGTCCCTTAATTTAAATTTAACAGACAATATCAAAACCTAATTAGAAATCAAACAATGGGGGAGAGAGAAAAGGGAGATCCGACAAGCGATGAATCCACTTGACCCAAAATTGTTCGGAGGCACAAATCTGCATTTGGAACAATGGTTGTTTATTAAACTTGTTAAAAACATATTTAATTGGATTTCGTATTGAATAAGCAGAGATGAGGAACGAATTTAGTGGCCTCGAAGCTACTGAACGTTGAAATGGGCTCTGTTGATATGCAAATGGGGTTTTGGAGATTATTGGAGATAGCGGGGTTGGCGTCCTTGAAGGGAAGGGAGCGGAGAGGTCTCATAACCAGAACTTAATGATTTAACCCTGCGACATTTATCTCCCACCTTAAAATCAAGATTTAATTACAGAGGCTGCCTCCGGGCTGTCATCTTCTCAGAGGGCAATAGGACCATGGGGTGAGCGTTTCTGGGGGAAAACAAGCAGAAAACGGGAAAACCCGGCTGTTGCCCGTTGCGTTGGTCTTAGCGGTGGGCAAATGGGGAATTAATGTGTTCATAAACTTCCACACGAGCAATTTCTTAAAGGTTTTTTCGCATCCCCGTGCCTGATCCCTGGCTGTCGGTGGGCTTTGTTTGCCGCTCTGACGTGCTTTCATTTCTCTTTTTTTTTCTCACGTTCTTCTCCCCGTTCCCGCTTTGCCCAACCTCTAATTTTCATGTCAGAATGAATTATGAAAAACAACGTTTTCTTCCCCCCCCCTCTCCCTTCCCTCCTGCTTCTAACTCAGAAAAAAAAGTTCCTTTTTCCTTCATTAATATTTCGGCTTGGCGCTTTGTCAGGAGTCAGACGACAAACCTGCGCCGGGCTTTGCATAGGACATTTCGAGCCTCCGCTCCCAGCTCGCTAATAAGCTTCCCCGGCATCTGGAAAATACATTTTCCATTAAATTAGTGTTTAACGTGAAGTGCCTGATGTGTCAAAGTGTCCTCGGAGATACGGCTGAAGGAGCAGCAGGGAGAGCCCCAGCCCGGCTGCACCGTTCCCTTTCAGGGCACGATTGAATCGCTGGATGATTTGTTGGGATTAGGAGTGATTGAGGGCTCTGATGAGGTCTCTGCTCCCGCGCGTGGCTCATCCCGCCGATAAATCACCGCGCAGCCGGCGGCGGTGGCTGCCGCAGCCCATTTCACCTCCTCCAACCCCTCCTAACGCAGCAGAACCCCCTCTGCCAGTGGTTAAATCCCCATTAGTCAATGGGATGGGAGAGTTTGAGGGGGCTTTCGAAGAAGTCACCCTAATCGTTACATTTCATATGAAGCATATGGGGGAAAATGATGTGGGTAAATGGCTTGGATGTGCCGGAAATGGGGAGGTGCTATGGGATGCTGCTAACCCTGAGAGCTCAAAAATGATGCTGCTAACCCCCAGAGCTCAAAACCGATGAATTTTACCCCAAGAAATAGGCTTGTGCCAGCACGTGGGTTAAATTCTTACTCCGGTAACAGCTGGCAACGTTCACTATGAAAGAATTTTCACGTTTCTCAATATTTTCTTGGTGCCTTTTCCATGTGTGAGCCATGGTTTTATTTTTGGTGGTGTTTTTTTTTTTCTCTCTGCAGATGAATGCTGTTTTCCACTCCAACATCCAAGAGGGCATCAGACACTATTACGATGACCTGGACTTCAAGAACATCTTGGATTTTGTACAAGAAAAGGTTCGGGTTTGGAGGAAGGGGGCAGCATCGGGGAGGTCTGGTCGCAAAGTTTTTCAAGGAGTGGTTAACTCTGCACCTCGTTGAAGCAGAAGCATTCGTTTTCCCTGTATTTTTAGTTTATTCCCATCCCTAGGGTGCCTTGCTTGATCCACCTTTGAATATCTTGATCTTTTTTGGTTTCCGCTGCTCTTTTTGCACAGTTTTGCGTTGTGCTGCTCTCCAAGCTCACCTCACAGGGGTTTTTTTTTTTGGTGAGTTATTCCGCCGTCTCTGTTCGCTGCAAAGAGCATCTTCTGCTCCACACCACGGCGTGGACCATACCAGGAGGTTTATATTTCCCAGTCTTGATGGGAAACTGGGGCCTGACGCCTGGAAGCTTTTTGATAGCTCCCCCAACCTGCGTAGAGAGAGATGGAGGAATAAAATAACGCGTTCTAAAGCTGCTTCAGGGCTGCAGCGACCCTTAGATAGGCCACCTTAGGCAAGCTTATGTACTCCAAGTGTCATCGGTAGCTGGTCAAGTCCTTGATTCTGCAGGAATATTGCAGATAAGGTGTTTTCATGGCATAGCTGGAAGGAGAGGAGAGCTCCAGCCTCCCCACGGGCAGCACCGGACTGGCGAGAGCTATGTCCAATCCAATATTGGGTCTTGGCATAGTCTGCTTTGATTTTTTTTTAGGTGTGCGGTTGCATATTCTGTCTCGTATCTAATGCTCAGAGCCTGCCAGGAGTTGGCAGATCCATCCCCTACCCTCGAGCCAACCTGCAGGTCGATAAACCCGTCCTCGCAACTCTGATTTTTATTTTTAGCCAAACTTTTGATACGCTGCCGCTCTCGCCTGGTGATTTATGCGCCACCTAGTTTGTTTGAGGTACTCGTGGTTTGGTACCTCAAACCAGGACACTGCTAAATATTAAATTAAAGTATTAAATTAAAGCGCCTTCCTAATTCCTACCATCAAGCCCTGGCTAGATGTGTTTCCCGTTTGTCTCTCGAATCCCAAGATAGACGTGTTTCAGCAAAGGAACGATGCGTCTCCCCAACTACATTGAAAAGCCAAGTTAAAGTCAGGATTTGAAGTTATTATCCACGCCGTTAAGTGTGTGACCGGTCCGGAGAAGCTTGGTTGGCGTATCATTTGGTTTTCCAGCACCAGCGAGAAGCTATTCCTGGGAATTTGGGGGATTTGGGGCTCATGTTTTGAGTGAGGATATCTGATTTACCCGTTATTTGTGTTATTGCGGGAGGGAAGCGCTTGGCTCAAAGTGTTTGGCGAATGAAAAGAAAAAAGTGGAAAAAAACCCCCTCAAACTTGAAATCTAGGAGAGAAATCGCAACTATTGGGTTGGTTTTAGGGAGCAGAGCCAGGCTTTGCCAGCAAAGCTGCTTTCAGATGAACTTGGAACGTTCTTACCTCAGCCTGATTTCCCTCTTTTCATTAGAGGTTGAAACATCATAAATATGTGAATCTTCTCTCTCGCTTTGAAGAAAAGGAGACTGCGAAGCTCCTTCTTCTTTGATGTAGCTGCAATTTAAGGCCGGTGCTGCCCTCCACACTCCCCTCTCTTGGCTTAAATACCCGCTTTTGACTTTTGGAGTCGTCGTTACCGAGCGCGTTAAGACTGGGAGCCCTCTGAAGGTCTCAAGAGATGACTGATTTTGAGAAAGATCTGAATCTTTTTCAAGTTGTATTCCGACCTCTCTAAGAGGATGCTGTAATTGAGATCGCTCTGTAGGAATGATAAACAGAGCAGGCGGAAAGTCCGTGTTGGAGCCATCCTCAAGGAGCCTCGGCAGGGAGGATGGACCACAAATCTCCAGATGAAGCAGATGTATTTGCGGGAAGATTTCTGTATCTCCAAACAAGCGAGGATTGGGCATTTATCATATAATCTCAGCCCATTTTTACAACGTTTTTCCCATCTACTTCTTCACTTAACTTTTTATTAAAAGTTTTCAGGGGGAGAACTTCGTCTCAAAGTCTATAAGAAGTCGGGGCCACTTACAGTGTTGCTGATAAGTCGTTAACATCTGCACGTTTTATCTCGTAGCGAGAGCAGGAGCCCCGCAAGAACATCCAGCTCATTGCTCTGAGCTTTTATAGTAGCGTATGACTTCCAAACCAGAAACAGCCGCAATGTCAGCGACTGAAATGCAGAGTTGCTTCGTCCTGAGGGAAGGACCGGGGAGAAGCGATGCAGAGGAATAACTGCTTTTAAGAGGAGGGAAATTAGTTCTACGGAACTTGAGCAGCCTGGCTCGCTTTCCGAGGATGAAAACTGGAAGGAGGGATTCCACCCAGACCTGCTTTTTGGGTAAAACACAAGCTCAGAGCAGCCTGTTGTCATCATTTAGTGGTTATTCTTGCCCTTTTCCTTATTAAAAACCTTGTCTGTGCGTAGGTTAGCTGGCACACGGCTCATTTGGGGCAGGCAAAACCAAACCGTGCTCCTTAGGATTTGAATTTTGCTTAAGCCCTCCCTCCAGTGATGCTTTAAGCTAGAGCCGACTGCCTTCACACACTTAAACCAGTATCATGCAGTAAAAATAACATGTAATTATGGTCCGTAGGGCCAGACATTAACATTTTACGTTACAAGGATGATGGTGCAAATAACGTGGTTTTTCCTGTTGACATCTACTTCGTCCGGCTGCGTGGGAGCAAGTAGATATGGAAATACATCACCCTAAAGAAAATAATACTTCGTTGTTTTTATCACTCGTTTTTGCTGAACTCCTGCCCTTCGCAGCCCTGGGACGCGAAGGGGAGACGCCGATGCCTCAAACGCCGGGGTTCGCCCCAAGTCAGTCACTGCAGCTCTTCTGCCGCTCCTCGCTTTATCTTTTTTTAATGGTTTGCTGAGCACAGGTAGAAGAGGAGAGTTCAAACCGCTTTGCTGAGCGCAGGATTTGAATTTCAAAGAGCTGCCGGGGCTGCGGTTCTCGCCCAAACCCGAGCGGCTCCAAACTCAAAGTAAGGCTGGGAGGGATGAGGGTGTCGTGCTTGCAAACCTCCTCCTTTCTTCTCGGGGAAGATTAAAGGCAGCTTTCACCAGCGCCTCTCGTTCCGAGCCCGTCGCTTCCAGGGCGATGGTTTTAGCCGTAATGAGCCCGTATCTCGCGGGCGGCGGCGGTCTTCGACACGGAGAGCTCCTCAGATGCGACCTGCGAGGCTCTTTCCATGGACTCTTGTTGGGTTTTTTTCCTGCTTGTTATGCTTCTCCGAACTCCGGGAGCCTGCGTCAAAGCAAAACCCCCACCGAAGTCTGTCTCGGGTTATGAGAAATAAATCCAGGCGCAACAGTAGTTTGGGCTAAACCTCTCTTTGCAGATTAAAACCCACCCCGGTGAGGCTTCCCGGCAGCTAGCAACCCTCGTTATAAGGATTTTGTACCAATTTTTGCGCGGTTATAAAAGCAAATGGAAAAAAACCCCTCCTTTTCGGCGTGGGGATATCAAATGGATAGCGATAGCCAATATCCCTTTAGGTGTTTTTCTCCCCCTCTTTCTAGGCAACTTTTGCAAGCTGGTCCCCCTCACTGATACGGGTAGGATTAAAAACAGTAGAGGAATTAAAGGTCGGAAGTTAGAAAATAGTTGTAAATCTGCGGGTTGGCTGCTCCTGCCCATATCTGGCCATTTTGGGACAGGAGGACCCCAAGAGCTGGTGGCTTTTCCTACTCCCGTTGGCCAAGCGGTGCCACCAACCCATGAGCTGGAGGGGGGAGCAGATGCTCGCAGGGTTAAACTTCTCCCCAAAACTGCTCCTTGAAGAATGTGGTGCTTAAAGAAATGGGGGAAAACCTGTTTTTTTTCCGTCTTATTAAGCACACACACCTCTCCTGCCCACTTCAGGCTTTTCTTTCCGGGGGAAAAAATGTAAAGATTGGCGCTTGTTTACCAAGAGGAGGGATGACTTGCTGTATAATAAGCCCACTTTTATTCTGCGGAGAACAGAAAATGACTTTCATTAAACTCTTTTTTTTTTTTTTTTTCCATTGTGTGAACAGAAGAAAAAAGACACTTTTTTTTTTTTGCCTTTGTAGCTGTAGCATTTGATCTCTAATTTAACTTGACAGGAAGAGAAATCCCTGTTAGACTGCAGAGCCTCATTAGCATTTCGGCGAATGGCACCAACTCGCCGAGCTGCCTTCGAGAGCGGCGAAATACATTCATTCAAGGCGCTGAAAGAGCCATCTCTCCTGCGCGCCCCGGGAGTAGGATGGATTAGTCACCTGTAATTAAATCAGTGAAGCATGAATGAGCCTGATCTTTCCGGGGCTCGTGAAAGCGAGGATGCGCCTCCAATACACATGTGGACGCATCTATAGCTGCCGCACGCCTCTAAAATGGGGCTAAACGGGGCTAAACGCCCACTTTTCTTTTTTCACAGGGTGTCTTCCCCTCCCTATTTGGGGTCGTGGAAAGCGGAAAATAATCGGGGCTCTCAACGCTGGCGTTGCAAAGCCGCGCCGGAGAGGCAGGGCAAGGCTGGGGGGTGGACGTTCCTTCAGCTGCACCTTTCATCCTCTCCTTTTCTGCTTTTTTTTTTTTTGCAGTTTTCTTGCTGCGGCGGCGATGAATACCGAGACTGGGAGGTTAACCAGTACCACTCCTGCAACGGCAGCGGGGCGCTGGCGTGCGGGGTGCCCTACACGTGCTGTATCCGCAAGGTAAGGCACGGAAAGTGCCTTTATTTCACTCAATATTTCAGCAAAACACCTTCTTCCAGCTGGTTATTACTGCATATTTCTGTGCTATAGGGTGTCTTATAAACCGCATTGCCCTCTTGCAAAGGGGTTTGTGACAGCACCAGCCTGAGACACTGGAAATTAAATTAATTTAGTCAAGACAAATATGAAGTTGTAACAAATCCCGGTCTTTGTCGAGATCTGACCCATAGCAATCACTAGCACAGGTCTAAATGCAGTAATTGTTCAATACTTCTCAGAAATACAGTCAAAGTTGATTTCCTGAGACACTACAAAATATATATACAGGCTACACTATTTTAGTATTTTTTGATGTAAAATAAATACCAAAGCACTGGGCTATCAAGCGCACTTGTATCACGCCAAGGAGTTGTTAGAAGTTCCTGTTTTCCAACCTAATACGTGATATAAAATGGTTTTGGAGGATCATTTTGCAAAGAAACAGCAGCACCTTCAAAGGACCGGGCTGCGTCTCCGCATGGATCCAAGCGAGCTGTTGTCCTCTGTGGTCCTGTCCAAGAGGAGACCTTTCTCAGCCGTGCCACCGCGGGGACTGGTGGTATGTGGGCATCGCGTTTGCTGGTGTCTGCTCCTGACCAGGAGGTTTCTGAGGGTTTTGTTAAAAATGGGGCCGGGAGAGGTATTTGGCTGAAGAGTCGCCCCTTGTGCAACGGAACACAAAAAGGTCTGGTGAACAACTGCCCTTAGAAGGCTGCATGTCCGACACGCCGCCAGTTGGGTCGAAAAGGAGATGGAGAGAGGGGGGGGAGTGGGTTTGCAGAGCCGTTAGCGTCTCCCGTGCTACTTTTTCGGAGCTGCAAAATCAAGACGCGCACACACACCCCCCCTGAGCAGCGCTTTTCAGCTGAGACTAAGCTAAGTGCTCCCACACCGTCTTGTTTAATACGACCGTCCGCCTCGTTGCAATCAATCTAACACACGCTGTGGATAAAATGCCAAGAGCTGGGCCAAGGCAGGGGGAAAAAAAGTGCAAATGGCTCTGGTTGCTGTGGGCAGAAATGTTATAAACGCGGCTAAAAAAGATTTGCTAAGCCTTATCCCGGTGGCAAAACCTCCTCGGGGTTCTGAGGGTCAGGAGTATCGGTGTTGCACGTGGAAAATGTATCATCAGTCTGGTATTGTCGTGGGATTTTTAATGGAAAAAGAGGGAAATCTGAGGTGTCTTAATTATCAGGGGAAGTCTGACATGCAAATCAGCTGCAAAAATAATTGTAATCTCTAATCAGGGCGTTGATTAAGAATCTTAAAGCTTCTGAAGATGGAATTAGAAATTCACGTGTTGCCCTTTTGTGTTGTGAGTGAGGATGTGTTGGAGAGAGTCAAGTGCATTTCTCGGTATTTTTACGCTCCCCGCGGTTTTGGGTGACAATTTGGCAAACAAAAGACCTCAGCGCAGCAGGCAGCGTTGGAGATAGAAGAAATCACAGATGATTAACATAGCAGGGGAAGAAATAAGGCAACTTTTTGGCTTCCCGTTGCGATGAGCTGGGTCTGGAGGATGCTGTAGCGAAGGACTGGAGCAGCCGGCCCCAGGGAGGGAAAGTCCACGGTAAATCCTCTCTATATTATTTTTTTTCAAGAATTAAAGCCCACGAATGCGGCTCTGACAGCCGGAGCGGTTTTATGGGAAGCGGGACCTCACCAAATGCATCTCAGTCTCCATGAGAAATGAAACCCGTTCTCGGGGAGAAGAGTAACCAGGTAGATAGATGTAGCCTCGTTCTTCGGAGATTTGATTTTGGGCACTGCAGAGCACTGTTGATTAAGAAAACAGCCTGACGCGATATCAATAGTACATGAAATGGATTAAGAGAGCCAGCTCCCTCGGGACTTTTCTGCTGCCTGTGACATAAAACAAGCTAATAAAAATTTCGTTTAAACAAGAGAGTGAACCCCTCCGCAATTGCATTTACCGCAAGTTCCAACGTGTCTATTCGTAGCGATTTGCTGAAGTTGCAGTGTTGTCGTAGGGGGTTTTCCTTGGGGGATGAGAAGGTGGGAGAAGCACTTCTGCCCCTCGGGATGAAGAAGGTACCTTTGTGTGACACTCTGGACACACCTGGTTGGGTCTTAGCAACATGCAAGCCCCGCTGAAAACCCTTTCCACCAAAATATGTTACTTGAGGGCTGAAGAGAAGATCTTGCGTTGGCCATGCAGCTGGAGGGACAACCAGGGACCACCCGGGCACATGTGTGAATTCTTCTGCGTTGGGTAGAGATGAACATGATGTTCTCTCTGCTGTGAATAACCTTTTTATCAACCAGTTATAAGTCCATCAGTGTGTAGGGCAAGAAACCCTTCTCTTCTCGTGTCCTTCTCTATTTGTGCCTTCATGAATGAACGATGGAGAGTGAAGCATCCTTTTGTCGTAGAGGATCTTTGAGATTTAAGTAGAGAGATACCAGAAGACGTCATTTGGAAATGTAATATTGCGGAAAGAAGAAAAGATGCTGATAGGAGCGAGCTTGTCTGAAGGAAGGAGTGGAAAACGTGGATTAGGAGGTTGGTGGCAATACGTTTCCAACTTGTCATTAAATACAGCCGTAAAACCATCCTGTTTTCCAAGAAAAGATTTTTTTTATAGTACAAGACCCTCCGAGAGCTTTGTGTTGCATCCCCTGGGGCACCTTCCAGGGCAGGCTGAGTTGCATTAACGAGAGTAGACATCCTCCCAATTTTGAAGAGTTCTCATCTCTGAGGTCGTAGACCTTAAAATCTTCCCAGGAAGAAGGAATGGGCAAATATGCCCCTACTTGAGGGTGTGAGACTGGATCCTCATCTCTGAGTGCTTTTCTACATGGTTTTCCAAGGCACTGGTGCCTTCTCCAGGGAAGCCGCAGTGTAGCTGTGCCTCTGCCAAGCGCAGTGTCTCCGAACCCTTTGTGAAGTGTCACCGCTGACGTTTGGCACTGATTTTGGGGAGAAAAGCAGTTGGTTAAATAAAAAGTGCAAGGACTGCAGACTTCTGCCCTTGGTGGGTTTTAAACGCCTGTGCGTGTTGCTCTTTTGTGATCCCTGAAGGCATCAAAATGCATTCTGGAAGAAGCCTGGTTTTATCTTAGAAATTTCAATTCAGCGCTGACCTTCTTTTCCATGCAAGACCTTGACAAAAGTCGATTGAGGCTAAAACCTCACTTTTCTATCTTCCACGCTTCTCCCAAATACAAGGTGTTGAGGGAATTACTCAAACAGACGGGCAGGACTGGAGGCGATTGAGAAACCCTCGGTTATTTAGCGCTAGAAGGAAGAAAAGCGGTGATGAATTTGTGCCGTAGCCAAACGCGGTCAAACGATGAGCCTGATAGAAAGCAATGACGGTCGACCAACCAGAGTCCTATGATGTCCGTGAAAGTGAGTCTGAAAAGCAAGGACAACTGCAAGATGTCAAGAAAACCAGTTTATTTTTAAAATAAACTCCACTCTCGTGAGACCCCACCTGGAGTACTGCATCCAGCTCTGCAGTCCCCAACAGAAGAAGGACATGGACCTGCTGGAGCGTGTCCAGAGGAGGGCCACGAGGATGATCCGAGGGCTGGAGCACCTCTCCTATGAGGAGAGGCTGAAAGAGTTGGGGCTGTTCAGCCTGGAGAAGAGAAGGCTCCGGGGAGAACTTACTGCGGCCTTCCAGTCCCTAAAGGGCCTACAGGAGAGCTGGGGAAGGACTTTTTACTGGGGCATGGAGTGATAGGACGAGGGGGAATGGCTTCAAACTGGAAGAGGGCAGGTTTAGATTGAACATTAGGAAGAAGTTTTTCACTGTGAGGGTGGTGAGGCACTGGCACAGGTTGCCCAGAGAGGTTGTTGAGTCCCCATCCCTGGAGGTGTTCAAGGCCAGGCTGGACGTGGCCTTGGGCAACCTGGTGTGGTGGGAGGTGTCCCTGCCTATGGCAGGGGGGTTGGAACTCAATGATCTTCAAGGTCCCTTCCAACCTAAACTATTCTATGATTCTATGAAAATGTCAACCAAATAGGCGAATCGTTGGTTGTGTACAGGTTCCTTTATACCACTATAGGTGACAGAATTCACCTTAAGAGCGCTGCAAATTCCCCTTATGCTGAAGGCATTTCATGGTCCCAACCCTGGATGAGCTCTCTCTCAGCGATGCCGATGGCTGCTTTGCTGCTCATCGCCAGGTTTCCCTGCAAGTCTTCCGTATGCACAGGGACTAATTAGTCTCCTTAACTATGCCCAATTTGTAAATAGCGGTCTTGAAGCGGTGAGAGGTGGGATTTTCGATAGCGCTGTGAGTAACGTGGTAGGTACAGAAGCTCTTGGTAAGGTAGCGCTGGAATAATTTCCCTGCCAATTACAGGAGGAGCTGTGCAGCTTTATGGCCGGAGTCTGTCCGGAGGTGCACATTTCTTTTATGCTTCGTCTTGCAGGAAAGCGTAATTTACACCTAAATGTGCCCATTTCTCCCTTTTCATCTCTGTGTTTTTGTTTTGTTGTCCGGGAGCTTTTACTGGTTGTCAAAGCCATCTTTCTGAAAGCGTAATAATTTCAGCACGTTATTATTTTATGGGCACAAGGCCCCTTTAGAAATCCATGGCGTTATGGAAGCTGCTGTTTGATCCGTGAAACAAGCTGAAAAAAAACCCCAAAACCATCAGAAGATCAATCCCCAGAGGTGCAAAGTACCCAACTAGCTCAGGACGTGCCGGAGCTACTCTCCGGCTTTGATTTTTTTTGGGATGAGCCAGAATCAGTTTTGTAACCCAAAACATACCGTTTTCCATCCTGACAGAAGCAGAGAAATTAGGTTTGATTTTATTTTATAAAGGTCCTGAACAGCAGCATTTGGCCGGGATTTCTCTCATTAGGTGTAGCTCTTGAAATGTGTTTGTTGGCCAACAAAGATCTTAGTTTTGGGGATGTCTAAAATCCTTACGTTTATCCTCAAAGTGCTGGGAGACTTTGGGGAAATTCCTGTTTGATTTCTGGAGAGCCCCGTACGTTTAATCCCTGTGAAATGTATTATTTTATTTTATCATATGATTATTTTATTATAAATTTTATTATTTATTATGAATCAGAGACATGGCTGATGGTGGCTGGAATTAAACAAGGAGAAAATCAAGGGAACGTTTTGAAAGAGCTGCTTTGCTAAATGCTCGCGCGAAGTGGAGGTGGTCCCGGCTCAAATCACTGCAAAAGCGTTGGGGGGACCTGAGCATCCTCTGAAACAGCAGAAACCACAGAGAAAAGTGACTTAAAAAAAAAATAATACTAAAACCCAACAACTTATTGCCGACGTTCGTGGTTTCAGCATTGCGTTTGGGCAGAACGGAGCCTGCGGTGGCAAAGCGAGGTTTGAGGGTAGCTGCCGTGTGCTACGCTGAATGGTCGAAGTAACTGGGCGAGCTCTTCTATTTCGTATTTTTTATTCTTATTTCTTGTATTTCCCCTTTGGCTTCCTCCGAGCTAAGTCTGTTCGCCAATTCTCTGTTCGCAGGTCCCTGGAGAAGTCATTAACACCCTCTGTGGATACAGGACCCTCGATAAAGAGGTAACATTGGCTTTTTCCTTCGTTACGTACAAGGTTGGCTTCTCCTTCCCCAAACCCCCTAAAAGAAACCAGTTATCTGCAGGTAAGCTCGTCCCCCCCAAGGACGTAGTGTTGCTGCAGCTGTGTGTAAATGCTTTTTTATCGCTTTCCGCTGGCGTCCCAGGGTGTCGCTCAGGCTCGCAGAGCGCGGGCAGGCTCATGACACGTTTGGGTAGTCCCTGTAGGCTTTGGCGCGGCCGTTCTGGATCAGCCCCGGGAAATGCTGGTCCCGAGTTGTGTTTTGAGGCTTGGTGGTTGGAGAGAAGCTGATGTGGAGGCCTTCGGGGATGGCCGCGGGGCTGTATCGCCACAGAGAGCTGTGGTATCTCCGTGCATATGGTCCGTAGCTCCCAGGGACAGTTTTTTGGCAAGAATACCCAGGGAAAAGTCCAAGCCAAGAAATCAATTCCCAAACACTTCTCACGCAACACTTCTCCTTTGGCTTGTAAGAAGGAGCAAATGCAAGAAATAACATCTCCCCAAACTCAGTGTCTCAATGAAAACCATGATGCAGACAACACTGTTAGGTGGGAGTGTGGATCTGCGTGAGGGCGGGGTGGCTCTGCAGAGGGGTCCGGACGGGCCGGACCGATGGGCTGAGGGCAGTGGTGTGGGGTTCAACAGGGCCAAGTGCCGGGTCCTGCGCTTGGGTCACACCAACCCCATGGACGCAACAGGCGTGGGGCAGAGTGGCTGGAAAGCTGCCGGTGGAGAAGGACCTGGGGGTGTCGGTCGACGGCCAGCTGAACATGAGCCAGCAGTGTGCCCAGGTGGCCAAAGTGGCCAACAGCATCCTGGCCTATATCAGGAACAGTGTGACCAGCAGGACTGGGGCAGTGACCGTCCCCCTGTACTCGGCACTGGTGAGGCCCCACCTCGAGTGCTGTGTTCAGTTTTGGGCCCCTCAGGACAAGACAGACACTGAGGTGCTGGAGTGTGTCCAGAGAAGGG
>VUYV01000479.1:53001-74904 GCA_008711295.1 Anarhynchus alexandrinus | reverse complement strand
TTATTTTATAAAGGTCCTGAACAGCAGCATTTGGCCGGGATTTCTCTCATTAGGTGTAGCTCTTGAAATGTGTTTGTTGGCCAACAAAGATCTTAGTTTTGGGGATGTCTAAAATCCTTACGTTTATCCTCAAAGTGCTGGGAGACTTTGGGGAAATTCCTGTTTGATTTCTGGAGAGCCCCGTACGTTTAATCCCTGTGAAATGTATTATTTTATTTTATCATATGATTATTTTATTATAAATTTTATTATTTATTATGAATCAGAGACATGGCTGATGGTGGCTGGAATTAAACAAGGAGAAAATCAAGGGAACGTTTTGAAAGAGCTGCTTTGCTAAACGCTCGCGCGAAGTGGAGGTGGTCCCGGCTCAAATCACTGCAAAAGCGTTGGGGGGACCTGAGCATCCTCTGAAACAGCAGAAACCACAGAGAAAAGTGACTTAAAAAAAAAATAATACTAAAACCCAACAACTTATTGCCGACGTTCGTGGTTTCAGCATTGCGTTTGGGCAGAACGGAGCCTGCGGTGGCAAAGCGAGGTTTGAGGGTAGCTGCCGTGTGCTACGCTGAATGGTTGAGGCAACTGGGCGAGCTCTTCTATTTCTTATTTTTTATTCTTATTTCTTGTATTTCCCCTTTGGCTTCCTCCGAGCTAAGTCTGTTCGCCAATTCTCTGTTCGCAGGTCCCTGGAGAAGTCATTAACACCCTCTGTGGATACAGGACCCTCGATAAAGAGGTAACATTGGCTTTTTCCTTCGTTACGTACAAGGTTGGCTTCTCCTTCCCCAAACCCCCTAAAAGAAACCAGTTATCTGCAGGTAAGCTCGTCCCCCCCAAGGACATAGTGTTGCTGCAGCTGTGTGTAAATGCCTTTTTATCGCTTTCCGCTGGCGTCCCAGGGTGTCGCTCAGGCTCGCAGAGCACGGGCAAACTGGTGACACGTTTGGGTAGTCCCTGTAGGCTTTGGCGCGGCCGTTCTGGATCAGCCCCGGGAAATGCTGGTCCCGAGTTGTGTTTTGAGGCTTGGTGGTTGGAGAGAAGCTGATGTGGAGGCCTTCGGGGATGGCCGCGGGGCTGTATCGCCACAGAGAGCTGTGGTATCTCCGTGCATATGGTCCGTAGCTCCCAGGGACAGTTTTTTGGCAAGAATACCCAGGGAAAAGTCCAAGCCAAGAAATCAATTCCCAAACACTTCTCACGCAACACTTCTCCTTTGGCTTGTAAGAAGGAGCAAATGCAAGAAATAACATCTCTCCCCAAACTCAGTGTCTCAATGAAAACCGTGATGCAGACGACACTGTTAGGCGGGAGTGTGGATCTGCGTGAGGGTGGGGTGGCTCTGCAGAGGGGTCTGGACGGGCCGGATCGATGGGCTGAGGGCAATGGTGTGAGGTTCAACAGGTCCAAGTGCGGAGTCCTGCACTTGGGTCACACCAACCCCATGGACACGACAGGCTTGGGGCAGAGTGGCTGGAAATATGCCTGGTGGAGAAGGACCTGGGGGTGTCGGTCGATGGCCAGCTAAACATGATCCAGCAGTGTGCCCAGGTGGCCAAGGTGACCAACAGCATCCTGGCCTATGTCAGCAAGTGTGGCCAGCAGGATCAGGGCAGTGATGGTCCCCCTGTACTGGGCACTGGTGAGGCCCCACCTCGAGTGCTGTGTTCAGTTTTGGGCCCCTCAGGACAAGACAGACACTGAGGTGCTGGAGTGTGTCCAGAGAAGGGTGACGGAGCTGTGAGGGGTCTGGAGCACACATCTGGTGAGGAGCGGCTGAGGGACCTGGGGGTGTTCAGCCTGGAGAAGAGGAGGCTGAGGGGAGACCTTCTCGCTCTCTACAGCTCCCTGAAAGGAGGGGGTAGCGAGGGGAGGTCGGTCTCTGCTCCCAAGGAACAGGCGATGGGATGAGAGGAAATGGCCTCAAGTTGTGCCAGGGGTGGTTCAGGATGGATATTGGGGAAAAGTTCTTCATTGAAAGGGTTGTCAAGCGTTGGCACAGGCTGCCCAGGGCAGTGGTGGAGTGGTCATCCCTGGAGGTATCTAAAAGACGTACAGACGTGGTGCTGAGGGACATGGGCTAGTGGGTTTGGCAGTGTTAGATTAATGGTGTGACTCGATGATCTTCAAGCTCCCTTCCAACCCAGACGATTCTGTGATTCTATACTCTGCTCTGGTTCCAGCGCCTGGAGCTGCTCAACGTCATCCACGTGCGAGGCTGCATCCACGCCGTCGGGCTCTGGCTCAAAGACAACTTCGAGGCCACTTTGGGCATCGTTTGCTCCCTGCTGCTTCCACAGGTACGTGGCGGATCCGGTCGGCGTTCTCTCGGCTTCTTCCACTGTGCTGGAGGAGGAAAAGAATTCATTTTGAGTTGGGCTTTTTTTCCCCTCTGTTTACCCCTGAGATCCGTGTCTTGGGTGGGGAGAAGTCACGGCGCTTTCTAGAACATCCTTAGCAAAATTACCAGTTGACTACTGCGGTGCTGGCTGCCTCGTAACGCACTCCTGAAATCTAATTAGTGATGAAGTAAGAGCATCTAAAAACGAGGCATGCCTGTGTCTGCACAGCAAATCCTTTTATATTTGTTTTTACGGCTCTCTTCAAATAAAGCATAAATATTAACCAAAATAAAGCATAATCATAAATTTAGCAGGATTTGCCATGCCTCGTGAAATCCATTCCCCATTAATGATGCCGAAGGATCCAAGCAACTTTCCAGCACAGGTAATTAAGCTCTTCATCACAGATGCTCGATATGGAGAGAAATTATGGGTTGCAGCTATACCGTGCTAGTGAGGAGGTGAATATCTCTCTTAGATCTTTCCAGAATGATTTTTGACAAAACTTTGGCAATTGAGTGTTGATTTGATCCTTTTTTTTGGATTCCTTTTGAGGCTTACAGGCAAAAGCTTTCTTTTTATCTCATTGGAATGTGATGTTGGATTTGCCGCTGGAGGTATTTGGTGATGGTTTCCAGATATGGGGTTTTATCTAAATGGGAATGAAATTATTTTCTTTTTCTTTTTAATGTGTTTCCACTTGCAATGAAAGGTGGAATAGCAGTGGAATAAAGCAGACACTGTTGGGGAAATATGTGGTGTGTTGAGCTAATTTTTCAAAGGATGGACTTTCCTCTCGAGCTCTCAGATGGTCCGAATGAAAAAAGCGAGACGGGGGAGCGGTCTGTGCCCGATCCCAGCTGCGATGCTCCGCGTTTCTAAAGTGCTTTCTCCAAAGCATGCAGATGAGCAGTGGCCTTCTGCTGTGCTACCCCCAGGAAACGTATCGGGCACAGAAATGGGGTGAGAAAGTGCCGTAATAGAGGCGATGGCTTCCATCTGCCTCGCAGGATGTCGAGAGCCCATTACAGGAGCCGCCTGTTGCGTTACCCATTAACCTGCCAACATGATGCTCTTAACTGGGAAGGATGGGGAGAAAAACCAGAGATGGCAACAAGGATTGCTGAGCCCTGATGAATATCAAGTGCTTTTGAGCAAGCGTTATGATTTTTCTGGCGTGCCGTTAAATGCTCTTCAGATGAAGAACCTCGTTCTTCCCATCTGCTCACGATTTCCAGGTTTTAAATATAAATCGGATTTGATTCTGTCAAGTTTTGGAGGGAATTAAGTTATAAATGGCCATCTGTGTTGCCAGGAGCTGTCAGCCCAGAAACAGCTTCATCTCCACCAGCTGCCAGCAGAAAGCTGGGGTGAGAATATCGTCCTTGAATTGCCGATCCAAGGGGGAAGGGGTTGGCACTGTTGACGTGGGGAGGTGACAGTCCCTTCAACTTTGGGAAGAGTGAACGTATTGACCTGTCCTGTCTTTGCCCCTGGGGTATTTGTCATGTCCCACACAGGACATGTGCCTCTCCATGGAGCTGCAAACCACCTTGGTGGAAAACTTGTAGGATGCTGGGAAGAACGTTGGGACCATAAGCCACATTCTGAGCCCAGCTTTGGGTTTTACCCAATTTTCCTCAAAGTGTTGCTCTTCCTTAGGGTCAAACTTCGGCCTCGTCTGTGATGGTGAGCATCTCGAGAGCTCACAGGTTGGGGATTGGAGCTTGGCTGATGTTCATCATCCAAGCGCCCGAGATTTGTGCTTGGTTTTGGAGTAAGCAACCAGCTCTTCTTGGGCAGAAAGAAGGACCCAAGAAAAGTTTTGGCTGAGGTAGAGCGCCCACAGCGAGTGGGTGATTATTGCTCTCAGCGTTGTCTTTCCGTCATGCTCAGATGGGGGAAACCATCAAATTTTGGCTTTCCATCACGCGGGAAGTTGTTGAATTTTTAAGTTTTCTCTGCTTTTCCCTAAATATCTGTGCAAGAGGCCAAGGGCGCGGGGCAGGTTGCTTGACTTTGCTTTCTCACGCGTGCGGGCGTCTGTCTGATCGGGTTCAGGGAAAGCCGGAAATCTGCTGGGTCCTGTTGGGTGCTGAACGGGAGAGGAGAGAGGGGAAAATCCTGCCCGGGTACGTCACCGCGTGGCAGCCAGTCTCTCTACCAGCCAGGGCAAGGCAGAGGGAGTTTCTCATTTTATGTTTGCTCTTAAATCATGAATGTCTCCGCCTTTTTTAAGTAAGCCATCAAGTGATGGGGGAAAAAAAAAAATCCCATTTGAGGAGTGGGAAAGGTGGTTGTGTTCATTTGTCTGAGTTCATTCAGAGCGAAGCATAAACGCAGCAACTCAATTACATTTCTGCCTTTGCAGAGTACCTTTAATTCTCTTTCTTTTCCCCGCCCCGTGTTTCATTCTCCGGTAACGATCCCGTCTCTTTGCCCTTCTTCTTGCAGACCGAGGCCAAACCGTGATGCGTTTTGTATCGCTCTCAAGAAGGCGTTTTAATTTACTCGCTGGCAGCCAGTGGCAAAGTCACGTTGTGGCCTCGTACTAGTTGTGTTTAATTAGGAAACAACCCCACATCTTTCAGCAGGTGCAGCAAAGCACATAGATTTGTTTTCTACCGGCTGCATCCCTCCCTTCCCAGCCTCCAGCGAGATTATCCAAGGAGTTTAGAGCGTGCATAAAACGCGTCTGCGGTTAAAAAAAGCCAAATAACGTGCGTTGCTATCTCCCCTGTGCCATGCCCAGGTGCGCTTTCGGCAGCTTTTATATTGACCTCAGGAGAAGCATCTCCAACTTTTCCAGTCCCGGGTCTTTGCAGGGGGTGTTTTCGGATGGTGTTTCACCCTCCTTAGCAAGGCGAAGACCTACCTACTGTCATAAGGTAGAAACAAGGGCACAAAAAAAAGTCATTTGGCTCCTTTTTTCTCCACCCTAAAGAAGCAGAAAGTGGCAGAAGTCCAATTAAAAAGAAGAAAAAAAAAAAAAGCAAACCCCGAAAGATCGCTGCCAAGGTTTAATATTTATCGACTCTGCGGCGCAGCCGACTCGCAGTAAATCGTTGCTACCTCGGTTTCGCTTTGATATTTCATCAATCTCCAAAGCTCTGCGTCGGGAGCAGCTACAGAGTAATAGGGCATCAGGGGGAGAGGTAGATGTTCCCCCCCCCCTCCCCCCCGTAAGAATATAAATCCAGAAGATCTGTTATTTCAGTCCTCAAAAATGCAGCGCTAAGCTTGCACCGGGCATTTTGCTGGTTGGCGTCTTCGCCTCTTGGCGACAGTAATGTTAAATGTTTCCTCGTGTAAAGGGCTTTGTGTTGCCAAAAGTTCCCTTTTTTCTTGGCAAGATTAATTTGTATTTTGTTTGCTTTTTAATATCTTAGTTGCTCCAGGGGCTGGAAGGCGGTGTATTCTCAAGCGGCTGTTCGTGCTTAATGTAGTAGAAAAAGGGAATAAAAGGGATTTTTCCATCTGCAGTCCATGACCTCTACGAGAGCCCGGTCTATAAATATCAATTTATGGAAGGAAAAGCCAATAAAAGATAAATGCTTGCCTTTTACTTGATTAGCTCTGGGAAAGCTTGAAATAATTCAATTCTTCTGGTTAGGAAGATCCAGTTTTACGGCCGCCCAAATGGGCAACGACCTGCGGAGGCGGGCACGCGCCTGCGCAGCAGCCGGGCAGGTTTGCGGGGAAAAGGGGTTTCTGGCAGAAAGTTTGGCTTGCAGAAGACCCTCGTTGGGCCGATGGATTATCTTCTCCGTGGCCAAAGCTGGTTTTGTGGGGACTGTGATGCGGCGGGATGCGGTTCATCGCCCTGTCGCCCTGCAAGGGCTCTTGAGCATCATTTTGTTGCCATTTTCCATCCTCGATTATTTATTTTTTGCCCTTGTTAAGCAAAAGCCAAACTGAGCTTTGCACGTTTGATTGCTCGGGAAAATGCCACTGGAAAATGCTCCGCAAAGGGCTCAAAATGCAACGTTTCCATCCCGAATCAAGCCGCTGATCCCATTGCACACGCACGCGTACATACGCACACCCCTAAGGGAAAACAGCTGTGGTTTTCCAGGCCTTTTTATCATAGAATCATAGAACTATAGAATGGTTTAGGTTGGAAAGGACCTTGAAGATCATCGAGTTCCAACCCCCCTGCCATAGGCAGGGACACCTCCCACCAGACCAGGCTGCCCAAGGCCACGTCCAGCCTGGCCTTGAACACCTCCAGGGATGGGACCTCAACAACCTCTGGGCAACCTGTGCCAGTGCCTCACCACCCTCAAAGTGAAAAACTTCTTCCTCATGTTCAGTCTAAACCTGCCCTCTTCCAGTTTGAAGCAATTATTGCATTATTGCCATCATTGCATTGAAGCCATTTTCTTATTGTATAATAATGTGAAAATGAGCAGTTGAGCCCTTTCCTTCTTCGCTTCCAAAAATATTCCTGACTCCGAGCGTGCTTCCTTTTGCCAGACGGGGAAGACACGCACCGTCCATCAACGAGCATTTCCCGTGGGGGAGGATATTGCGATTAGACCTCGGCCGTACCACCCACCTTCAGACCCGTTCCTAATGCAAAACCCTTTAATCCAAAAGAACAAGTGGAGCCGTGACGAGATAGTGAGCAGCGCTGGAGCGCGGCGAGGATGGAGCCAAGCACCAAAGAACCTCGTAATAAAACTTGCGGCACCTGCATGGGAGACAGAAATACGTGGTTTATGTCTAGCAGAAGGCTCTGCGCTGCACCACAATCACCAAAATTGGAGCATAGCCTCAAATCCTTGTGTATATTTACCTTCCTCAAGTGCTGGAAGAGAAGGAATAACCATTAGTTGTGTTAAAGTATCCCAAATTTCCATGTCAAGCTAATTTTGGTCTTGGGATGTTGGTAAGAAATTAGTAATTAGGACCGATGCTGTCTTGTTGGAAATGGTTTTAAAAGGTCTTCGTTGGCTGCTGTCAGCTCCAAGGGGGGAAAGGAAACTTTGGGCTTTGAAGCAGATACCTTCCTCAGGTGCTGGAAGAGAAGGAATACCCATTAGTTGTTTTAAAGTATCCCAAATTTCTCTATCAAGCTAATTTTGGTCTTGTGATGTTGGTAGGAAATTAGTAATTAGGACCGATGCTGTCTTGTTGGAATGGTTTTAAAAAGTCTTCGTTGGCTGCTGTCAGCTCCAGGGGGGAAGGAAACCTCAGGCTTTGAAGGAGAGAGGAAGCGTTGATCCCGAGAAGCACAACATTCGGGTTTATCTGCGACGGATCGTGCTGCAGAACCGGGATGCTACACTGCCACCACCAAAAAAAAGAGTGGAGAACAGGCGCTGAAGCCACCGGAGCGTGTGTTTCCCATCTCTTGTGGGTATCTCCCGTAATATAAAGATGACTCTTCGTGCCTTGGAGGAACAGCAGCGGATGAAGCGCGATGTTCGCCGTGGCAGGGGCAATGACTATTTATTTTCTGGAGCGATGGGTTGGGAAGAGCAGCAGGACGGTGTCCTTGCTCGGCCAGCCTGACCCATAGCTTAATGAGGATACAGCACCCAGTTATAATTAGCGTCACTGCTCTAAGTCGGCTAGAAATAATTGCAGGTTCAGGAACAACATAACGGGGTTTTAATTGGCTTTTGGAGCTTTTGCTGGTTTGCACAGAGACAACTCGAAGGTCTTCCAGTAGGAGGGACTTGCAGACATCCGTGGGAACCTCCTGGGATTAAATGAGGATTTATAATTGGGGCATAAAACAGGAAAATCATCAGACTGCCCTTGCCTGGCCGCGTGTCCCCGCGTGGTTTTGCTGGAGCAGGGACGTCCCTCTCCCGGGGACGGGAGAAATACGAACGAGGGGTTGGATTAGGCGGCGTGGGAGGGTATGAAAAGCTGCGAGTGATGAATGGGTTTTATTTCCCCATCCTCCCAGGTGGCTCGTAAGCATCGTGCAGCCCCTGAGAGGCCAAGGCAAAATCTCTAAGGATTTGGTTTTTTGGAGAGCTGATTGGGGTTTTTTTGCCTCTCTGATGGAAATAAATTCCCTCTGGCTGCTTGGATGGGTTGGGTGGGAGAATTCACGGCTGGTCCTTGCTCACGGCAGACGTCCCGCTCACCCTTTGGCTGGGTGAAAATGAAGCCGCAGGAGTTCCTTACCCTAAAAATTGGATTAATTTGGGGCAGACTTCAGCTGTGCCTTTCCCGGGGAGTCCCAAGGCGCTGCCCAGAGATGGACATCAAGGTCTTCAGCTGCGATAATGCCAGTTTGGATCGGCTCGAGGCCACCGAGCTGCTACTGGGAGGAGCTGGAGAGGTGGGAAATGGCAGCAGACATCTGCCCTCCATTCCGTTTTGCTGCGCATTTCGATATTTAACTTTTTTCTTTAAAAAGGAAAAAAAACCCACAACAACAAAGCAACAGAATATCTCCTTCCTGGTGGAACGTCGTGCGCTTAGTGGGTTAAAATATAACAATCCCGGTATCTGCGTGGCCACAGTGATTATCGTTGCTTCTGACGGTGATGCAAAGTTGGTTTTGCAAAGTTTCCCGTCTTGATTTCGTGCTCCGGGTGGCCGCGGAGCGGAGGGCGACGGGGGCAACGCGGGTGTGCAAAGGGAAGGGCGCAGGAAGGATATGCGCGTGCAACACATTTGCACGCTCCTTCCTGCAGTGTCCGGTCGGGAAAGGAGGCAGTAATTCTCCAATAATGTCATCTGCAGGGTGGTTTATTTCATAGAAAGGCATCCCCGGCTTTGGGATGCCACCAAATTACAAACAGCCTTATCAAGGGAAATGGCAATGTTGAACTATTGCAATTTTTTTGAAATATTTTTTAAATATTGCGATTTTTTTGAAATATTTTTTGAAATATTGCGATTTTTTGGAAATATTTTTGAAATATTGCGATTTTTTGGAAATATTTTTTGAAATATTGCGATTTTTTGGAAATATTTTTTGAAATATTGCTACTGCAATATCATTGCGAAAATTACATATATACACACACATATATATTAAAAAAAAAATCATGTTGTGACTTTCTGGTGGGTCTGCATGCTTTATTTATTCCCTTGACACGCAAAGGGCTTTGGGTTTATTTTATGAGTGCAACTGCCTCCTGCATCCTCTAAGAGCGGTACTCGATGATGTTATACCCCCGTGGAAACCCGGTGCGTTTAAATCCCCCAGCAAAGAGCTCTACAAGCAGCAGACCAGAGACCTCCCGAGGCAGCGGTGGTTTCTCTTCTTCGCTGAACGCCAGCCGGGAACAACAACAACAACAAAAAAAGGCAATTTTCCAACTTTAAACGACCCGCAAGCAGTAACTCCCCGCGCTTGCTGGTGATTGCCATCACGAGGCGGCGAATTCGGGGAGGAAAGCAGCTTTTTCATATTTATTTTTTTTTTTTTAGCCTCATATTTGATACGTTTTGTTAACACGCTCCTCTGCCATAACGCCTGCCTTCCCACTGCCGTGCAATAAAATCAGCGCTCACGTTAGAAATCTCTTTACTTCTGGAAAACACGGTGCCCTCGGTGCCGGAGATATTGAATGCATCTATATTCCTGACAGCTTTTTCTGTTTTCATTAAGGGAAAGAGGATATTTAGAGGCGAGCCGGAATGGAAGCGGGTTCATAACTCAGAGGCGAGCGAAGGCGGCGGGATGCAGGCGGCTGATTGAAGACTCGCGGTAATTTTATTCCCTCCAAGAAATCCCCGGTTTTCACCGGGACGCTGCGTCCTGCTGTACCGGGGACACCGCGTCGCCGGCGGCAGGAGGGATGATGTCCCCAAACCCGGCCGGTTTTGCAGCGCTGGGTTCATTTGCATGCGATTTATTGTCGACACGAATCTCGTCTGAATTACTGTTTGGTTTAGGGAGGAAAAAAAATGACGCGCTTGCCTTAAAATTTGTCATTTCAAAGGGGTTTGTTTGCTTGGTCCTTTCACTGCATCAGCAGTGGGGTTTTAATCTGCCCGCTGATGACATGCTAATAGGAGTAAATAATGCTAAAGCTTGACATACGTTTAAATATCATTTTAAAACTTTTTAAATCCTCAAAGGCTCTGCTGTTGAACGCGGATTAGCGCAATCTTATTATCCGGATCCGCACGGGAGCGGTTCCTCTGGGCTCTCCCTACAGTTCACGGAGAGACGGAGCCATCTCCAAGCATCGTCCAACCGACGTTGACCTCCCGCATCCCTGCCTGGAGGTTTCCGCAGCTTTTGGGGACCAAAGAGGGGACGGATATGGGATCGGAGAGCAGGACCCCGGCTGGCATTGCCGTGACAAAGCCTTTGGTTCTGTTATTTTTGCTTCGCCGCCCAAAATGAGCTCCATCCCAAGTGACCCGTGGGGTTGCACAGCCCAATTTTTGGTCCTGCGCACGTTCTCGGGGAAGCGACTGTGTCTCGCCCAGTTTGAGTGGGAGATGAATGCCGTCTCCGCACGCAGGCTGAAATCATTTCGTAGAGTATTTGGGAAGGAGTTGTCCGCTGAGACGGAGATATAATCCGCAGCGCAGCAGTGAATATTTTGAGGGCAGCGAGGAGCTACGCAGATACGTACACAAAAGTTACCGGGGCTGTAAGATAACCCGATTTTGGGCCGTTTGGATAACAAAAGGAGATGCTGAGATGTTTCCAGACTTCAATTTTCCTTTCAGCATCTGCAGTCGTCTTTCCCAGCAACGAACCCTAATGGCACGAATCCAGCGCTCCTGTAATTCCCGTAATCGGGAAAGCCCTGCTAGCCGTAACCGCGCAGCAGCATCCGGCACCTCATCTGTTCGTTTGGTGATTAATCCTATTAGCAGTAATTAGGTTGAACGTCAAATCAGCAGGATGCTCTTGGAGGGATCGGGGGGTGCAATGAGGAAAGAGGGAACGGGGCAAGCTCTGAGTGAGGACGTCAGGGGAAGGACTCTCTGTGGTGGGAGAGCATCTCAAGGGATGTGGTCTTCCTCTTCTCCTGACTTGCTGAAGGACGAGCTGTTGATCTGCTCTACTGTGCTCTGGGGAGACCCCACCTGGAGTGCTGCCTCCAGCTCTGGAGTCCCCAACATAGGAGAGACATGGACCTGTTGGAGCAGGGCCAGAGGAGGCCCTGGAGATGCTGTGAGGGCTGGAGCCCCTCTGCTGGGAGGACAGGCTGGGAGAGTTGGGGGGGTTCAGCCTGGAGAAGAGAAGGCTCCGCGGAGACCTCAGAGCTCCTTCCAGTGCCTAAAGGGGCTCCAGGAGAGCTGGGGAGGGACTCTGGGTCAGGGAGGAGAGCGATGAGACGAGGGGGAATGGCTTTACACTGAAAGAGGGGAGATTGAGATGAAACATTGGGAAGGAATTCTTTGCTGTGGGGGTGGTGAGCCCCTGGCGCAGGTTGCCCCGAGAAGCTGTGTCTGCCCCATCCCTGGAGGTGTTCAAGGCCAGGTTGGACGGGGCTTGGAGCAACCTGGGCTGGTGGGAGGTGTCCCTGCCCAGGGCAGGGGGTGGGAACTGGATGATCTTCAAGGTCCCTTCCAACCCAAACCATTCTGTGATCCCGAGGGTCCCCTCGGGATCCGCCGCCTGGTGAATTTGGGGAGGCAAAATAAATATTGAGCCGTTTTGGGGCGGATTCTGCACAAGGCAGAAGCTGCTCGTGCGGGTGGTGGGACATTTCTCCATCTCTGAAAGGAGAATTAATAAACCCCGGTGCTGTTTGTGTTTGCCCGTTTGCTTTCCGCTCGCTGGGTGACGCTTATCTGATTTGCTTTTTCCCTGTGGAGTTTTTGCCTCCATTTTCCACAGCCTCCTCTGGGCAAACGCTTTTCCCTTTCCATTACGGGATGAAACGGTCCCTAATTTAAGATGCGTTACAACCCTTTGCTCTTATCCCCGTTTATCTTTCTCTTAATGTTCCCGCTTTCCAGACTGTTTAATGGATCGATTAGGACCCGGAGAAATGATTAATAACATTTTTCAGCTGCAAAACCGCCGCGCCGCGATAGTACGGGAGGTTCCGGCTGATGGATGGTCCAGGTGCAAGTGGGTTATTTATTGATCGGCGCTGCGAGGAACGGTTAGGCAGAAAAAAAATGAGTTAACTAACCTCGAAAATGAGAGGGAAAGCCCCGAGGCTCGAGATGGTCTCGTCCTTCTCCGTCCCGTCTTGTGCGTTGAAAACATCTATAAAAGCGCGGCGTTTGTGTCCCGGTGCTGACCCCGAAGCGTCTGCGGCTTATGGGGAATAGCCCTTATTTCTACAGGTGGGGAGTCAAAGTGTGGGGAAAGGGTACAAAGTACAAAAGACGGAGCTCGTGCTGGAAACGCTCTGATTGCCACCGTGCCCCTCGTCGGCGTCTGGTCTGCAAATAGCTCCTCGCGAGGGCTCCTCGCCCGACGTTCGTCGCCACCGTAGAACCGCAACGGGAACGTCAGGGGAAATCAAAGCAATGCAATTGAAATCTTGTGCTGATGAAAATGCTCTTTTTTTCCCCCCTATTCTCCTAATGATTTAACGGGTGTTTGTTAATTGCCTGACAGCCGGCAGGGACAGGGGAATAGCCTGAGTGGCACCGTGCTCGCGGCGATAGCTTGATTTCAGCCAGAGCGCCGGGACCTCTGCCTCTCTCTTTGCAACGCTCGTGGTGACGTCCAACTAATCCGCATCCCGCTGTCGGGGCTGACGCGGGAAGGTGCGAGATGGACGTGGCCGTTGATGAATTTAGCGGCAAGCCTGTTGCTTTGGCAGAATATTCTACTGGAGCGTGTCCTCTCTCATCTCACAGCCGGGTTTGGATGTTCGGGTGACGGCATCCCTTTGCTGGAGAAGACCTTCAGGAAGGGTTTTGCGCCGCTATCGCGGGTTTCATGCTCATGTTTTGCAGGTGATCGGCCTGGTGATGGCGTGGCTCTACTGGCAGAAGCTCAACGAGATCTACTCCAAGCTGGACACCGTTGACTTCAGGATCCTGGAGATGCGGGATTTCAGGTTCGGGGCGGTGGATCTGAGCGGCGCGGGCTGGTGCTGGTGCTTGCCCAAGGAAGGGGGCTACATTCCCGTCAACGTTGAGGAGGAGGAGGAGGAGGAGGAAGGCGCCGTCTGCCACAGCAAAGTGTGAGAAGGCGGAGGACTTGCGAGGCAGCTTGGAGCCAAGCGCGTAGGGAGGCGGCGGATGTTGAATGTGGAAATAACGCGATTTATCTTCTCAGGTTCAGGAGATGCTTTGGGGGGAAACTGTAAAATAGCACTGGAAAGTTATAAAAAAATGGAATGTACTGTGCGGGCACATGAGCTCCCCGGGGTGCTTTTTACTGCCTTGGCGTTTCAAAGTGTTTGTACATCTCCTTATTGGTTTTTTTTTTCAGGGTTTTGGGGTTTTTTTACACAATAAATGTGACTTCTGTTGCGTTTTGCAAAGTCGCTTCCACTCGCCGCGCGCCGGCCGGGCCATCGGGAAGGGAAGTAGCACCGTCGTTATTGCACTTTGGGGTATCTTTATCGTTATGTTTAGCCCGATTTCCTGAAAAATAGTGGCTTTAGTAGATCCCAAGTTGTGCCCAGACCCCAGGTGTGCCCAAACCCCAGAGAGACAGAGCTAAAGGAAAAAAATGGTGCAACTTAATCTGCAGAGCCGTTCCAAAGGGCTTTTCCAGGAATCAAATCCCCAAGGGAGGCACCAACTTGCACCCCCTGGAGCAAGATGGATGTTTGGGCCAGGCTTGGATAGGGGGAAAACACCCGTTTCTTGAAGGTTTCCAGCTCTTTCCCATGAACTGCAGCTTCAGCATTGATCCCTACTGCACGGAAAAGGAGAACCCAACGATTTTTTAAAACAAAGACGGCTTTTATGCGGCAACGCGCTGCCCCTGGGGATGGTGGTGACTCCCCTCTGCTGGAGACCAACATCTGATGACCAGGTAAGGAATTACCTTTTATAACATTTCTTTTTTAGCACAATTTGGTGATCGGGGAGGCAATTCCCTCCCGCATCGCTCGGGGTATAGGAATTAAATATCCGGCGTGTGTTGCATCCAACCCCGGACCGGTAAGTTGAGCCGCGTTGGGAAACAGGCTGGCAGAGGGAAACCTCAAGCAAGATGAATTGCAAAAAATACGAGTGTGTTTTTATCCAAAAAAACCCACCAAAACCACCCAGTGGAACCCTCCGCAAAGCTCTGGTGTGGGCTCAGCAATAACCTACCGACGGCAGAGCAGCTGTAAGTCAAAGGCAGAGGAGGGAGCGGAGATCGGGGACCTGTAGTTGCCGCGTCTATGGAGCGGGAGGAATCATCTCAAAAGCGAAACGCGAAGGGGAGAAAGAAAATAAGTCCCTTTTTCAAAAGAACAACGTGTCTGCAGCGCCGCTCGGCGAAGGAAACGCCACATTTATTAGTGGCGCTTTTTATTAATAAGGGTGTTTTGGAAGCCGGAGGTTGGCTTCGTTCGTTTGGATGCCGGAGCAGGGAACGGCAGGTGAGCACCGGCGTGCGACTGCCGGGCTCTGTCTCCCTCTTCTGACTGTTCCCAGGCTTGCTTTTTTTAACGAGAAGCAATGCCCAGCACAGGTCTGAAAAAAAAAACCCACATTTTGAACCATTTTTTTTCTCAAATCGCATTGAAAATGGAGCTGTGAACCACAAGAGCTGAGCAGAGGGGTTATTGATTTGGCCAGCAGGGCGAGGGAGGTGATTCTGCCCCTCTACTCCACTCTCGTGAGACCCCACCTGGAGTACTGTGTCCAGCTCTGGAGTCCCCAACATAAGAAGGACATGGACCTGCTGGAGCGTGTCCAGAGGAGGGCCACGAGGATGATCCGAGGGCTGGAGCACCTCTCCTATGAGGAGAGGCTGAAGGAGTTGGGGCTGTTCAGCCTGGAGAAGAGAAGGCTCCGGGGAGAACTTACTGCGGCCTTTCAGTACCTAAAGGGGGCCTACAGGAGAGCTGGGGAAGGACTGTTTACTGGGGCATGGAGTGATAGGACGAGGGGGAATGGCTTCAAACTGGAAGAGGGCAGGTGTAGATTGAACATTAGGAAGAAGTTTTTCACTGTGAGGGTGGTGAGGCACTGGAACAGGTTGCCCAGAGAGGTTGTTGAGGCCCCATCCCTGGAGGTGTTCAAGGCCAGGCTGGAGGTGGCCTTGGGCAACCTGGTCTGGTGGGAGGTGTCCCTGCCTATGGCAGGGGGGTTGGAACTCGATGATCTTCAAGGTCCCTTCCAACCTAAACCATTCTATGATTCTATGATTCTATGATTTTTTATTTTTTTTTAAAGTATGGCCAAAATTCGGGTGGTTTGGTTTTCTTTTTTGCAAGTGGAGAAGGTATAAACCTGCAGCCCGGGGAAATCGGGTGAGCGCAGTCATTTAAGGTATAACAGGGTGGTTGCCTTCCCCTGGGATTTGGGGATTTTACTTTTCTTCCTTCTTCCCCTCTCTCTCCAGGAGTTGTTTAGTAAAACCTTAAGAAATACCAGCTGATAAATTCAACCTGCTCTTTGTATTTCCGTGTATTTGGAGAGAGAATATTCATTTTTATTATTTTTCTCTTTATTACAGGACAAACAGCCACCAACGTCTCTATGCCATTGTCCGGGCTGAGCTGGACCCCGGCACAGGCAGCGTCGGACGGGTCGGACGCAAACGGGTTTCCCTGCCTGGATTAATTCTGGTTTTCGACAGGCGATGGGCAACGGGAGATGGGGAGAAGTCGATTCACGCATCAGCTCGGGCACCCGCTTCCCCAGTTCCCACGGACCGTTGGTCTGCAAACTCCTGGAAAAGGGGAAAGGTAGATTTAAGCAAAGGCATGAAATCCTCAGTGCGCTTTGCAAAAGCTTTTCTCCCCGCTTACAGACATGTCGGGTAACTCTACATAAAGGGGATGCCAATAACATTCCCTACATTCCTTATAATGCAAATAATATTCCTTAAATTTTACATCTTGAAATTGCTGCTGCCTTGTTCCAGACCTGATCCTTGCTACATATGGGAGAGCCAAAGTGCTGCCTCCGGCTCGGGGGGTCCCCACAGCAGAAGGACACGGAGCTGTTGGAGCGGGGCCAGAGGAGGCCCCGGAGCTGCTGCGAGGGCTGGAGCCCCTCTGCTGGGAGGACAGGCTGGGAGAGTTGGGGGGGTTCAGCCTGGAGAAGAGAAGGCTCCGCGGAGACCTCAGAGCCCCTTCCAGTCCCTGAAGGGGCTCCAGGAGAGCTGGGGGGGACTCTTGGTCAGGGAGGGGAGCCATGGGACGAGGGGGAATGGTTTTACGCTGAAAGAGGGGAGACTTAGATGAGATATTGGGAAGAAATTGTTGCCTGTGCGGGTGGTGAGCCCCTGGCGCAGGTTGTCCCGAGAAGCTGTGGCTGCCCCATCCCTGGAGGTGTTCAAGGCCAGGTTGGACAGGGCTTGGAGCAACCTGGGCTGGTGGGAGGTGTCCCTGCCCAGGGCAGGGGGTGGCACTGGGTGGCATTTAATGTTCCCTTCCCACCCAAACTATTCTATAATAAAACAGGAGCTGGGATAAAGCATCAAACAGGTTTTTGCTTCTGCTGAGACTCCGGATCGCGCCATCGAATAATCTCCCCAGAGGCGAGAGAAAAGCCCCGTCATCATCAGATGAACTTAAAGCACAAAGTCTGATTTCCCAGTCCTCGGGGTTTTTTTCTTTGGCTTAACGATGAGGCCGGTTGGGACGAAGTGTCGGGCACTGCTGTGATGCGGATTCATCGATGCCCCTGTTAAAAGGCTGAGTGGAGGGGAACAAGCCAGGCGTTAAATAGAAGCGGACATCTCGGGAAGCGAAGCGGGCGGACTCGTGTGACCGAGAGCTTGGTTTTCACGGAAAGAAATCTACGGATGTTCAACATGTTAAAAGCAAAATATGGGAATTGCAAAATAATTTGGTGTGCGACCCTCATCAAGAAAAAAGAAAACCCCACCAAACTGTATTTGGTGACCCAGGGGCTGATCCTGCCGTCCCCGGGGTTTTAGGAACTTTCTTGCTGATGGTGATGCTTCTCTGCACCTCCCTGAAGAGTTTCCTTCCATTCCTTAGTGTCAGATGTAGATGGTATTGCGCAGAGAAAAAGAATAAAAGCAGTTGCCCTCCCAAATCCCCCGCAAACGAGCCAAAACTGATGCAAAAAAAACCCCTATAACAACCCCAGAAGATGCAGATCCTGCAAGTTGGGGGTGGACAACTTGAATTTTCCTGTGTCCTGGTGGTCTGATATCTAAAGACCATCACTGCGCAGGACCAGGTTTCTGCTGGCTTGATTGTCCCATCCTCTCCGGAGGTCTATTTGCATCCCGTGATGCCTTTCTGCTCCCAAAGTCAATCAGCGTCGCCCAAAATACATTTTAACCTGGGAGCTACAGAGCGTTCGGCAGTGGGCGTCGATACGATGGTGGCAAGAGCAGCTTTGTCTGAAGGCAATCTGGGCTCCCGCACCCACTGGTGCCCGTGACTTTCCTCTGCGGCCCCATCCTCTGCTTTCTGAGCATTTTGGGGGGAGCTCGAGGTGAGTTTATTGACGGTAAAACTGGTTTTCGTGGAACTGAGAGCTGGTGGGGGGAGCGGGGTTTAATTGGCGAGGATAACGGCGCTCTCCTCTTCCTCCCCTCCTTTCTACTGCGCTTAGAGCCGTGTTGTGAAGCGGTCCTAGTCTGCGTCGCGCTTGTGTTTGTGTGCCAGGATTTGGGGGGGAAAAAAGCTTTATGTTTTAAAAATTAGAGGGGAAAATATCCCAGGCTGTATGACTCTCATAAATTAGCCATAATCAATCAGGACCTTTCATTTATCAGTGGATCGAACACAGAGTGCGTTTATCACACGGGGTATTTTTGCTGCCCAACAGAGCTGCGGTAGAGCTCTCGCCAGCCAAGCTAGATTGCAAAAAAAAGTCCAAAAAAAGTCTTCCCAGAACTTCTTCCCAGTTTAGACCCAGCTGAAGGGTTGTGTGTCCCCATCCATTATTTGAGGACCCCGACTTCGCGCTGAAGCTCGTGGGGATATCTCTTGGGGGGGATTTGTGACACTTCATCTGTTAGAAAGGTACCGGCTCATTTTTAGAGCAAAAGATATTTATTCCTTCAGCTGGGGTGGGTATTTTGTTGCTTCTCCTGCCAGCACCACCTTCCTAAAATCCTCAGAATTAGCCCCGTAATGTTATTTCCAGGAAGCCAAGACTTGTGACTGATGTAACCCCTTAATACGGGCAGGTTTGGGGCACGGTTGTCCATCCAGAGATGTTTGCCCCTTAAAATAAATTGCTTCCTGCACCGATGCGAAAAGGGTTGGGTTAATATGGTCCAAAAAAAAAAAAGAAAAAAAGAAAAATCCCAAATCTGTTAAATCAAGAGGTGTCTTCAAGTAGCAACGGGGTTAAGGCTGGAGCTCATATCGCGTTAAAGATGGTCAATATTTGGACAACCCAAAGCAGAGCCGACCTGGCCAGCCCTGGACCTTTCCAGCTATGTAATTTCCCACCCAATTCGCTTTATATTTTTAATCTATTTGGTTTGAATTGAGAGTTTTTCTTCCCTAAAATAGATGGGTAATGATATATTGCCACGGATGCAAGCGGCTGGAACGGGGGACGCGGAGAGGTTGGCTCTCCGACCGCTCTCAAAGTGACTTTGGGAGGCATCGACCGGGCTGCCATGAATAGTAACCGTTCTCCCATCCAAGTCAAGTGTGAAAGGCAATCACTGGAGGTCAGATAATTAGGAGATTAATTAGCATCCGTGGCAAAATCCAAAGAAACTTGCACGGGGAATAAACCAGCAGGTTTGAAGGAAGGGATCGGGAAGCAGCCGTGTGCGTCCGGTGTAAAATCTGTGCTTAGGACATGGGGGGGAAATGAACTTTGCTTCTGCAAAACCCCTTTTATCTGTGCGGGTCCCCCCCAAAAATTAAACGGGTGCTCATTGCCAGCAATAGCAGAGCTCGTGTCCGTACGGAGCTCGTGTCCGTAATCGTACCGGCAAATCTCTCTAATAACCTCTTACGCTTCACTTACACCTTCCTTTGAGCAGCAGAAATAAGAGAGCGGAGGTGTAAATTTACCCGGATTTTCTTAGATATGGGGAGGGCGGAGGGGGAGCGCGGGCAGGGCTGAGAGCTCGCCGTGGCGAGACGCGGGCGCTGGCAGGAGGTGCCGCAGGATCCCCGGTGCATCCGCGGGGAAGATCCCGGTTCCCCCTGTGCATCTTCTCCCCGGCCGGGAAGGACCCTGTGATTTCACTGGGGCCACGGGTGAAGGATTCCCGTAGCGGGGAGCGCCCGGCGGGGGAGCAGAGGGGACCGTTCCCCGACTCGACACCCTTTAAAATCTCTCTCCTTTCTCCTCCCCGCGGCTCAGCTCTCTCCGAGCGGCGGGACCATGCTGGAGGATGAGGATGGGATGAGCGAGAGGGGGCTCAGCACCTCCAGGAGGAGATACGACGATGAGGAAGGTGAGCGAAACCTCAGGGGGATGTCCCAAACGGCAGCGGGGTCTTCCCTGCCGGCTGATGCGTCGGTTCTCCTGGCGCTCGGCTCGCCGCATCCCATGCACGACGCGGGAAAAGCTCCCGTGGATGTTTTAAGCCCGGTGGGAAGATGGCAAATATCTCCCTGACTTTTTGGTTTTTTTGCCTTTTTTGGGGGTTTGCAAGTGGGAAACCCCCAAATCTGCTCTCTAAAGCTTTTTTTTATTTCTCCCCCCAAACTTTAGATTACCACTCCATCTACATCGGGGTGCCGGTGCCCCGGGGCTACCGGAGGAAACGGCGTCGGCGAAGATCTGCCTCCAGCCGGGACAGGACGAGCGAGAGCGAGCGGCAGTACGAGCGCCAGGATCGCTCCGACACCGACGACGGTGGCCACGGCTGCTACGAGAGCGGCAACGACAATGCCAGCAGGACCAGTAAGTCGCCTTTGGGCTTCCCCCCCAAAAAAAAAAAAGGCAGGAGGAGTTTTGCAGCATCATTTAATCCGGGATTAAATGTACTTAACCACGTTGCTCGGTCCGGCGGTTCCATTTGGCGCTGCTTTTCCCGATGCTTCCCGGGTTTAGTTTTCCCTGTGGATGTCTCTGAGAGCCGAAAAAAAGGGTGTGAAGTGGGATTTGAGGCTGTTTAGGTGATGGGTGGGCTAAAAAGAGGTTCTCCTTGCCCTTGGGAGGTTGTCCTTGCCCTTGGGAGGTTGTCGCTGCCCTTGGGAGGTTCTCCTTGCCCTTGGGAGGTTCTCCTTGCCCTTGGGAGGTTCTCCTTGCCCTTGGGAGGTTGTTCTTGCCCTTGGGAGGTTCTCCTTACCCTTGGGAGGTTCTCCTTGCCCTTGGGAGGTTCTCCTTACCCTTGGGAGGTTCTCCTTACCCTTGGGAGGTTGTCCTTGCCCTTGGGAGGTTGTCCTTGCCCTTGGGAGGTTGTCCTTGCCCTTGGGAGGTTGTCCTTGCCCTTGGGAGGTTCTCCTTGCCCTTGGGAGGTTGTTCTTGCCCTTGGGAGGTTCTCCTTACCCTTGGGAGGTTGTCCTTGCCCTTGGGAGGTTGTCCTTGCCCTTGGGAGGTTGTTCTTGCCCTTGGGAGGTTCTCCTTACCCTTGGGAGGTTGTCCCTACCCTTGGGAGGTTGTCCTTGCCCTTGGGAGGTGGCTACTGAGGAAATTGGGTACCGCGGGGTCCGGGGGGCGCAGACATCCTCTGGGCATCACACCTTGTTCCCGACAGGCTTTTGCCCCGAGGCTTTGCCCAGTCTCGTTAAATCTCCTTAACGAAGATTAACAGTTTGCACAGCAAAGTAGCTGCCGATCTCTTGGGTTTGGGATGTTGGGGTTGGGGTTTTTTTTTTGGTTTTCTACTCCCCCTATAGAAATTTGCATTTTGGGTTTCTGTCGAGCAGACCGCGTCGTGGCTCCGCAGAGCGGGCAGGGGCTCAGCTTTGCTTTTCCCTACGGAAGGGAACGTTTTCCAGGGTTTTGGGGTTGGGGTTTTTTTTTCGCATGGGGAGAGGGGTTTTTATTTGTAGCGGACGTTGCTCGCAGCTCCTTCGTATGCCTTCGGCCGCGGCGCGAGCGGGACCACGTCCCCTCCTTTCCGCAGGCAGCAAATGCCACCGGGATATAACACAGCGCTGGTTTGGGGGGGTCAAAGTCATTTTAGGGAGGAAAAACACCCCAAAAATCCTCAACTCTGCAGCAGCCCAATGAAATCTCCCTTATTTGGATGTTTTCCCCCAAAAAAAACCCCTCACCCTGAGCTTGGAGGGCGTTTTCCCACCTTGTTCCGAGCGGGAAATTAAAAGCCCTTCACAAAATAAACCCCAAACCTTGGATTTTCTGGCTTCTCCCCCCTCCTTCTCCCTCCCTCCCTCCCCTTTCTCGCTCGCTCCATCCCGCTGCCGCCCAAAGCGCTCACCTCTCCTACGCGCGTCCCGTTTGATTTGGTAACTTCCCGTCATGAGAGCCGAAGGGAAAGGAAAGTGCTTTATATTCTCTATAATCTGCTCCTTAAGCCTTGGGAGTTTAACAAGCCTGAGTGGATAAAGGAGGAAGTTTTGGAGGTTCGGGGTTTTTGGGTTTGGGGGGGGGTTTTTTGGGTTTTTTGGGTTTTTTTTTT
>VUYV01000479.1:39385-52974 GCA_008711295.1 Anarhynchus alexandrinus | reverse complement strand
GGGGGGGGGTTTTGTGGGTTTTTTGGGTTTTTTTTTTTTTTGTACCGTGCAGCAAAGGTTCGATTTAGCCGGGAAGAAATGGGGGAAAAAATGGAAACAATTCCAGGTAGGTTATTTCCAGCGCTCTTTGGCCGTGGGGGGAGCGGGAGGGGGAAGAAAAAAACTCCATATTTTTTACTTACTGATGTTTTTTTCGGCTTTGCTTTTCCTTTGCAAAAGCAACTTGGGAGCCTGTGTGGGGTTGGGGTTGAGCTCAGGGCACCGAGCTCCAAAACTCACCCCAAAAATATAAGGTTGGAGGAGAGGAGGGGTGGGGGGGGTGGGTGGAACACACTGTATCAGCTTCCAGAAGTGGGGAAGCAGAAAAAAAAATGGTATTTGGAAGGAGAAAAGTCTCCCAGACTTGGGGTTTTCTTGAAAGAGGAACGGAGCGACTAATCCCACGGGATGTGCACCCCAATCTCCTCTTTTTTGGGGGCAGGAGGGGACCTTTCGGAGCCGTGAAACCCCGGGAAAAGCTCTCCTTTCTCTAAAAGGACCGCGACGGCGGATGGTTCATGTGCCGGAGCCTTAAATAAGGCTTATTCCCGCTGCCCAGCCGCATTGCAAACCCCGTGGTTTGGGGTTTTATTAGCATCGCCTTCCCCCGTCCCACATTTTATCCCCTTTTTTTTTACCGTACCTAAAGCCAGAGAGGGATTTTTTGGTGCGGAAAAGCATCACTGGGGGGAGGTTTTACTGCCGGATCGTCGTTGGGGTGCGAAGGGCTCTGTGCACCCCAAGTTAAAGGCGGTATAAATCAGTGCGACTGCTCCGTCCTGTCCGATTGCCCGCGGAAACGTTGGCTCTTGTGTACGTAAAATCATCCGATATCATCAGCGGCGTTAACGCTGAGCTAATTCTGCACCCGGATCCACCGCGGCCGAAATCGCGGCGAAGCTTTGCTGGCCGTAAAGCAGGAATTGCAGCTGGGAATGTTTTCCCACCCTAAAAGCCGGGTCGGGGAGATACGGATCTGCTCCGGGGCACCCATTGAACTGCGTCTTGTAAGAAATAGGTGCCGGTTTTGGGGTGGCTTTAGTGGGTTTTGGCCGCTGTCGCTGCGGCAGTTTTACTCTTGCGTTCCCCGGAGGTGCCCGAGCTCGGGACGCTGCTGCTCAGTTCATCCCCCCAAGAGAATACCTGCTGCTTCCCGGGATTCATTTAGGTGCTTGGATCAATTTTCCGGGAGAAAAGCCGTAACCACGGCGAACTGGGTTGTGCCCAGTTGCGGGGCCGGGGGCTTTCCCGGCCACGAAAGGGTCCTGCAGGTGCATCGAGCCCCGGGAATTTTGGCCGGCGCTGTTGGTTTAGCAACCGGCTCTTTGTTCGGGTCAGCGAGCGGTGGGGAGAGGAGGTGGAAGCACCGGTTCCGTGTTGGGTTTATTCCTTCAGCTGGGGGCGGGAAAAAAAGCTAAAAAACCCCAAAAAACCCTCTTTATGTGCAAGCTTTCCTTTAACTTTTGTGCTTTCCAGCGGCTAAAGTGTGTCACCCAAGACGAGTATTTGCGGCAAACTCATTGCTGCCGTCCGCGTCGTCGCGTTTACAGCAAATTTGGGGTTTTGCAGGAAATTTCAGGTTTGGGCTGCGGAGCAAAGCGGCCGGGGGAGGGGCAGTTACTGGTATCGCACCCGTTTCGTCCTCTCTTACGCCACCAATGCTTAAGCTTAGAGAGCCTGAAGCCTTCCAGGCGCGTAGCCCAGCTCTAAAATTAACAGGAATATTAATAATCATAATAATGAAGCTTATGGAAGTGGAAGGAGGACTTGACCGCAGGGCTTTGGGTCCCAGTGGTGGGGGCTTAAAGGGCTTAAGCGGTTAAGCAGGCTCAGCCCCGAACCCAAGGGACATCCTATTCTTTCACGGCCGCCGCGACTTGGGATTTTGTCTGCTTTGGTGGGGTTATCGGGGCAATATTTCCCGGTTTTCCCTCCGCTTGCATACGGCAATTTAATTACCTGCACTTTTTTTTGGGGGGGGGGGACCCTGTATTACCCAACTTTCTTATTCCCAGGTTTGGGACCAGGAGGATGCTGCTAACAAAGACGGTTTTCCGAGCTGGATTCACTCCTGCTGTATTTAGGAGAGGGCTTAAGACCCAAGATTTTATTAAAAATACAGCATTTCCCCGAAGCCCGGCGCAGGGCTGCTTTTTCACCTCTACTTTAAATAACGGGGAGCGATCCCGTCCGTGCCACGTCCCACGTTCATACGTGGTGGTTTGATCCCTCCCTGCCAGCAAATTTATGAGGCTTTGCTAGAAAAAAAAACGCGGCAAAGATGGGGAGAGGGTTAAGAGCAAACCCAGCCTGGCTTTTTTTTGTTGTTTCTTTTCTTTTTTTAAGAGGGCAGGGCCGTCACCCTCCCGTGGCCACGGGGAATGCACCAAAGACGAAAACCCCTTTTCCCATCAGTCCGGAGATTTGCCGGCAGGTGACGTGTCCCCGCTCCCCTTCCCGAAACGCACCGCGGGGAGCAGGAGGCAATAGGCACCTTCCCCAGCCTGGCCGCTTATTTGCAGCAAGAAACTGGGTTGGTTATTTTCTGGCAGAAATGGTAAATTTGTATTATTGCCCTCGAAGGAGACGCGTTCCCCTCGGGGATCCAGCTCGCGCATCCCGCTGCGCCGTGCCGGAGACCGTAAGGATGTGGTTGCTGATGGCAGGCGGCTCTAACGCGGCAAAAACGGGATCTGTGGGGGGGAAAAATGTGGGATACCCCATGAGAATGGGGTGCATAATGCCTCCTGGAAGGGAACTTTGGTTATATTATATATAGGGGTGGCCGCGTTCCTCGATTCCCAGCCGGGACCTATATATTCCTCTCCCGGCTGCTCCACAGCCTCCGCTCATCCTTTCCATCCCATATCTCTCTGCACAGGGATTTTGGGACAGGATTACTTAGATTTTCCCCACTCCTCAATGTCTCTCACCTTAAACATTTTCCTCAAAACCTCCTTTTTTTTCACCCCAGGATCCTAAACAGCCCTACGTATCCCTTTTTACCCCTCTGGGACTTTCCATATGGGAATGGTGTAGGATCATCTCATCTCCGGCTGATGGTAAACCTCTTTTTTTCCACCCACCCCCCCGACAGTGTCACCGGCTGCCGAACGCCTCCGCTACATCTTGGGGGAAGACGATGAACCTCCCAACCCCACGCTCTTCACGGAGATGGACACGCTGCAGCACGACGGCGAGGAGATGGAGTGGAAGGAGTCGGCCAGGTGAGCGCGGCGGGGGGAGAGACGCTTTGGGTTGAAAACGGGGTCAAGATTTCCCCCTAAATATCCCCGGGTGGAAACGGGGTCAGGGAATGAGCGTCATTTTTAATGAGGTTAAAAAAAAACGCGCCTGAATTAGGGAATTGTAAAAATCACGGCGTTTTGGGGGGTCTTTGCACATCACGGGCAGCCGCAGGAGGGAGGGAGGAAGATTTCCCGTCTTCTCCAACATCTCCCCAGGTTGGATCGACCCCGGAGCCGGAGCTTTTCCCATTCCCAATTGCAGCATGAGAGCAAAGCCCTGCAGAAAAGGGCTCGGGGGTGAAGAAAAATGGGGTAAAATGCTGGGAAAAAGGAGAATTAGAGCAGAGAGCTGGGAAACGGGAAGAGGTGACACAAAGAACGTTTTCCCAGGTCGTTTTTATCCCTCCAACTTTTGCTGTCCGGGCCAAGAGTTAAACTTCTCCTGCCCCTAAAGTGATGATAATAAAATCCCACCCACTATGTCTTTAATAAAAGTATTAGAGGAGTTGCAAGAAACGTTCGCTTTAGTGAATTAGGAGCTTATCCAAGGGAAAAATCTCAAATCCAAGTGGGATTTTTTGGTCCTGGCCTCAGCTGTGTAAGGGCTAGTAGGGTCAGGGGGGGTTTTGGGGAACTTTGGGAAGGGAGTCAGGGATGCTGATGGCATCCCAAGCCCTTTCCTTTCACTAGCGCGTGTGGGATTTCCGAGTCCGGGTGCCGAGTTCCACCCGAGGGATGGGGAAGAGAGCGGGATCAGGCCCCGCGGATGCTCATCCCATCTCTTGGGCTGGTTATTGGCATCACCAAAAATTTGGAAAGCTCTTAAGCATCCTCCTGGTGGCCATCCCCGCTCGGAACGCGGCACCGCGGGGATGCTGTTGCCTAAAACCCTTTATTTTTCCATACCCCCTCCCCAATTTTGCAGAGGTCCAGACCTACTCATCCCTCCCCGCTCCCCAAAAAGCTCGGAAAGCCAAAAATCAGCGCTTGCCATTGGGATTTTCATCAGGGAGGGCTTGAGACGGAGGTTCCCAAATTCCTCCGGGGAGGATGGAGGTTTCTCAAGTGCTGGATTTCCGCTCTCTGGCGAGGAGCGGTTCGGCCTCTTGAGCCGCGGGAGAGCGGCTCCTTGGTGGGAGCAGCGCTACCTGCGGCTAAATCCGCAATAAATGGAAAGAAATGGGAATAAAAGAAGCCGAGCGCAGCGGGGGAGATGGAGTTTTGCCGTAGCTTCGGCGAAAGCGTGGCGGGACGCCGGTCCCGGGGCAAAGGCGCCGCTGGAAACGTGCCTCGAGTCCCGCACGCCGCCCCGTGCGCGCGCTACTGCCACTTTCGGCAGGAAAAGGGGGTAAAAAAGAAACGAAAAGCGACCTAATCGGCTTTGGGCGAGCGCAGACGGGGCTTAGCGGGTGCTACGGCGGGAAGCTTGAATTGCCTCCCAATAAAAGCAGCGTTGTTTGAAGGGCTGGAGATGCGGTTTCTGCAAAGAAATCGGGGTGGGGAGCTTTGGAGCGACGGGCACTGGGGCCGAATTTTATATTTTGGGCCGCTCTGGGGTTTTTGTCCCAAGCACAAGACCGTTCCCGGCACTCCCAGATAATATTTGGGGGCTTTTTTAGCAGGGACACCCCACGTTTTCTCTTTGCAGCAGCATTTTAATGCACATCCCTGCAGCCAATACGACCCCGGGTTCTCCCCACCTTTCCCCTCTGCGGCGTTCGGGAACCATCAGCTTTTTCCAAAAACCTCTTCTCCTCCTCCATCCTTTCCGTCTGTGCCCTCCGCGGCGGCAGGAGCCCAAATCCCAGTTGTACCAGTTAAAAGTTGTAAGGTTAAGCCCGGCGAAGGCTAATCCACGGAGCCTGCAAACCTCCTGGAAAGGAAAAGCAGCTTTCTTCCCCCAAATCGACGTCTTGCCGAGAGCCGCCTGCCCTCCCCGGTGCCCAAAAATCAGCCTCCATTCCCAAATTTGCTCCAAAGCTCTTAATTGTAAAATTAAGGGAACATAAAGAGGTGGAAGGGCTGATTTCCCAGAGCACGCAAACGCTGTCATGTCCCACCATGGGAATGAAGCACCCAGGTGGAAGACTGAGCATTGCTAAGGAATTCAAGAGATGTTTTGGGGTTTTGGCTTTCCCACGTGCGCGGCCAGTCCATGCGGGTGCGGCTCTTGGCTAAGGCGAGGTCAACTCCATGGGAAAAACCTCCCAAATCTCGCAGGAGCAATTTGAGGAGGGTGAAATCTGCGGGGTTGAGTTCAAGGGTGGAGCCGAGAGGACGCGCTCCGCTCTGCAATGGTGCAAACGGCGCTTTGTCTCATGATGTTATTTGATTTCTCCGTTCCCGTCCTGAATAACAAGCGAAAACTTGGCGGGATGAATCAATCCGGGCTTGCCAAGCCGCCTGCGGAAGGGAAACTCCGCGGGAAAAGGAATTCTGTTATTCTCTTCCCGTACACCGTCCCCACGGCTGCCGCTCTCGTTTCAGGTGGATAAAGTTTGAAGAAAAGGTGGAGGAAGGCGGGGAGAGGTGGAGCAAACCCCACGTGTCCACGTTGTCTTTGCACAGCCTCTTTGAGCTGCGGACGTGTCTACAGACGGGAACGGTGCTCCTGGACTTAGATGGTTACTCTTTGCCCCAAATTATAGGTAGGAGCTGGAGGGTACCAGTGGTTTCGGGTGGTTTTTTCCCCATGTCCTGAAGTTCTGGGAACAGATTTCAGTGCGTTTGCGTGCTGCGTGCAAATATAAACCAACTTGTATGGGAATAAGCAAAGACAGGAGTTGAGAGCCATCAGCTTGGTTCAAAAAGTGGTGTTGGCTCGAGCTTTCTGGGAGGGTTTGCAGTGGGGTAACCAATGTACCACCCCTCCTTCGGTGCTTGCAGACGATGTCGTTGAGAAGCAGATCGAGGACGGTCTGCTCAAGCCGGAGCTGCGGGAGAAGATAAGCTACGTGCTCCTCAGGAAGCACCGTCACCAAACCAAGAAGCCAATCCACCGGTCCTTGGCCGACATCGGAAAGTCCGTCTCCTCCAACACAAGTGAGTCCTTGGGGTCCAACCTGCGCCCGGTTGCGTCCTTGAGTCTCTGGCGAGCGAGCCCGAGGGGGAGGAAGATCTCAGGAGGAAAGGGGGAAACACAACCATTTGGGGCACCCAACTATTTACTGTATTGATAAAGACCCCAAAAGCTCTGCCACCGGTGGCTTTAAGGGTGGTGGGGTCATTGAGGGCTGGAAGCCAAGGAGATGTCTGCTGAGACAGACAACGGCGTCGTGTGAGGGACAACGGCGTCGTGTGAGGGACAACGGCGTCGTGTGAGGGACAACAATGTTGTGTGAGGGAGAACAGTGTTGTGTGAGGGACAATGGCGTTGGCGGTCGCTTGGCCAAGGGGCTTTCTGGCAGAGCAGCCAACAGACAAATCCAGTCTGCTCCGTGGTTGAACCTGCCTATTTTTGAGCCATTATAAAAGGGGATTTGTTTGTTTTCACGCTAGATTATTTACTTAGGTTTAAACAGAGGTCATTTGGTGGAGCCCAGGATTTGCCGGGCTTTGGCTGCGTCCCGGGTAGACAGAAACAGCGGCGCCCAAACTCAAAGCGCACACGGAAGAGGCTGTCAATAAGCGATATTCCCACCCCGTGGGCATCCCCGGGTTTCAAAGCAGCCATCGTCCATGTCGGTGGACCGGGTGTTTGAGCTAACGTTGGCCCAGAAGCCTTCAAAACAGAGCACGACGTTGAAATGTTGTGGTTAGTCCCTGTAGGTAGGAAAAATAGGGACATCTTACGTGTTTCTGGTTCCGTGCTGAGACGATGGCATCGCTTGGAGTTGGCAAGTAGGGACACCAAGGAAAAGACGGTTGGCAGGAGCAGAGGGGTCCTTTGCGTTTCTTGTGCCAACGACAACTCCGTGATATTGGAATAAAAACCAGTGGCACATTGAAAATAGGGTCGTGCCCAGTGGGAATTTCATCGTTATATTTAGGTTTAACAACAAAAATAATTAAGAAAGATGCTGTGGTTGCAGCTGGTGTTTGAGAGAGCTCAACGAAACTGATCTTAGGTGTTTTTTTCCCAAGGAAAACACAGTTTTGGGAATCCAGGAGGCTTTCTGAGAAGATGCTGGGCTTTAACACAGAAAATGCGTGGGGGAAAAGGGAAGTGTTTATAGATCAGTAATTCAGTTTAAACATCTGCGATGAAAAATGGGACTCGTCACCAGTTCAGGGAGGAGAAACGTTCACGTGAAACTCAGTGGTGGCCAATGTAAATAATTTGAAGTGTGAAGTTCATGGCAAATGTCAAGTGTGGGTTTCCTTAGAGAAATAGGAGATTGAAAAGCCAAATAAAGCGTTGGGTCTTCCTAAGTAACGGAAATTGCACTTCTGAACCCATTTATAGCCTCGAAGAGAGCATTGGTGGGGGGGGAAGAGTTGAGTTAAGGCAGTTTATCCTTTGCTAACGGGAAAACCACTATGGGTGGGATAAAAGTGGAAACGAGAGTGGGAGGGAAAAGCAGATTGCCGGTGTATCAGCGTTGGAAGGGTCACGTCTGTGCCGGGCAGCTGATTTTCAGCGCGGCCTCTTGCCTTCAGCATCACCCGATGGTTCCTGGTGGCACCTCCATCTCCTCTAACGCCTCCTTTTTTTCCCCCAGCCCGCAGCCCCGTCCGGAGCCCGGCCGCCGGCGCCGCCTTCCACCGCTCCACCGAGGACCTGCGGATGCGGCAGAGCGCGAGCTACGGCCGCCTGCGTAAGCCGGGGAGGGCGGCGGGGAGGCGGAAACGGCCCAAAAAGAAGCTGGGGAGAAAGAAAATCAAGTTGCGAGCTGAGCGGGCGATTGGAATGACAAAGGGGGTCCCACCGCCGCTGTCAATGAGACGCGGTTTGAGTGACCACAGGGTGGCTGATGGCAGAAAAACTCATACTCTCGGGTTTTCATCTCGTTGCACCTGGTTTGCAAGCTGTGATACATAATGTGGGTTTTTTCTTTGCGCCGAAGTCCTCCCGCCACGTTTTCTCCCTCCACGCGGGGTTGAAATTCGGCTGCGCGTCACGGGGTGGTTTTCTCACCTTCTCTCTCTTCTCTCCGTCAGGTCACGCGCAGAGTCGGAGCATGAACGACATCTCGGACACGCCGAGCACCGACCAGGTAATCGTCCCCCCAAAAACCATGAGTGCGATGCTGCGGGGAGCGTCTCCGACGCGCCCCGCGATCGGGGCTCTGCGGTTGTTAACGTCCGTGTGAGCTTTGTGCGGCTTCGCTCGGTCGATAACCACACAAATTCCTAATTAGGGAAATTAATATGCATATTGATCCCTGCTAACTCGTGGGGAAGCTGTCCCAGAAATAATACCTGTGCTTGCGAGCTGCAGGCAGAATTCGGGATGCATGGGGATGCCGGTGTAGCTGAGATCCTTAAAGTGGAGGAAAAAAATCCTTAAAATCTGTAGGTAGGAAAGGAAGGGCGCGTGGAAGAGAGCAGGGATGCGGCAAGAGCCTTTGCTTGGCTGGGTGAGGGCGGGTTCGGGGGGTAAATCCCGACCACGCGCTTGGGTCTGCAAAGGCGGATACCGCTCTCGGGATAACGGTCTGTAAATACAGAAGGGTTAGGGGGTTAGGGTTAGGGGTTAGGGCTTTAGGGTTAGAGGGTTAGGGTTGAGGGTTAGGGTTAGAGGGTTAGGGGTTAGGGTTGGGGGTTAGGGTTAGAGGGTTAGGGGTTAGGGTTACATGTTAGGGTTAGAGGGTTAGGGGTTAGGGGTTAGGGTTAGAGGGTTAGGGGGTTAGGTTTAGGGGTTAGAGGGTTAGGGTTAGGGGGTTAGGGTTAGGGTTCAGATTTTCGGATTTTCCCTCTGCTTGCAGTGTGATGAAACTTGGGTTTCTTAACACAAAGCTCAGCCGAGAGTCCGTCGGGGACTTTTTCTCCCGGTTTGCTTTGCACGGGAGCGCTGGGAAGGAGGTGAGGCACCTCGGGGAGTTCGCGGGCGGATCTCTGCTTGCCGCCACAACGGATCAGCGGGGTCTTCAGGGGTTTGTGCCGCTCTTTTGCCGGCTGTCCCGTCCCCTTCCCAGTGTCGAGGCTATTTAGCTGGGAACTGTTGATGCATTACACGGGCTTCGCTCTATTTCTGTTTGTGTGTGATTTCATGGAATCACAGACTGGTTTGGGTTTGGGTTGGAAGGGACCTTAAAGATCATCTCATTCCACCCTCCTGCCCTGGGCAGGGACACCTCCCACCAGCCCAGGTTGCTCCAAGCCCCGTCCAACCTGGCGTTGGACACTATGCTGATTTCAGCAGAAACATAAGGGAAAATGAAACGCCAACGTGAGTTTGTAGGGGATAAGAACTTGCTTTTCCCCAGGGATGTCCTCGCTGGGCTTACGCTGGGGTGATGCAATTTAGGGAGAAGCGAAGGACGGAAATTCCCGTGTCGCTGGGAGCCGCGGGACAGGGATGCCACCGCATGGGGGAAGGCAGAAGGTTTGCAGAGCATCTTCTTAAATTAGAGCTGCACTAAAGCAAGCCAGCTGCCCGCTAACGAACCCCAAAAATCAGCCTCCAGCAGTGGGGTGTGGAGGGTTAATCCCAAAATATGCAAAGCATTTAGGTTTAATCGCCCTATTAGGCCCACTACAAAGGGACTTTTTAAGTGTTACACGCAGCTTAGTGGTCACTGTTAACTCCTGCTCTTGCTTGTTCCAAGCTGCATTGGAGGAGTTGCTTTATTATTATGATTATTTAGGGGGTTTTTTTTGGTTGGTTTTTTTTTTTTTTCCATTTGGGTTTAAAAGATTAGAAAAGGGTAGAGCTCGCTGCCCGGCTCACATGCCTCCCCTCATGCTGGCATATAGATTATAATAACACCCTGCCTGGGTTGGTATTGAACCCTTTTAGACTAATAATGAAAGAGCTGCGGGGGAGAAGAGACCCGGGGAATAAATCCATGAACGAGGTTTCCTACTTCCATTATTTATTCCCGCTCCCAGGATGAGATTGGGGAGGGAAATGAGCTGCTAAAAAAAAATCCCCCGTACCCGGTGCCGAGCGGGTTTTCTGCATTATATAGGGTCTCGGGGGGAGCCTGGGGCTGCGGGGCTGCAAATGGGCTTGCAAAAATGCACGTTGGTTTGCTCCAGGATCTGTATTTTTTGGCTCCATTTTTTTTTGCCGGGGCTTTTTCCTAGCGTAGACACCGGCGCGGTAAAGCCCCTCTTGCAAACCGCCCGGTGGCACGTTGGGTTCGGGAGCGCCGAGCGTGTGATTTGGAGTTAATCTCGGGTTTAGGGATGGTTTTGAGTAAGGAAGAAATTCAGTTTTATGAATTCTTGCTGGTTTATTCTTGGCTATTGCTCTTGAATCCCCACCTCCGGGAGTCCTGGGACCATCAGAGGTGAAAAGGTTTGAACCTGCGGCTTCAGCTTTTGCGTTTGGGGTGTGGAAAAGAGGGGGAAAAGCCAAATTTCGGCAACCGCTCTCTTCCCTACCCTCGTCTTTCCAACAGCTGAAGAACAAGTTCATCAAGAAGATCCCCAAGGACGCGGAGGCCTCCAACGTGCTGGTGGGAGAAGTGGAGTTCCTGGAGAAGCCCTTCGTGACTTTCGTGCGGCTCCTCCAGGCGACAATGCTGGGAGGGGTGACGGAGGTGCCCGTCCCCACCAGGTGAGCGCAATTCCTTCGGGTCCGAAGCACCGAGTGGTCTCACGGGTGGTCCGAGGTTGCCAACACAGTGCCTTTCCCTTCCCAGGTTCCTCTTTATCCTCCTTGGTCCTCCGGGAAAAGCCAAATCCTACAACGAGATCGGCAGAGCCATCGCAACCCTCATGGTGGACGATGTGAGTAGATGCAACGCCCCATCCGCACCGGGACTCCCTTTGCTCAGAGCTGAGAAAAAAAAGCAATTTTCATCCTATCGCCCAACCAAATGCGCATTAAAATCCCATAATGATGTGGGACATGTGCGTGCTGGACGTCCTTCCCAGGCTGACACCTCTCCTCTCTCCACCCGCAGCTCTTCAGCGATGTCGCCTACAAAGCCCGGGATAGAGAAGACCTGATCGCCGGCATAGATGAGTTTCTGGATGAAGTCATCGTTCTCCCGCCCGGCGAGTGGGACCCCAACATTAGGATTGAGCCACCCAAAAAAGTGCCCTCGGCTGATAAGAGGTAGGTTGGAGATGTGGGGCTGGTCCCAGCCCTGTGGCCATCCCCGTCTCTGCTGGTTTGGAGCTGCTGGAGGAGAACAGCAGCTTTGCTTGCCTCCATGCCTAGAATCTCCGCGGATTTTCCAGAAATGCTCCTTTTTCAACAGTTTTTGCCCCCGGATCAGCTCAGAGCTGTTTCCACTCTGCAAAATCTGCGTTACCCCCCTGGGTTGAGCCAATCCAGCTCTTGATCTTTCCAAGTTCACCCCAAAACCCAAACTCTAGTGCAGGCAGAGAGCTACACCATGGCCTTGGTCGTGGTCGCTGCAGCAGGACCGGCTTGGTGGGGCAGGTGCTGTGGCCGACGCTGGTGGCTCTCTCCCACAGGAAATCGGTTTTCTCGCTGAACGAAGTGGGGCAGATGAACGGCACAGCCGGTGGGGCAGGCGCCGGGGGCGGTGGAGGCGGCAGCGATGACGGGGAGATGCCCGAAGTTCACGAAATCGGGGAAGAGCTCGCGTGGACTGGAAGGTGAGCAGCACCCAACCACCCAGCAGCGTCTCCTCCTGCCTCACCCCCACGGTCTCCTGGGGCACAGAGGGGTTGAGATCCTTTTGGGCACAGGCTTTGGCGCAGCACCGTATCTATTTTGGTGGAAGGCGCATCCATCTGGTCCTCGGTGGTGTCTCCCCAGGTTTTGTGGTGGCCTCTATTTGGATATCAAGAGGAAGCTGCCCTGGTTCCCGAGTGACTTCTATGAAGGCTTTCATATCCAGTCCATCTCTGCCATCTTGTTCATCTACCTGGGCTGCATCACCAATGCCATCACGTTCGGGGGCTTGCTTGGGGACGCTACGGACAACTACCAGGTGAAGTCCAAGGAGGGGGGGACACTTTGGCTTGGGGACAGCCAGCAGGGATGGGACAGGCTGGGTGTTACCCTCTTTGTGCCATGCCAAGATTTAATGCTGGGGATGGAGATTCTTTGCCAAGTGGGGCTGGCAGCCCTGAAATACCTTCGGGATGGGAAAATCATAGAACCATAGAATGGTTTAGGTTGGAAAGGACCTTGAAGATCATCGAGTTCCAACCCCCCTGCCATAGGCAGGGACACCTCCCACCAGCCCAGCTTGCCCAAGGCCACGTCCAGCCTGGCCTTGAACACCTCCAGGGATAGGACCTCAACAACCTCTGGGCAACCTGTGCCAGTGCCTCACCACCCTCACAGGGAAAAACTTCTTCCTAATGTTCAATCTAAACCTGCCCTCTTCCAGTTTGAAGCCATTCCCCCTCATCCCATCACTCCATGCCCCAGTAAAAAGTCCCTCCCCAGCTCTCCTGTAGCCCCTTTAGGGACTGGAAGGCCGCAATAAGATCTCCCCGGAGCCTTCTCTACTCCAGGCTGAACAGCCCCAACTCCTTCAGCCTCTCCTCATAGGAGAGGTGCTCCAGCCCATCTCAATGGCAATGCCAGGAGCAAGGGGACGTGGTCCAAACCATCCTATACGGGTCCAAGCAGAGGTCCTTAATTCCCACCTCCATCTGGGGTGTCCGTGGGGTTGTAACGTGGCACAGCATCACCGTAACGCTGGGTTTGATCCATCACCAGGGCGTCATGGAGAGCTTCCTCGGCACGGCGATGGCAGGCTCCATGTTTTGCCTCTTCGCCGGGCAGCCGCTCATCATCCTCAGCAGTACCGGCCCCATCCTCATCTTCGAGAAGCTGCTCTTCGACTTCAGCAAGTAGGTGCTGGGCGATGCCGGGGGGAGCCAGGAGCCATCCGTACCAGGATGGAAGCTGTCCTCCAGCCCACGCCGTGCTCTCATGGGGCCGCTTTCACCTTGTCCCCGCTTTCAGAGGCAACGGCATCGACTACATGGAGTTTCGCCTCTGGATCGGCTTGCACTCTGCCCTACAGTGCCTTATCCTGGTGGCCACCGACGCCAGCTTCATTATAAAGTACATCACCCGCTTCACGGAGGAAGGCTTCTCCACCCTCATCAGCTTCATCTTCATCTACGATGCCATCAAGAAGATGATCGGAGCTTTTAAGTACTATCCCATCAATTCGGACTTCAAGCCGGACTACGTGACCATGTACAAGTGCGAGTGCATCGCTCCTGACCCAGGTGAGTACACATCTTTTTCGGTGC
>VUYV01000479.1:0-10467 GCA_008711295.1 Anarhynchus alexandrinus | reverse complement strand
TTTGTTTTTTTTTTTTCTTCTCATACTTTATTTAGAGTTAGCCTGCAATATTCACTAAGTACTCGCACACTTTACAAGAGAGTCCAGGAAGGCTCCTGCGTGCCCTGTGTAGACACCAACAGCCCCCACCCCATTGTTCTTTGGTTAGAAAAAAAGGCTTATTTTAAAAAAGTCACTTATAATAGCAAAAAAAAAAAACAAAACAGCCCAGCCACACACTAGAAGAACATGTTACAACAGATCTGCCACTGCCCGGGGCCCCGCACAGGCTGAGGACAGATATATGGCTTTTTTCTTTTTTTTCCTCAAGTAACAGCTTCTACAGAAGAGCTTAACTCAAACTAAACGTCCAGCAGCCAGTAGAAGACTTCAGCGCAAGTCAAACCGCGAGCAGACTGAGCCTTTGTGAGAACGGAACCATGAAGGCCATTGCTTTTGCACCGTGGAGCGGCGCTCCGCCTCCCCCCGGGATCGCTAACGCCATACCGAGCTCCCGGGGCAGCCGCACGGAGCAGAGCCAGGCCGGCTTCCTCGGAGAGCTGGTGCAAACCCAGAGCAGCTTTGCTAGCAGGAGGAGGCCAGGAGTGTAGACCTTAGTACAACTACCGTGCCTATGCTTCAGCTTCCAATAAATATCTATGACCTCTGAATAGGAAATTCCACTTCCAATACAATAAATAAAAATATTGCATTTTCTATCGGCCTGTTTGGGAGTCAGTTTGGAATGTCGGTTTCAGTGCTAAAGAGAAAGAGAGAGAGTCCCACGTTAAGCTGTTAATGCTTCCAGCTCTTTGGGTTTCAACAGCTTCTTGGCGGCAATGATGGTGTTCTTCATCAGCATGGCAACCGTCATGGGCCCAACTCCGCCGGGGACGGGGGTGATGTAGCTGGCTTTCTTCTTCACTCCTGCGGGAAGGAAAACTAGAGCTTAGCACTCTAATCAAGAGCGGCGACACTTACCCAGCTGGCTGGCCAGTATGAAGCTGGAACCAGTCTAACATCGCTCAAATTCCTTCAAGATTACTAACTAAGGAATAGTAGTTTCTCAAGGTGGAGTTTTCCCCCCCCATGCCATTATCCAGGGCAGGGGGAGCACACCATAGTCCATCCCCGCTCCCGAGCAAGGCTGACAGCAAAGCCCACACTGGGGGAAAAGCAAAAAGCAAGGCTTATGAGCTGGATTTACAGCACAGAAATGTAAAGTCCGAGACTAGATGCTGGCTTCACACCTGCTCTTGAGGGCGGCCATGATAAAATACTAAAGGTCTGAACATCCACCCTCTCTCTTTCTCCCAGGAAGAGGTTGCAGCGTCTGATCCCTGCACCTCCGGGTGCCCGGCGACATCGCAACAGCCCGTCTGGGCAGCACTGCAGCTAAGGGGCCATGAAGAGCAGGGCAGAAGGTAAGCGCCGCCTGGTTTTATTCATCACTCGTACTCCTGCTTTTGAATTGCGGTAGAGGCAAAGCGACCCGGCTGCTTAGGTTCAGGCTGAGCCTCCTCTGACCTCGCAGCATACAGCTCTCCCCCGGCGTATCGCAGGAAGGCCGCACCCTTGTGTGCGATATGATATTGGGCACACCAAGCAAGAGAACATCAGCGTTGGTCTGCATCTGCTCCGTCACATGAACCAGGACTTCCTCCTCCCCCGCGCAGCACCGCAGATGTNTGAGGGTGGTGAGGCACTGGCACAGGTTGCCCAGAGAGGTTGTTGAGTCCCCATCCCTGGAGGTGTTCAAGGCCAGGCTGGACGTGGCCTTGGGCAGCCTGGTGTGGTGGGAGGTGTCCCTGCCTATGGCAGGGGGGTTGGAACTCGATGATCTTCAAGATCCTTTCCAACCCAAACCATTCTATGAAAAGTAAATTTGCTGAACAGAAAATGGGTTGTTTTACCTCAAACTAGGGCAGCAGCTGAGTCGGTGATGCGTGCAGCAGTTGCATCTTTGGCTAAACTCCGGGAGAGAGCCAGAGCTGACAGTGCTCTGCAGGGACGGAGGGCAGCTCACATCGCCAGTGCTTTAAAAAAAACCAGTGGTGGGGCACCTCTGCTTTTCTGGGAGAAGTGAAGGATTTGCTTAGTAATAATTCCAGGACACAAGTAGGGCTGGGTTTTGTTTTTTTTTTTTCTTCTCATACTTTATTTAGAGTTAGCCTGCAATATTCACTAAGTACTCGCACACTTTACAAGAGAGTCCAGGAAGGCTCCTGCGTGCCCCGTGTAGACACCAACAGCCCCCACCCCATTGTTCTTTGGTTAGAAAAAAAGGCTTATTTTAAAAAAGTCACTTATAATAGCAAAAAAAAAAAACCAAAACAGCGTAGCCACACACTAGAAGAACATGTTACAACAGATCTGCCACTGCCCGGGGCCCCGCACAGGCTGAGGACAGATATATGGCTTTTTTCTTTTTTTTCCTCAAGTAACAGCTTCTACAGAAGAGCTTAACTCAAACTAAACGTCCAGCAGCCAGTAGAAGACTTCAGCGCAAGTCAAACCGCGAGCAGACTGAGCCTTTGTGAGAACGGAACCATGAAGGCCATTGCTTTTGCACCGTGGAGCAGCGTTCCGCCTCCCCCCGGGATCGCTAACGCCACACCGAGCTCCCGGGGCAGCCGCACGGAGCGGAGCCAGGCCGGCTTCCTGGGAGAGCTGGCGCAAACCCAGCGCAGCTTTGCTAGCAGGAGGAGGCCAGGAGTGTAGACCTTAGTACAACTACCGTGCCTATGCTTCAGCTTCCAATAAATATCTATGACCTCTGAATAGGAAATTCCACTTCCAATACAATAAATAAAAATATTGCATTTTCTATCGGCCTGTTTGGGAGTCAGTTTGGAATGTCGGTTTCAGTGCTAAAGAGAAAGAGAGAGAGTCCCACGTTAAGCTGTTAATGCTTCCAGCTCTTTGGGTTTCAACAGCTTCTTGGCGGCAATGATGGTGTTCTTCATCAGCATGGCAACCGTCATGGGCCCAACTCCGCCGGGGACGGGGGTGATGTAGCTGGCTTTCTTCTTCACTCCTGCGGGAAGGAAAACTAGAGCTTAGCACTCTAATCAAGAGCGGCGACATTTACCCAGCTGGCTGGCCAGTATGAAGCTGGAACCAGTCTAACATCGCTCAAATTCCTTCAAGATTACTAACTAAGGAATAACAGTTTCTCAAGGTGGAGTTTTCCCCCCCCATGCCATTATCCAGGGCAGGGGGAGCACACCATAGTCCATCCCCGCTCCTGAGCAAGGCTGACGGCAAAGCCCACACTGGGGGAAAAGCAGAAAGCAAGGCTTAAGAGCTGGATTTACAGCACAGAAATGTAAAGTCCGAGACTAGATGCTGGCTTCACACCTGCTCTTGAGGGTGGCCATGATAAAATACTAAAGGTCTGAACATCCACCCTCTCTCTTTCTCCCAGGAAGAGGTTGCAGCGTCTGATCCCTGCACCTCCGGGTGCCCGGCGACATCGCAACAGCCCGTCTGGGCAGCACTGCAGCTAAGGGGCCATGAAGAGCAGGGCAGAAGGTAAGCGCCGCCTGGTTTTATTCATCACTCGTACTCCTGCTTTTGAATTGCGGTAGAGGCAAAGCGACCCGGCTGCTTAGGTTCAGGCTGAGCCTCCTCTGACCTCGCAGCATACAGCTCTCCCCCGGCGTATCGCAGGAAGGCCGCACCCTTGTGTGCGATATGATATTGGGCACACCAAGCAAGAGAACATCAGCGTTGGTCTGCATCTGCTCCGTCACATGAACCAGGACTTCCTCCTCCCCCGCGCAGCACCGCAGATGTTTAGTGCTTAAAGAAGCCGACGCAGAGCCCTTCGTACCTTCAAAATCCACATCCCCAACCAGCCTCGATTTGGCAGTGACGGGGTCCTGCACTCTGGTTATCCCCACGTCAATAACTGCAGCTCCTTCTTTGATCATATCGGCCGTGATCAGATTGGGTATGCCTGCAAGAAGACGACAACCACACGCTCGTGGTGGTGCTGAACAGCCCCCTGCTCCCCCTCACACCATCTTCACATTACGTTGTGACCCACCTGGGCCCTCCTGTCTCACAAAACAGTTGTGCTTGACAATCTTAAAGGTCTTCTCCAACCTAAAAAGATTCCATCATTCTATAGAATGCAAATCTACCCGCAGTTGCACAATCCAGCGCTACTCCTTGATGTTCAGCTCAATCAGGAGTTTGAGCGGTTTATTGATAACCTCAGAGTGTAAAGAACTGGAATCCACCCCCAGGAAGAGGTCTGGCAAAGCAGCAGGGACCAAAGCATCCTCTCCAAGTTGAAACCTAGAAGCTTGCGTTTGAAGTCTGCAGCTTTGTTTGTTCACGCAGCTCCAGCAACAGTTTTTACACCTGCGCTAAGTCAGCAAGCTGGAGCAGTGTCTGACACCACCACGACCCAGCTTGGCAGAGGCACTGGCTTCACCCAGGGGCTGTAAACCCCCCCCTCAGCGTGACAGGGGTGGTGAGCAGTGACCTGGGGCTAAGCCGCCCTCTCAGGGTGGGGTGTTTGTCTGGTTCTGCCAGATACCGCCTCAATTCTCTCTCCTCCCTCCCCCACAGGCTCACACCCAGCTTCTGCTGCCAAACAGCCAGCCCAAATCGGTTCAGCTCCTCTGCCCATGAACTACCTCCATGCCAAGGGGACAGCCCGGAGAAGAGCACACCTCCCAGCGATTCCTTGTGCTCCAAAGATGGCACTTGCAGCCGTTCCTCAGCATTTTGACTGTCTCTGGGTAAGCAGATGATATCTTGGTAGTTTTTTTCTCTTCCCCACATAAATACAGAACTGTGTGTGTGTAGCAGAGCCTGTCTGTAGCTGTTCTAGAGATGCCATCAGGTGCTCGCTGGCATACCAAGCCCTCCTGCCAGATGTTATTTTACATTTCAAAGGCAGAGCTACAAACAAACAAACAGCTCTGCTAGTTAAGATCAAGTATGTGGCTCCTAGGCTTAATCACAAGATAAGCAGGCTGGCTCAAGCAGCCCCTCACTCGCTCTCCTAGCCCTCGCCTAGGGCGGCTCCTGCTAGCCACGACAGTGCCAGACTCTCCTGCTTCAGCTAGGGAGGCCCCAGACATTCCATACCAACAGGATCATCTCCTGCGAGAAAGGATTCCCATCAGAAACACCACGCAAGCTGCAGCGCGGCACCCTCTGCGCGCCTTGCCTGTGTTGTTTAAGTCAGGTCTTACCTGCTGCCGCTACCACGATATCGGCGCGGATGGTGTGTTGCTTCAGCTGCTCCTTGGGAGTGTAGCGGTGGGATATTGTGACTGTGGCATCACCTGCAGGAGTGAGAGCTTTTTAATTCACACGTACTATCCAAACCCAGCCACGTCTCTAAATTTTCCCCTTCCAAGACCACCCGTGTATTTATCAGGAACATCAGAGCCTGACGACAAACCCCAGGGAACAGCCTACAAAGTCAGAGGGAGGGATCTGGTGTGGAAGAGGACAAGGACTCGCTGAAGAAGGCTCCGAAATGTGACAAGACTGACTACGTGAAGTTAACACCTCAGCCTTGACCACAGCCCACGTGATGGGCCGGAGTCCCCGAGGTGCTCCTGGGACTGGTTTAGGAGCCTCAAGAGGACGATGTGACAGGCTGAGGGCTTCCTTCCGCAGCTGCCCGGCACACGGGCAGTGAGGCCACCAAGCTCCTACCTCCTGGGCGCTCGTGCCTGCCGTCCGTGTGCAGCAACATGGCGATGGGCATACCCACATTCTTCGACCTGCCAGCCACCACCACGTTCTTCCCCAGCGTTGGGATGCCTGCAGAGGACAAGATGGAGTCTGAAGACAAAGCGCAAGCTGGAGTTATGCCAGAGAGCAGCCAAATACTGCAGCAGCAGCCGCTTACCAGTTCTCTTAATGATCTCCCACACCCCCCACGGGGTAGCTGGCAGCATGGAGTACTGGTCAAGGCACATGCGCCCCACATTTATCACGTGAAAGCCATCAACGTCTTTGTCTGGAGTCACAGCGTTGCAAATCTTGCGCTCATCAATATGTTCTGGAAGAGAACGAAAAGCTTTAACCCTAGGGATCAGCCAAAAACCTGCTCTTTGCGGTCAGCCAGAGCCCTGACCTGCTGCACCGGCCCCTTCAGAGGTTGGAAGCTTGAAGCTACTCAAGACTTCCAGCAAGCTCAAGGCTAACAGCTCCCAGCACTTTGGGACTATGGAGTCTCTAATGCTGAGAGGGTATTTTTAGGCAGCCTCAGTGTCACAACCAAGTTCAAGCTTCTGGCTGGGGAAGCCGATACTCCCCACACAAGAATAGATTTCTGTGACCCCCACCCCCTGCCAGCAACTTAACTCCTCCAGGCAGCTGTGATGGAGTAGCTGCAGCAACATCTTTAAGCAGCATCATGGCAGGGTGCCACCTCTCAGGTCACAGGATAACCCCTGTGCTACTCCTTAGAAGCTGTACCCTTAAAAGCTTTACGTGAAAACTAAACCAGATGGAAATGCAGCTACTCACCGGGTAAAGGAAGCTGGACTAACAGGCCATCCACGTTGGCATCGTTATTGAGTTTGCCAATCAAATCCAGTAGCTCCTCTTCAGTAATAGAAGCCGGCCTGAGGATGGTTTCACTGCTGATTCCTGCACAATCATTGACAGCACCGCATTAGAGAGCCACGTGAGCGCAAGCGGGAGAGAAACTTTCCTAATCCATGTGGATTTAAGCTTCCGTGTTTCATCGCTCTACCAAATCTGCTAGGCACACACCAAGGATTGTATGCTTTGTGTAACAACGAGCGCCTTCCAGGCTGGAGACCCTTCCAAGTCTTGGAAGTTATGGTTAAGGACCATTAGTATCCATCTAATGACCTGGGAAAGACTATTTGAAAGCAGAGACCCTCTGAGCGTAGGGAGGGCTTGGAGAAACCCAACCAAAGTGTGCTACGATGAAGATGCAACCACACATCCTGTGGTCTCTTCTTGACACAGTACAAAAGGGATAATAGCCTGAAAATCTCAGTTCCAAATCCAGCTTTGGCAGCAGGAGAAATTAAACCATTTATTGCCTTCTAGTCCCTTTCAGCACATTTTCTCCAGAAGCACACCTGGCTGAACACCAAGCAGGACCTCAGCTTGCGAGATTGGAAGGAGTCAGAGGGTAGCAAGGCTGCTGAAAGATGATTGTACCTCAGGCAGTTGAGGAAAGAAGGCAAATCAGAGCCCTGTCTGTACGTTATACAGCCCTAGGAAGACTGCAAATCCAAACTACAGAGCTTGATACTGCCCTAAAGGATGTAAATGGCACAATGCGCACGTGAACTGTGTTATTAACTACATCCCAGTACAATAATGAAGGCAGCCAGAAGAGTCACAGCAAACGCTGGGGCAAACGTGGACTGCCACACAGCCGAGGTGAAGAGCTGCCAGATGGATGCAGCCCAAAAAGCTTCCCCAGCCTCCAGCATAGAGGACTCCCTACTAAAGCAAGATAAAACAATCACTTGCTCCACTTTTTCAAAACAGAGCGAGACACATACCGACGTCAGCAGCCGCTTTGGTTTTGTTCAGTACGTAGGAGTGACTCGCTGGATTTTCACCGACGAGAACAACGCTGAGGTGAGGTCTCTTGTTTCCAGCCGCTACCCACTGCTCAACCTCATGACGAGCTTCCTGCCTGATCTGCCGGGCCAGCTTCCTTCCAGAAATCACAACAGCATCATTTCTGCAACAGAGAAAACGTTACCAAAAGCAGTCAGCATGGTTAGGACCATCAAAAATAAGCTCTGTGCAACACAGACCAGGAAAAAACAGATGCCAACCAGAAGCCAGGGCAGAAAAGGCTCTTTCACTCACCTACAAGCCTATTGCACCTTTGTACTGAGTCATGTTAAGCAGTATTTTTCAGTCTTAGTTTACAGCTTTGCTGCTGAGAGCTTGGATCAGCAAACAAGGCTGCGAGAAGGACCGACTTATTTGTGCAGCCTGAGAAAGCGCATGCAGTGCTCTTCTCTGCCAGGCTAAGAGTCTGCACATATTTCACTCTAAGATACTATTAGCTCCCATTTTTAGAAAGCTGGTCACCCGTTCCTTGTGCAAGCCTGACAGCTTCACTGCAAAGGACTTACACAATGCAGAACTCACTCTATCGAGTAATTCTGCATGGCAGGAGGCACAGCGTGCTGTGCTTCTGTACAGAGTGCTGTTCCCAGAGATCCTCGTCCCCCACAAATTCCTCAGTGAGACCATCAGCACGCACCTTGCATGAGCCAATCTCCTCCCCTGCTCAAGAAATTGCTGCCACCGCTACAGTCGTGTTTTCAGGCTGTTAACGCTGGGCTGGGGGTTTGCAGTTTCACCCCCTCTGACAGACTCCAACATCTAGCTGGAGTAGAAGGGAACTTTGCCTGTTCGAACCACGTCAAAACAGCTCTTTGCATACATTTCTGATCTAAATTGGTAACAGGAATATCCAGTCACTGCCAAATGCATTCCAGGCAACTGGACACCCTGCAGTATATAGAAAGGCTGCCATGACCTACAGCTAGCTGGGAGGCCACAGCTGCCAGTCCCTGCTCACAACAGGCTGTCCATGCTCCTCACGCTTTTTTTCCTTCAGGTTATCACTATAACTCTTATTTAAAGATCATTCTCATTCACTAATTGCTTTGTGGGAGGATTCACCTTCACAAACTTCACTTCTAGGCTTCACTACAGCATTGTCTTGCCTTGTTGCAAGGTCCCATGACCAGCACCTTATTTACTTGGCCAATTATTCCTACCTCTGAGCTGGAACAGGCAAAGATGCTCCCTGCAGCGTTACTGTCATTTATGGTGCCATCCGGAATCGCAAGGACCAGCCCATTTCTGAAGCAATCGCCGAGCAATACACATCACAACTCCACAAGCTGCTCTACTTGCCACAAGGAATCCAGGAGATGACTGACCCATGGGAAAAAGCCCAACAGCATCGAGCACAGTTTCCAACCCTCCCTGCACCACACCATCCATCAGGAGCAAGCTGAATTGCTGCAGTTTCTCCTCAAAAATTCATCTGCTGCCTGCTGTACAGACCTTCTCCTACCGGGATTCCACATGAAGTCCAACACTGCTGTTTTCTGACCTTCTCTAGGTACAATCCTCATCCTGGAGCTCTGGGGACAGCTGCCACCAGGGAGAGCCACCTCCAGACCCACACAGGACAGCCACACCAGCCCAGGTAGGAAAACCTTTTGCCTAAACACTTAAGAGACACAGAGGATCTTTTGTGCTTTCTTAATCCCTGTTGTACTCAAATATGTCATTTTCCCTATTTACTGGGAATTAAATGCTACTTCATTCCTAACAGCAATTGCCCCAATCAAGCCCATTTAGCAATAACCAGCTAAAAAAACTGAGCTGGTCTGGCACAGGTTTTTACTGGTTATCATCAATAAAAATTCTTATATTTTAGCCTCAGAGCTAAACCTGCACTGAACTACCATACACCTACTTAGATGTAAAAGGGAATTATTATAAGTACCTGCCAAGCCAGGGAAAGGAGAAGGAATTAAGTCAGAGACTCTTCATGCCAAGAACCCACCCGAATCTTCTCCTTAGGTAAGCCTGAGGCCGGGGTGCCCAGCCTGGGCTCCCAGGGGATGGGGACAGCCACCAGCAGCCCCCCTGTGACTTACGGCAAAGCCAAGATATGAGCTCAGAGCCCTACTTAGAGGGGGGAACGGCAGCGAAACCAAAGCACCCGAGCAGCAGAGCAAAATCCACGGGGGGGTGATGCAGAAATGGAAGGGGAAAGGCAGTTGGTACACGGGTAAGGATGCTCGGGGGTCTCTGCTCCCTCTCACACCGCTTAAACCCGGGATGAACCGAGGGCTTGGGGCCCGAGAGGCCCCTCTGGGGGTGCGGGGAGGGCCCGGTGCCCCCCTACCCAGGGAGACCCCGGTGTGCCTTCTCCCCCCCGCCCCCTTTCCCGTGCCCGGGGATGGCACAGCACACACCATGCAAGGCGGGAGCGGGATTTCATCAGCCTGCACCGCCCGGGGCGGCCGCTGGGGGCCCGCCTCATTCATTCCCGGTACCGGCAGCAGACGGTCGGGCCTACCCCACGGCCCGGTGGGCGAGGGGGGCCGGGCCGAGCCTCCCCCCCACCCCACACCGGGATTGGGCGGAGGAGGCGGGCGGGCCCCGCGTCCCCCCCCTATATAACCCCCTCTCGCGGGTGGGAGCGGGCCGTACCTGGTGGCGCTGAGGTGGAGGAGGCGGCGGGGGCGCAGGGCGGCGCGGTGAGGGACACCCGGCGGGAAGGGGTGATGCTCCTCTCCACACCGCCCGCCGCCCTTATATAGGGCGGAGGGTCCCGCCCCTCCTCTCCTCGCGGCCGGCGAGAGCCAATCGCCGCGGCGAGCGGCGCGGAGGAGAGCGTTGAATGGCGGCGGAGAGGGAGGGGGCGGGACGGAGCGGGCGCTGCCCGGCTGCGATTGGGGTAGTGGGAGAGAGGCGCTCTGG
>VUYV01000478.1:399664-419609 GCA_008711295.1 Anarhynchus alexandrinus | reverse complement strand
CCTCCCCGCCCCCGCCTCAGCTCCCGCCACCCGTCTGGGGCAGCGCCGTCATCCCACCTTCTCGCCGGTCTTTTTGGGGTCCTCTCTTCCCATCAGACACCCTCTGAGGGGTGATGGAGGGGCTGAGTTTTTGGGAGTGAAGCAAATGGGCTGATGGGTGCCCCCCCCCGTGCCCCGGGCAGGGGTGTGTGGGGTGAACGTGGATGGTGGGGCTGAAGTCCTCACCTCCGCACCCCATGGTTTTGGGTGAGAAAAAGGCTGATCTGGGGCAGACCAAGGCATCCCCTCACCGGCAGCGGGTGCTGGGGGACGGGGGAGGTGCCCAAGGGTGTCTGGAGGGGGTTTGCCCCCCATCACCCAACACGGAGGGGTTTCCCTCCCCACTGGCTCCAGGGCAGGTTTGGCTCCTCTCCCCGCTGATGCCATCCCATCTGTAAAATGGGTGCAATCCGGGATTGCGATCTGTGGGGCGATGGAGCCACTCGACCCTCTCTCTAGACCCCGACGGAGAGGTCAAACAGAAACCTGTCCCTAAGCGGGGACCCGTGCGGGTACCCAAAGCGGGGGTCGTACATAGAGGTGGATGTGGAGACCTTCGAGAGCCTTCGCCAGGCTCCGGCGCTGCCGGGAGAAACCTTGGCGGTCCCCTTAAAGCGCCGTCTTGGCCACGTGGGGCTGCCCAGCGCGGCTGCGGGGTGTTTGGGATGGCTCAGTCATGAGCAGAGGAACATCGGTGGGGGTTTGGAGGTGATCGGTGTGGTTTTGGAGGTGACGGGTGTGGATTTGGAGGTGTCTGGTGTGAATCTGGAGGTGATCAGTGTGGATTTATAGGTGACCGGTGTGGATTTGGAGGCAACTGGTGTGGATTTGGAGGTGACCGGTGTGGTTTTGGAGGTTGGTGTGGATTTGGAAGTGACTGGTGTGGATTTGGAGGTGATCGGTGTGGATTTGGAGGTGATGGGTGTGGATTTGGAGGTGATGGGTGTGGTTTTGGAGGTGACGGGTGTGGTTTTAGAGGTGATCGGTGTGGATTTGGAGGTATTGGTGTGGCTTTGGAGGTGATCGGTGTGGATTTGGAGCTGACGGGTGTGGATTTTGAGGTGACCGGTGTAGTTTTGGAGCTGATGGGCGTGGATTTGGGGGTGATTGGTGTGGTTTTGGAGGTGATCATTGTGGATTTGGACATGACAGCATTTTTAATCTTATTTTTTGCAGAGGAGAAATCCCCACCTGCCTTTGATCACCGCGGTCCAGCAGCATCCCTCACCGGGGACGGGGCGAAGCGGCCAGAGCGAAGGGCAGCAGCCCCGGGGAGACCCCCCCTGACCCCACAGCACCCTCGTCCTGCAAATCAAAGGATGGAGGAGCCCCGTGGGGCACCGTGGACTGGGCTTTCCCACCCGTGGGGGCCGGGAGGACGCTGCTCCCGGTACGAGGTCGCAGCGGCAAAGTCGTGCGTGGCTGTCGGGGACGGGCTGGTGCGGTGACATCGCCCCATGGGGAGGGCAGTGCCTGCGGGACCAGGCAGGGGGAGTTAGCTGCGCTCCCCCAGGGATGCTCGAGACTCCTTCGCCTCTCCCAGATGGGGTAAGTTTGGGTTTTTCTTGCTTTCCTGCCAGCCCAGCCAGCCGGCACTGGGTTTTCCCTACAAAACCTCCTCCCGGGCTCCCTCCAGATGGGGATTTGGGGGGGACCGGGGAGCAGCGGAGCCGCGGAAGGGGACACCCCCGATGGCTCCGCGTGTGGCTGGGCTGTCCCTCGCCGTCGGGTCCGGGCAGGCGGCTGCGATTGCCGGGCTGCGAGGTGCTACGCTGATTTTTCCCTTATTTTCACCTTTATTCCCTCATTGTTTTGGGCAGAACCCCCCCCAGCTTTTATTCCCATTTTATTTGTATTCCTCTCTGAAAACATTTAGATTCCCCCCAAAGCTGGTGGAAGACTGGGCTATTGCTAACAGCTTTTGATTGCCGAATAATTGACTTTTCCCCCCTCTTTCCTATTTAATATACACCTAAAAATCCTTCCTCTATGACTCAAACCCATCCTTTTCTATGACTGAACAGCGTAAGGGGGAATCTTCCCCCCTCACCGCCCCCCAGGTGGGAGCTCTGCCTCCCCCACCACCCACCCACAGCTCCTCCTGCTCTGCCCCATCCAACTCCCCCCAAACCCCATTTTTCCTGCTCGGAGACACGGGATTTAGCGGCACAAGTGACTCCCAGCTCCTTCTGGGAGCCTGTTTTGGGGTGATATTTCCATCCCAGCCCCCAGCAGTGCTGGGAAGGGGGTGGGGAGGAGCACAGCCCCCGCAGCGGCGGCGGCAGCGGCAGCAGCGCATCCTCGGGAGTCAGTCAAGGGAGAAAAACCACATCCCCTCCGGTCCTCGCTCCTCCGAGTCTTTCACGTGACGGCGAAGCTGTCCAAAACATTAGAAAAATAACTTTCACCTTTCCCAGGGTGAGCCCGACAGCCGGCGCGGGCGCTGCCGTGGTGCCCGTCGGCAGCCGCCGGTCTCCGGGTCGGTTTTCCGGCGGGGATTGATTTTGGTTGACCTCCAGATGCGCGATGGGGAGATGAGGAATATCATCCCTCGTTTTCCCTCCCAAAACAATGCCCGTGTGGGAAGGGGGGTTGGGTATCTGCTCGCGGAGGCTGGATTATTTTTTTTTGCCGCTTTTCCTGCTCGCTGGCACCCCACGGGGGATGGGGGCTGCGTCCCCACGGCGTCACCCTCCGGAGATGGGTCTGGGACGCTCCACGGCACGGCGCCGCGTCCGTGCTGCTTTTTAGGGGAGCGAGGCGCGGCGGCGGGGACGTACATCTCTCCCACCCCCTCCAGCAGATCCCTCCAGGGACGCTAATTCCCACGTCGGCCGTCGATCTCCATCCGTGCGCCGACCGGTGCCGTCCCACCTGGAGACGCCGGGATGCGGGGATGGAGTGGGAGCCCCAACCGAGGGCACTGATACCCCCAAATTACGACGCCCCATCGCTTTAACACCCCCCTCCCCATCCATTTTTGCTTCGTTCCTTCTCCTCCCCTGCTTTTAAATACCCTCTTCTTCCTCAAAGCAATATTAATGATGGTCGACGGGGTTGTCGGTGCCGGTACCCGGCGCAGCCCCGTGCCCGATGGGTGCCCCAAGCAGATGCTCGGCGCCACGGGCGAAGCCATCCTCCTCCTCCTCCTCCTTCTCCTTCTTCTCCTCCTCCTCCTTCTCCTCCTCCTCCTCCTCCTCGCTCTAAGATGGCCGGCGGCCCCAAAATGGTGCTGAGCATGAGACGCCATCTGCAAGGCTGGTCCCACGCCCGCCGTGGCCTTTTTATGCAAAGGGGAATTAATTAGATTTGAATATGGTAATTAAGCCATCAAGCCCCGCCGGGTGCTATGAGGTCCCTTCTTTTCTTCGGGCTTTCTTCTCACCCCTCTCTCCCGCCGCCCCTTAACCCTTCCCCCTCCGCTTTTTGCACCCAAAGTACCGCTCCTGCATCTTAATTAAACGCCTCGTCTAGGCAGTGCCACCGCCGCCCCCTTTCCCGCCCCAAATTCGGCCCGTCCTGGCGATGCCGTCCGTCTGTCTTTATCAATCGCCGTGTCCGTACCCCGTGTGCGCCCGTTTATCCCCACCCCAAAAAAAGCCGAGGGATGAGGGTGACTACCCAAAAGGAGAAAGTGGGATTTTGGCAGGTGATGGCCACCGCAAGAAATCGATCCAAAATTAATTCCCCCAAAGCTGGGTCATATTTTAAGCCTCTCTGATCCTCACGCTCCCAATATTCCCTTTTTTTGATTCCAATCGCTAACGGGCCGTGGCGGTCCCAGTGTCACCTGAGTGCTGCCCTTGGCTGATGCCCGGGGATGAGCGAAGCTGCTTTTGGGGTTGCTCCCAGGGTACTCTGTGACCGAAAAGAAAAGAATTGAGAATTGAAGGTGTTTTCAACACCTGTGCCCAGAAAAGGACTTTTTTTTTTTAAATTGGGAATTAAAGCTTTTGCCATTCCCACATGTGTTAATAGCATCCGTCCAGTCGCCCTGACCAGTAACTGCGGGGTCTTCAGCCACCTGAGGTGGGTGACGGTGCAGAGACCCGAAAACTCCTGGAAAGAGGGATCTGCACAGGGGAAAAAAAAAAAACTGGAATATTTTTTATACATATATATATATTTATATGGAAAATATTTCTCTTTTTTTTTTTTCCCCCACTTACCTCGTAAAGCAAAGGCAGGAAATTGGGAATACCTGCGGGAGCTCGTCAGAAAAGCCCCCGGGCGCTTTCGCAGCGAGTTGCTGAGCGCTCCAATCGGCTGCTTTAAAAAAATGGCATATTTGCAATAGGGTCATTTCTGGTAAAATCGCTAATTGTCTCGGCGAGCCGCTTCCAGCTGGAACGAGGAAAAGGCGGAGGTTCTACGCACAGACACACACATAGATGGGGGGGGTGTGTATATATGGTGACACAGTGTACATACCTGGTGCTGGGAAGAGGTTCCCAGCGGTTTAATCCCCGGCGGCAGCTCGGGGGCGGGCGGGGGTGGCCTCGGGGCCCCCGCGGTCCCCCGCAGCGCCGGCTCTGACCTACATAGCGGGTGCCGGATACGGCCCCCCCCCCGGCAGCCGCTGCAGACACCCGCTCCTCCCCGCCGCTGCGATGGCCGGAGCCCTTCCCCGTCCCCAACCTCCCCCTCGGCCCCGGTTTGGGTGAAATAAGGGAGAAATGGTGTTTTTCTCCCCCGGGTCCTGCTGCGGGGCGGGGACGGGGCGCTCGGCGGGGATGCTCCGGGTGCCTTTGGGGACCGGTCCTCGGGCTCTGCCTCACCCCGGAGCAGGCTCCAGCTCTCCCAAGGTGCAGAGGATGCTGGTGGCATCTCCTCGTGCTCCTGTTTGAGGCTGAGCTGCGAAATAGAGCCGTCGGCATCTCCTGGGCCGCATTTCGGAGCTCAGCCCCAAAGAGGAGCGCGAGAGCCGCCTGCGCTGGCAGCCCGGGGACCCCGCTTCGTGGGCACACCTCCCCCGGGGCGCTCGTCCCCACTGCCCCTGTCCTGCTGACCCCTCCTGGGACGGCAGAGGGGAGAGAAAATACACTGGAGAGAGGGAAAAGGAGCAGGAGAAGAGGAAGGGTGAGGAAGAGGAGGGAGGTGTCACTGCCCATGGCAGGGGGGTTGGAACTCGATGATCTTCAAGGTCCTTTCCAACCTAAACCATTCTATGATTCTATGAAATCTGCAGAGCACAGGAGGAAAGAAGCCAATGAGAGCGTGAAATATGGGAGAAATAATTTTAAAAACGGAGGGGGAAAGGGGCAGAGTGGAAGAAAGAGTAAATAACGGAGGGGCTGATGGGCCGAGAGACAAATCGGGGAGAGGCGCTAAAGCGGAAGATGTAGAGAAAGGATAGAGAGGAGCGCAGGCAGCAGGAGCGGGAGGCAGAGCGCGGCGGCCGCGGGGGTGGTACCCGCGGGAGGATGCTCGAGGCTCCGTCTCGCGCCAAGGCTCAGCCCCTCCGAGCCTGGGACAGGGGGGTGACAACGGCGGCAGTACCATCCCTGCCAAGCTGGAAAGACCCGAAGGTCTACAACCCCATGAGCATCCCCACAGCCCATTCAGCAGCGCTCCCAGCTAACGAGCCCGGCCCGGCGGAGCGGGTGAGCAGCACCCATGGCGGGCAGGCGGCCGCGAAGCGCAGGGCTATAAATCTCCCGCGAGGTGCGGGCGCCGCCGAAAGCCCTTCCAGCAGGATTTATCTCCCCTTCCCACTTTCCCCGCCTTCCCGCAACCGCCACGTGGATTCCCCGCGGCAAAGGAAAACAAGCGAAGATGCTTTCTTTTGTCTCCGCCGCCCGCTCGGCCGCGGCTCTCCGGCTCTAATCCACCTCAGCCTCCTCCGCTCCGTTCGCTATTCTCTTCCCATCCCTCCCGTGGAAGAAAAGGGACAAACCTTTGCTTTTCTTTTCTTTTTTTAATTGAAAAATAACTCGATGTTGGGGAGGTGGTGGCAGCGCCGGGGAAGGAGGGACGGCGACACCCCAATAGCCGAGCCCAACTCTGGCCGGTCCCAGCGTAATCCCAGGGGTGTCACCTCCCCGTGCCCCCGCACGGCGTCCCCCTCGGCTCGCCGGGTTATTCCTTAGAGCCCTTATCTACCATTGATGCCACTTCTGTGCAAAAAAAAATAATATATATATATAAATAGAAGTGAATGGATGCGCTNGAGGGACGGTGACACCCCAATAGCCGAGCCCAACTCTGGCCGGTCCCAGCGTAACCCCAAGGGTGTCACCTCCCCGTGCCCCCGCACGGCGTCCCCCTCGGCTGGCCGGGTTATTCCTTAGAGCCCTTATCTACCATTGATGCCACTTCTGTGCAAAAAAAAATAAATATATATATATAAATAGAAGTGATGGATGCGCTGGTGAGAGCTCTGCATTGGGGGAGAGAGGGGGGAAAGGGGGGGGAGGATGGAGAGAGCTTAAAAATTACAGTGGGAATTAGCAGGAGTCTAAGCTGTTGTTTGCGCTGCCCATTAGCATCTGCCTATTTATCCGTCACCAGATCCTCGTGGCATCTATCCATCCATCTGGATCCTTGTCAGTCCGTCTGCCTATCTAATTATCCATTAGCACGGCAAAGCCCCCCCCAACCCGACAGCGGTCCCGGCCAGGCAGACGCGAGACCACCTCGGCCGCCCTTCGCCGTGGGGGATGCTTTGACGAGCGTTACCGACGGGCGAGCGGAACCCCGCTCCTACCTTCCACCCAACAACACGTTAGGGTGGGCAGGGAAGGTTCCGCGAGGCTGCGGGATGCAACGCATCCAGCGGCGATGCGGGAAAGCCGGGATGGAGCCAGGGGTCGCGTGGCAGGGGTCATCCGTAGGGTGTTGATAGCATAGGGGTGCGCGTGTGGGCGCCGCGGTATACGTGCGTGACACGGGCTGTACGCGGGACGCGCGCCGTACGGGGGACGCGGTCTACGTGCGCGCCGTGCCACACGCTTGCGCTGCCCGCAGACGCTCCAGCTCACCCACGGGAGACAAAGGCGGCGGCCTCTCGCCCGGCGCGGGCACCGCCGTGCACGCGGGCGGCTTCGGTGCCGGTGGCTCTTTGTGCCCGCGCCACCGCCGCCGCCGCNGGGTGCGCGTGTGGGCGCCGCGGTATACGTGCGTGACACGGGCTGTACGTGGGACGCGCGCTGTACGGGGGACGCGGTCTACGTGCGCGCCGTGCCACACGCTTGCGCTGCCCGCAGACGCTCCAGCTCACCCACGGGAGACAAAGGCGGCGGCCTCTCGCCCGGCGCGGGCACCACCGCGCACGCGGGCGGCTTCGGTGCCGGCGGCTCTTTGTGCCCGCGCCGCCGCCGCCGCCGCCGCGTGGGATTTCTTTGTTCGCGGCGCCGGGCAGGTTCCCCCCCTCCCCGCCTGCCCACGGGCCCCGGCTCGGAGCGGCCGCCGAGGAGCAAATCAGCGGCGTTTGCATATTCAGAGCAGGTGGGGGCCCATATGCCTAAGATGCACCAGACAAAATTAGCCACCATAATCATAATCAAGTGCGCCGTGGCGCGGGGAGGGGAAGGGAGAGCCTGGCAGACAAGCCTGATAATTATGAAGCTCAGCATGTGCGCAGCGGTTTTGCAACAATTATGCCGAGCTCAGCAAGCCGGCAATGATGCTCGTTACAACCACCCTCCGTCGCCCGCCGGTAGCTCGCTCCCGGGAGGGCTGCGCCGCCGGTGGGAAGGGAGCAGGAGGCCGGCGAGGGGCCGCGCTCCCGCCCCATCCCGTCCCGCCACCCTTCCCAGTGGCTCCAGCCCTTCGCAAGCCAGTTTGTGGCTCGGTGGGCAGCCACCCCCTGTGCCCCAACCACCTTCCCGCACCCTCTTCTTGCGGCAAAACCCCCCTTTCCCCGCCCGGACCGAACCCGCAGTGTGCGAGGCGTCACCATGAATGGTCCTCCTCCAGCCCCGTCAGCTCTCGCCCTGCACGGAGAGCGACACAAACCCCTTGCGTAAAGGATTTGTGGCGCTCCAGCTTCACAAAAACCCGTTTATATTTGCCTCCCAGGACTGTCCCTTTCCCGTCCTCCTCTGCTCGCCCCGCTCTTTGCCAGGGGCGTGTTATCTCCCGCGCAGCCGCTCCGCAGGCGGGGGACGAGGGCGGTGGTAGGAGGTGACACTCCAGGTTCGTCTCCGGCCGCCGGCGCTCGAGGGCCGGTGTCGCGCAGCGTTTCCCTGCACGAGCCCCGGGGAAGGGGAATGGGAAGAAGCCGCCTGCGCACGGGGCTGCCAGGAGATGCTCTGCAGCGCAGCGAGGACCAGAGATGCTCTGCAGCGCAGTGAGGACCAGGGACGCTCTGCAGAGCAGTGAGGACCAGGGATGCTCTGAAGTGTAGTGAGGACCAGGGATGCTCTGCAGCGCAGTGAGGACCAGGGATGCTCTGAAGTGCAGTGAGGACCAGAGATGCTCTGCAGAGCAACGAGGACCAGGGATGCTCCTCTGCAGCGCAGCAAGGACCAGGGATGCTCCGCTGCAGGGCAGCGAGGACCAGAGATGCTCTGAAGTACAGCGAGGACCAGGGATGCTCTGCAGCGCAGTGAGGACCAGGGATGCTCTGAAGTGCAGTGAGGACCAGAGATGCTCTGCAGAGCAGCGAGGACCAGGGATGCTCCTCTGCAGGGCAGTGAGGACCAGAGATGCTCTGAAGTACAGCGAGGACCAGGGATGCTCTGCAGCGCAGTGGGGACCAGCCCCTGTGCCGCGGCCTCGGGAAGCGGCAGCTCCGGGCTGCGCAGACACAGCGCGGCATCGAGCGTTGGCAGGATGCTCCACGGCGCCTTCCAACCTGCATCCAGTGGAGGAGGAGGAAAATAAATTAGTTTCCTCGTTTAAATAGGCTGGAAGGTGCCCCGGCTCAAGCCGGGTGATGGGGCGGTGTCGGGGGATGCTCGTGTTTCCCCGGGATGCCCCGGTGCGATGGGGACAGGGGGACCGAGGTTGTAGCCGGTGCCCTGATGGATCAGCTATAAAGGAGCTCAGCGTGCGTGGAAATCGCGGCTCTGTGTTCCCCAGCATCCCTCCTCCTCTCTCCCGTGCGGTGTTTTGGGGGTCAGGATGAGCCATCCCCCCCACCCCCTCCAGCCCCAGGGAAAACCCTGCTTGAAGCACAGCGGTACCTGCAGCTCTGGGGTTAAAGAGCCCAAAAAGGAGGATTTTCCGTGCAGGGAGGTTTGTGGGCACAGCCGGCATCCCAGCACCTTTCTGCCCAGCACCTCCCAGTTCAATTAACGGAAGGAAGCAAAAAAACCAGCACAGAAACACCCGCTGGCACTGGAGGATTGATCCACTCGGCACCGGGATCAGCCAGGGACTGGTTTGCTCCAAACTAGAGGATTTATCAGAAGATGACGGCAAAGCTGGGAAAGGACCAGTTATCCCGGGGCGTCTCCCAAAGTCCAGTGAAACAGCCCCAAAGTCCCGTTTCTGCAGGATGAGGCCGCGTGGGCCTTTGGGGACAGCGCGTGGGAGCAACTCCACATCGCTGGGGGGGGATTTAGGGTCCCCGAAGATCCGGCCCAGCTGTTGGAAAAGCCATCAGAGTCGGTCCCCGGGTGTCCGCGAGTCATTTGGGGGATTTGCTGGATCCTTTCTGGGCTGGTTCCCCCCCCCGAGGAGCGGGGAAGGACGTGAGCCTCAGCAATTCCCCATCCCACAGCGCCCCATCCCCGCCGGGACCCTCTCCCTCTTATCCGTGTGGGAAAAGCGGCAGTAGCATCCGACTCGATTGCCCAATTTCTGCGCAGCTGGAGCATCTGGGAACAGCCAAACCGGCCCATATCGGCCCAATTTCCCACCCGCAGACATCCACTGCTTCAGCCCTGTTTTCGGTAGAATTTGGAATAACACTGCAGGAACTCGGATTCACACCCGGTCCCTTCTTGCCCCAAATCACCCGTCAAGGAGAAGTCACCCTTTATCAGGATTTTCCAAATCCCAGCGAACCGGGGTCCTCACCGTGCCCTGCGCCTTCGCCGATCCTCCTCTTTCTCCCCCAAAACGTTAAGGTTTCCCTGGTCGATCTCTTCCCGAAGAAGCGCTTTTGTTTAAATCATCTGCTTTGGAGCCCGCGACGCTGCGGGACCTTCCCGGGGACTTCGATGGGCTCAGGGCAGACCCCGAATCCCCCCACACCCGGTGGTACCGGGGCTGTGCCCTTCCACAGCATCTCCGGCAGAAGGATCTTAAAATATTCTTTGCTGGACCTTTGGAAAGGAGTTTTTGAATTGTTTTAATTGATGGAGGGATTGGGCAGCGAGCAGAAACGCGGTAAAATAAATCAGCGGTGTGTTGTCACTGCCTTTTCCACCCCACCCCCAGAGCGGGTTTGGGGGCAGAGCGGCTTTGCAAGACTTTGGGGGGAAAAAAGCGAGAAAATTCCCCCTACCTGTTTGCTTTTAAACAGGTATTTTTTTTAAGGGATGGAAAAAAAAAAGAAAAAAAAGAAAGAAAAGCTCCGGGGCTGCGGACGGGTACCCGAAAGCGAGCCGGGGTGCGTTATTCCCGCACACAAACCCTCCGAGGGGCGGGATCCCCCCACCCCACACCCCACAGGGCTAAAGAGCAGCAACTCTCCCGACTATAAATTCCCCGATTCCCTGGATCTGCCCGGCCCGGCTGTTATTGAGCTGCAGGGAGCTGGGGGGGAAGAAGGTGACCGCCGACTCCATAAATATTATTGGGGGCGACGGGGCTGCGCGGGGCCGGCGGGCGCAGACAAAGCGCCCATTGAGCTGTCGGCGGAGGCGCGACGGCCCAGCTGCCGCGGGGAGCCGGGACGGGGGTCAAGGTCAGAGGTGGTCCCTGCCCGTATTATTTCCCCCCACCTCCTCCTCCTCCTCCTCCTCCTCCTCCTCCTCCCGGCCCCATAAAAACGACTAAAGGGCGGTGGGTAGTGCCGGCCCCGCGTGCCCACGGAGGACGCCGGGAGCTGACGGTGGCGGCCACGTGGGTCGCGCAGGAGGGGAAACTGAGGCACCGTGCGAGACGCCAGCGTTGCGCCCGCTCCGAGGGGGTCTTCATCCCTCGGGGACCCCTTTTGTGAGTCTGTTTAATAACGTATACGCTTAAAGGGTCGCGGACTTGACGTCCCCGGCTCTGTGCTGGAGCAACCGCAGGACCGTGCCGACGCTGCCGGGCAGCCCCCAAATCACCCACGTGCCCGCTTATCCCCGTGCCAGGGGGTTCTCCGCATGGATGGAGAGCTGGAGCTCTCAGCCACGCGTGGGAGCTGCTCCCAGGGCAGCCCCCAACAGCCCCCCCCACCCTCAGGACCGGGGTGGGGGGGGGTCGATCCTGCCGCCACGCAAACTTAGATTTTTTAGAATATTTTACTCCCTATTAAGCAATCCCTTAGCAACGCCTGTTTCCATGGCAAAGAGCAGAGAACCTCCACGCTGATGCCGAGCTTTGCCTTAAACTATAATTCAGCTCATTTTATTGGGGTGCTGCCCCCGCACCCAGCACCCACGGGGGCTGCCCGCCCCGGCACGGACTATGGGCGCCACTTTTGGGCTCCGGGCCAGGCTGGGGATGCAAAGCAAAAGCGGTTTACCCGGGAACGGGAGGTGTGCAGCACGCAGAACCCCTTCTTGGGGAAAGAGGAGGGTTTAGATCACACTGTGTACCCCCAAAAAAAACCCCCCATCTCCATACCCGGCTCTGGAGCTGCCGGGGGTTTAAAGGCAGAGCCGTGCCCAGCTGTGGGGCAGCCCACGTTTCTGAAATTACACTAACGAGCCCACCCGCCAGCAGGGCTGGGGGCTTCCCTTGCTTTGCCCCATCTCCACGCCTTAACGAAGTCAAGCAAACGAGGCGCAGGACGCTGGGGCAGCGCTGGGGGCCGGAGCAGCGCACCGAAGGGGGACACGGTGGCACCGTGCGGCGGGAGCTGACCTTCCCACCGCCCGGCGTGGGGGGCACCTTCCTCTCCCCGCAGCCCCGTCCACCCTCACTGCCCTTCATCCCTTCGTCTCCACCTCCGGGAAGGTTTTGAGCCCACCAGGAAGGTTTTGAGCCCATCAGGAAGGGTTTGAGCCCACCGGGAGGGTTTTGAGCCCATCATGAAGGGTNTCAGGAAGGATTTGAGCCCATCATGAAGGGTTTGAGCCCACTGGGAGGGTTTTGAGTCCATCAGGAAGGGTTTGAGCCCATCGGGAGGGTTTTGAGCCCATCATGAAGGGTTTGAGCCCATTGGGAAGAGTTTTGAGCCCATCATGAATGGTTTGAGCCCATCAGGAAGGGTTGGAGCCCATCATGAAGGTTTTGAGCCCATCAGGAATGTGTTGAGCCCACCGGGAGGGTTTTGAGCCCATCAGGAAGGGTTTGAGCCCACTGGGAGGGTTTTGAGTCCATCAGGAAGGGTTTGAGCCCATCGGGAGGGTTTTGAGCCCATCATGAATGGTTTGAGCCCATCAGGAAGGGTTGGAGCCCATCGGGAGGGTTTTGAGCCCATCGGGAAGGGTTTGAGCCCACCGGGAGGGTTTTGAGCCCATCAGGAAGGGTTTGAGCCCATCAGGAAGGTGTTGAGCCCACCGGGAGGGTTTTGAGCCCATCATTAAGGGTTTGAGCCCATCAGGAAGGTGTTGAGCCCATCGGGAGGGCTTTGAGCCCATCAGGAAGGTTTTGAGCCCACCAGGAAGGGTTGGAGCCCATCAGAAAGGTTTTGAGCCCACCTTCACCCCTCCATGAGCACGGCCCCATGGGCGCTGGGTGCCGGAGACGCTGGTCCCAAGCAGGGGGGGGATCATCCCGTGCAAATCATCCGCTGCCCCTAAAGTTTCAACACTTTCCAAGCAGAGCTACAGCGAGCCGAGAGTCGGCGTCGGGTGACCCGAAATACCGTCAGGGAGAGAGAGGTGTTCTGTGCACGCCAGGCACTTAAAAACTGGGATTCCTGCCAAAAAAAAATCCAAACGGAAAAGGTATTTTTTTTGTTAGTTCCCCAACATCCCAGCGACGTTCTGTGCTCCGCTCGGCGTTTGCAAAGAAATGGGTTTAATTCGGCTGCCTCCAGCCTCAATGGGAAAAAACTCCACTTGGGAGCGACGGCGGGTTCCGGGGATGGACCCTCCGCAGGGACATTCCCTCCAGGAATCACCCTGGGTCCCTGTTTTCCACCCCAGAGCCCCAAACCAGGATTTCTGGGGGGGGGTGGGGGGTGCCAGACCCCCCGGCAGACCTGGCGGCGTCGGGTTTGCCCCTCTCCATCTCCCGGGGAGGAGAAAGGAAACTCTCCCTCCTCACCCCGCTTTTCCTTTGCTGCGGCGGTAACGAATTCTCGCGGCGGTTCGTGCCCTGAAAGAGCCTTAAAACCTCCCAAATTTGACAGCCAAAAATAGCTAGCGCTCTGCTTGTTTCCAAGCGTTCGCTAGCCCTGATTTATTTACCCTGGGTATTTAAATCCCTCGCGCGCTTTGAATCCCAAATCCTAAGCGGAATGGGAAAAAAAAAACACCCCGCATCTGTCATTTAGATGCTCTTGCGCTTATTTAACGGGGGGACATTATCATTTCTCCTCCCCAAAAATGTCCCCCCCTACACTGGGGAGGTCCTGGGGAGGGCTGGAAAAGCTGGAAAACATCATGGCATTATGGGGTCCCGGGATTTCCAAGCGTCCAGGAGTCTTTTTCCCAGCCCTCCATAGCCCCGTTGGTGGTGGGAGGAGGCTGCCGGGGCTGGGGGGGAGCGGAGCTCGGGGGGATCCGGGGGCTGAATTACTCCGGGAGCGTTCGGCAGCAGAATCGCCGGTGCCATCCCCGGGCACCCCCTCTGCCCCGCGCCGCTGCTCCCCCGTGCCGGAGCCCATCAGTGGGGATGGAGGAGCCCCCGCTACATCCCTCCTCCTCCTCCCGACCCGCCGTGGGTTTGTGCCGGGGGTCCCCACGCGCTGCTCGGGGAGCTCCGAAAAGCCAAAGGCAGGTTTTTGGTGCAGAAGGATCCAGGTCAGGCGTCCGCAGGGCAAACCCCACGCTGGGACGGGGGGGACGGGGGGGGCATCCGAGGGGTTTCGATCATGGCAAAGCCCGTGGATTTTCTTCCTTGCACAGATCACATCTCTCTCCCTGATGGTATTTTGGGTCACCCGACGCCGACTCTCGGCTCGCTGTAGCTCTGCTTGGAAAGTGTTGAAACTTTAGGGGCAGCGGATGATTTGCACGGGATGATCCCCCCCCCCCGCTTGGGACCAGCGTCTCCGGCACCCAGCGCCCATGGGGCCATGCTCGTGTAGGGGTGAGGGTGGGCTCAAACCCTTCCCGATGGGTTCAAAACATTCCTGATGGGCTCAAAACCCTCCCGGTGGGCTCAAACCCTTCCCGATGGGCTCAAACCCTTCCTGGTGGGCTCAAAACCTTCCCGATGGGCTCAAAACCCTCCCGGTGGGCTCAAAACCCTCCTGATGGGCTCAAAACCTTCCCGGAGGTGGCGACGAAGGGGTGAAGGGCAGTGAGGGTGGATGGGGCTGTGGGGGGGAGGAAGGTGCCCCCCATCCTCCTCCTCCCTCCAGCTCCTCCAAAACAGGCTCAGCTTTTCTCATGCGCACACACACACACACACACACATGCACACTCGCCTCCGCCACGCTGCTGGGGAAGGGGCGAAATTAATCCCTATGGAAATTTATTTAAATGAATTCCCTGCCCGGACACTCAAGCTGTTCCCAGCCTGGCGAGGGCAGGGCGGGCAGGGGGGGAGGGAGTGTGGACCCCCCCCTGGCACCCCAATTCCCACATCCCAGCCGCGTCTCACGGGGGTTATATCCCCCTCCCCGTTCCCATCGCACCGATGAGCCGCGGAGATCCTCATCCCGGTCCCGGCCGTCCCCGCGCCCGGCGCCGCACAGATCCTCCGCTCGGGTGCTCTCACCCCACGAGATAGGGGAGGTGGGGGGCAGACGGGGACCCCCTGAGCCGTAGAGAGGCAGAACAAGTGCCACTGTGAACCCCAAACTCTGGGGAAGCAACACAGCCGCCCCCGGGGAGGGGGATCCGCGGCATCTGCGCCCCCCGGACAAGGGTGCTTCGAGACGGGGCACAGATGTGGCATCGTCAGTGCAGGAGAGGGGTGAGGGAGGTGCGGGAAGAGGGTTTGAAGCGGGGTTGCGGTGGGAAAGGTTGGGTTTGCGGGGAGCCTGGCCTTGAGGGGACCCCCACCCCTACCCCGGCGGCGAGCATCCTCCCTGCGCCCCGGTGGCTTCGCAGCATCCCAGAGGGGCTCCGGCAAACCCCGAGCAGAAAAGCGTGGAGGAGGAGGTTTTTCCAAGCGCGATGTCTGTGCTGAAGCATCCACACACATGGGGAAGGTTCGGGGTGGGGGGGGTTCGGGGCAGGGAGGACACCTGCACTGCTCCCCCCACCCCACAGCGACAGACCCGAACCCCAGAGCCGGCAGAGCCCTCGTGGGGCATTGGGTTGGGGGGGGGGTGCAGGAAGAACAAGCCCTTTGTGGGGATTTACGCCGCGCGGCACATGTCAGCGCAGCTTTAGCACCCCATAAAGCGACGCCGGAGGCTGAAGGTGAAGGGAGAGCACGAGGATGCCCCAACCGCCGATTAAAGAGGAAATTTGGGCTCAGGCCCTGCAAAGCTGCACGAGGGAAAGGCTGGGGGGGGGGGGGGGGGGGGGGGGGGGGGGGGGGAAAGCTGTGGTGGGGAGGGGGAAAACGCAGGAGGAGACTGGAATTAGGGGAGGGGTGCATGCACGGCCATGCGGTGTGGCAGCCCCGGTGCAGGCAGCAGCTAATGCCACGTATGTCTGTCTGCAGGCGCAGCGGGGGCTTTGCTGACTGGACCCCAACGGTCGGGGCATTGGGACACACACCCCCCCCCCACGAGTGACCGGCAGCACGAAGGACGGGAGTGAAGAGGTGTCACCGCCCGCCCCGGGGACGGCGTGAGCGTCAGCCTCTTCGCGGGAGCCCCAGCACGAAGCGCAGCTCTCGGTGAGGGTTTTTTTGGAGCAGCGGGAGGTGGGGACCCCGTGAACCCCACCAGGGCACCCCCAGAGCACTCACCGATTTGGGAGCATCACCTTAAAGGTCTTGCATGGGTTTTGTAGGACACGACCGCCTCTCCTGCCCGGGTGGGAGCACTTCTCCCCATCAGACACCGGCAGCAATATGGTTTTTTCCTGGTCCCACTGTCACCTGCCCCATTTCAAGGTGTCCCAGGGGGGTCACCAGCCACTGAAATACACACTGACCCCAAACTCCTGCCCGTCCCCACTGCCAGACCCCATTGGAAATGCCCCAAAGTACATGGCAGGATGGGGACCGCGGGTGTAGGGATGGGAGGAATTACTCGGGCGGGGAGTTGGTACGGCGGTGACACACACTGGGGCTCAGCCCCGGCTCTCACCGGGCTGGCACTGGGCTCACACCAGTTTCTCCCATTAACAGGTAGCACGAGCAGACGCTGTGGGGTCTGGGTGACCATGAAAGGCTGGAGAAAAGCCAGATGTGCCTGGGGGAGGTCCCACCCAGGGGGTCCCTCCCCCCATACCTTGGTGCCGGATGGGGCGCACGGGCGGCGAGATGACACCCCGTGAAGCCGGAGGGACACAGAGCCGCTGGCACCGAGGCCGAGGCGTCGGGAGGACGAGGTCTGCAGCTCCACGAGGCGAAAGAGGAAAAACCTCACGTGCATTAAAGGCGTTGAAAGCCCCGAGCCGTGTCGCAGCCTGGTCTCCCTTGCGCCACCGGTGTTTGAACAGGATTTTGCCCCTTTTTCTTGCAGGACACCCCAAATCCTTGCGAGACCCAGTGTCGAGGGTGCGTTCCCTTCCCAATGGGTCGAGCTTTTACCTCACCAGCACTCTCCTTCCCCACGGCGGGAGGCGATGGGTGCCCCAAGGCGGTCCCAGCCCCAGAAGGGACAATGTCCTGTCCCTTTTGGGCTGGGGGGGAGGCAGGAGCAGCCCCCCAGTGTGGGGACGGGTACGTCTCAGCTCACCCTCGCTCCTTCTTTCTCTCCTCATTTCCACCCCAGACCGGAGAACTGGGTCTGGCCCCACTTTGCCGGTCCACGGGGCTCCCTGGGGGTGGCCCTGATGGGGGGACGGGTGGGACAGGTTGTGCAAAGGGGGGACGCGGGAAGGACAAACACCCGGCCAACACCACCAGCTCCCAGTGCACTGACTGGTTGCTCCAGCCCCAACTGGTGCCGCGGGACCTGAGCCCCACTCCAGCCCCGCAGCCCCCATTTTTCTGCCTTTAAGTCAAATTTCAAGGCGAAAGCAGAGCCTGGAGACCCACAGCTCCAGGAGCAGACAGGGGACGAAGCACAGTGTCACCGCAGAGGTTGGTGACGCCGGTTGCTCGCTCGGCATGGGGATGCCGGCGCCGCGGAGCCGGTGCCAGGTCCGGCCGGGGCTGTCGGGGCTCAGTGCCCTCCCCCAGGGAGGGCTGTGGGGTCCCACCAGCGGTTCCGGTGACCGGTTAAACCCAGCGTGGGTGACGTGGGGCCGGCTCTCCCGCAGACGCGTTAGAAGGACGTCCTCGCCGAAATCCCTGCCTCCGGACCCCCCCAGCACGCGCTCGCCCGCCACCGCCAGCGACCCAGACGCCCAAATATTGAGCTATACATTAAATTACCCCGGGGAAAGGGCCGGGAGGGAGCCGGAGCACGTCGGAGGGAGCGTGGCAGTTTGTTATGCTAACCGAGGGGGGCTCCGCTCAGGGGACGTGTCGGAGAGGTCTGAAGAGCAAGGAGTTCACAGGCCCTCTCCTTTTGTCATGCTAAAAGTGCAACACAGAAAATATATACAGGCAGCTGCTCAATGGAGCGTGAAATACAAGTGATTTCTCTGGGAGCCCTGGGTAATGCGATGCAGCCCGGACAATGCCCGCCGCCGCCGCCGTCTTTGTGCAAAATGGGAAACTTCTGCGGGGGGAACGGGTACAGATCGGTTCCCGGTCTGCCAGCTGCCCCCCAGCATCGTCCGGAGGTGGAAAGTCCCTGAGCCCGTCCCCGGTCACGCTGCCCGTGGGGTCCCGCGGCTGAAGGACCGGCGGGAGATGGGTTGTCCAGGGATCGGCTCCGGCTCGGTGGGCGCTGCGTGGCTGCCAAGTCCCAGCCCTTCGAGGGAACGCACGGGGTGCACACGGGGACCGTGCTGGGCCTGGCACCCCCGTCGCCAGGCGTGGGACCGGGGACCCCCGTTAATGCGACGATTTTACAGCAGCACCGACAGCCGCCCGTGGCGGCAGCTCTCTTTTTGCTGATGCTAATTCGGGCATCCCGGCAGGAGCGGTGTAAAATCAGTCCTCAAAGGGGCTTTTGTGTCCTGGGGGAGGGCAGCCGGGCTGGGGGTGCTCCGAGCATCCATCTTCCACCTTTCCCTCCTTTTTTTTTTTTTGTGTCTCGGCGGAGCTGAAAGCCGACGCCGTGGGGGCTGCGAGGGTCCTGGGGCCCTGCATTTGTTCCAGAGATGCGCAGCCACCGGTTTGTGCAGACTCTGCGGCCAGTGCTGCGCCCCAGTGCAAGGGCTGGGGGGGCTCTGGGGGTTCGGGGGGGGCCAGGACGTGGGTTGTGCCCAGCCAGCAAAGGTGATGGAGCAGGCTGCTTCCCCCAACCCTGGGTTGGCTCGCAGCGGGGGGCACCTGGCAGCCAGGATCGGGCCACTTGGGGCATGCCAGGGCTTTTTTTTAGCATCACAGCCCCCGAGTTCTCCCCCCCCGTCAGCATTGGGCTGTTCTGCTCCTGGCCAAGGCTGGCATGGGGGGTACACTGGGGGCTGCATGCCCAGGCTGCCGTGGGGGTGTTGGGGGTTGCCCCCCCCCCCAAGCCTGGGTACCCCAACCCCTGGGGGGATGCTCGGGGCACGGGCGGAAGCGACATCTAGCGGGAAGCACATCCCGTCGCCTGGGAGATCGATATCCATGGCAACCCCTCGGGGCCACCAGCACCCTGCCTGGACCAGGGGCACCCACCAGCACCCGCAGAGCCCCCCGGACAGGGCGAGCGGGTGGTCCCTGCAGGGCAGGGCTGTCACAGCCCTAAATAACCCCAAGCTCAGTGGCAGACCCCCGCCGTGACGCAGGTGCTGACACCGTGGTGGGCGCTGAAGCCCCTTACCCACCGCCAGCCGGGACGAGCTGCACCCAGCGGGCTCTGCCCTGACCTCGGCCACCTCCGGCTCCTCCAGTGCTTGCAGGGAGACACAGCCGGGCAGGAAAAGGGGGAATAAATGCAGGAGAGGAGCCCATTTATCTCACAAGGAAGACACGGGCGAAGGAATGTGGTTGGCAGGACGGTTACAGGGGCATCGTTGCTCCATGGAGGGCACTGGGGAGGGGAAGGTCCCAGCTCAGCCAGCCCCAGGCCGAGGGCGAAGGAGGACGGTGAGACCACAGGGATCGAGCCACCACTGCCCAAACCCCTGTGCCCTCCTTTGCCCCCTCAAATTCCGTGCCCGGGGACGGCGTGCAGGGATGGGTATTGCAGCGCCTCATCCTGAAGGGGCCCTTCAGGCTCAAATGCACACCCACACGTGTGCACATATACACATAGGGGGTGCAGGCATACACATATATATGATTTAATTTATATACATCCACGCGGCCGCTGCCGGGGCCGGGCGGCCGTCCCGCCCGAGGGCGAAGGAGGACGAACCCGCCACTACCGGGGCTCGAACCCGCCACCCCCGGGGCCGCGCGGGGACCACAGCTCCCAGGAGGCAGCGCCCGCGGAACCGCGCGGCGCGGAGAGCCCGCCCCCGCCCAGAGCCGCCTCTCCATTGGTCGAGAAGCTGCCAATCAGAGGGAAGACAGCAGCGGATTGGCCGGCGGAGGGGGGGCGGTGGTGGCGGGCAGGCTTCCTGCGGCCGCCTTTGCGCTGACCCCGGCATGGTGAGCGCTGCCCGGGGGCGCTGCCCGGGGGGGGGCCGCGGGGGGCGGGGGG
>VUYV01000478.1:285136-399171 GCA_008711295.1 Anarhynchus alexandrinus | reverse complement strand
AGGGCAGGGCGGGGGGGGGGGTGTGTGCATTCCTGGGGTGTCCCACAGCAGGGACAGGGGCTGGGGGAAGCAGACAGCCCCGGCACTGCCGGCTGGTTGGGGGGGTACCCCTGTCCCCCCCCCCACCCCCCTCCTGCTCTGGGAGCTCGGGTGGACCCCTGAGGGTGTCCCCGGCGCAGGCGGTGATGGGGGTGCAGGTGGTGGTGAGCCTGCTGGCGGCCAGCGTCATGCAGAAGATGGCCCCGCACTGCTCCTTCGCTCGCTGGCTGCTCTGCAACGGCAGGTACGCACGTGGCCCGTCCCTCCCCGCTCGTCCCCGGGGGGGTCTCGGGGACACCCGGCGCCGCTGACCCCCCCTCTGCTCCCTTCCAGCCTGCTCCGCTACAAGCACCCCTCGGACGAGGAGCTCTGTGCGCTGGCGGGCAAGCAGCGCCCCAAGGCCAAGCGGGACAGGTCAGCTCCGCTCGCGCCCGCGGCTCCGGTGGCCGAGAGGGACGTAAAATGACAAATGTTGTGTTTTGGGGCTAACGGAAGTCGTCCCGGCGTGCTGCGGAACCCCCCTGGGGACCTGCGGCACTGACAGCCTGCAGCCGGGCTGGGGGCCGGTGATGAGGACCCCCCAAGTTGGGGACGTGCCACCACGCGAGGGACTTTCGGCACTGTCCCACGGTGTCACGCACAAGGGACGAGCCAGCTCTCTGCCTGCCGTCCCGAGCCTGGGTTTCCCTTGCAGGAGGATGAACGGCGTGACGGATGACAAACCCCTCTCCGTGCCCCGCGACATCGACCTCCGCCTGGACACCACCCCCATCACCGCCGTGGATGCTCTCGGTAACCCCCCCAGCCTCAGCCCCAGCACCCTTCTCGTGTACCCACCAGGACCACCATCCACGCAGGACCCCGGTGTCCCGGCCCCCAGGACCCTCGGCCGTGCCCAGGACCCCCCTGCGGCTCCCCGCAGATGCCATCCCTCTGTCCCACCAGTGCTGCGTTATTTCCTGGACTACCAGTGGTTCGTGGATTTTGCTGTCTACTCCACCGCCGTGTACGTCTTCACTGAGGGCTACTACTGCCTGGCGGACCCCCCGAAGGAGACGAACCTCGGGGTGCTCTGGTGCCTGCTGACAGTCGTCTTCTCCGTGTATCCTTCTGCTGCCTTTCGGGGTGCGATCGCTGCCGCCTGCCAGGTCCAGGCTGCTGAGGGGGCTGGGAGGGGGGAAGGAACCCCCCCCAGTCTTTGGTTTTTCCCCCTTAAAAGCCAGCTGAGGGGGAAAATTTCAATTTATGGATTTATAAACCGCTCGCTGATGAGCTGTAAAGGTGCCTAATGAGAGCCTTCCCCGCGGAGAAGGTGGTGGCGGCCTAACGACGCAGACGCTTTACGCCGTGCTAATGAGTAGGGGGGGGTCCTGCTGGTGTTGGGGGGGTGGGGGGTCCCGAAGCCCCCCGGTTTCCTTGACGGCCGCCCCTCGCCCGCAGCAAGGTCTTCTTCATGGTGATGCGCCATTACTTTCGCTCGGAGGAGGGGGGCGAGCGCTCCGTCTGCCTCACCTTCGCCTTCTTCTTCCTCCTCCTCGCCATGGTGGCCCTGGTCATCCGTGAGGACTACCTGGAGTTCGGCCTGGAGCCCGGTGGGTGACGAGGGATGGGGCAGGTGGTCCCTGGGGGCTGCGGGCACCCCGCTCACGGGGGGGGTGTCGCTCCCCGCAGGGCTGGCCGGCGTCAGCAGCAACCTGGAGAGCATCCTGAAGCAGCGGGGCTGGGAGTGGACGTGAGTTGGCAGTAGGGCGGGAAATGGGGTTTTGGGGAGGTTTTTCGGAAGTCTGGGGTTGGAACGCCTCTGGGGATGGGGCCGACTTGTCCCCCCCCCTCCACGCTGCCTTCTCTCTCCGCAGGCTGCCCCTCGCCAAACTGGCCTTCAAGCTGGGGTTGGTGGCCCTGTGCTCCTTCCTGGGCGCCTGCCTGACCTTCCCGGGGCTGCGCCTGGCCCAGACGCACCTCGACGCGCTCCGGCTGGCGGCCGACAAGCCCCTGACCCAGTTGGGTGAAAGATGCGGGTGGGGAAGGAGGCGAGGGGGGCGGTGCTGGCACCTCGGGGGGGCCGGGACCCCCGGGACCCCCGGCTCTGTGGCTGCGGGGCGGCCAGGAGGTTCGGTGGTGGGAGAGGNTTGGGCTGCAAGGGGCGGGGGGTGGGGGTTGTCTCTGACGGCTCCACCGCAGGGTCCTGCTCCACGTGAGTTTCCTGGCGCCCGTCCTGGTGGTGGTGATGTGGATCAAGCCCATCTCACGGGATTTCCTGCTCCACGCGCCCATGGGCAAGCAGACGGTGCAGATGTAAGTGGGGCACTGGCAGTGGGTCCGACCGTGCCCCAGCGTCCTCGCTCGAGGGGAAACTGAGGCACAGGTGCACCAGTCCACCTCCTCCAACACCAGTAGCCCCCCATCCTCCCCACCACCGCCGCCACCACCTCTCCCATCAGCCGTCCTCTGGGGTGCGGGGGGGTTTGGGGACCCTGGGATGTCCCTGACCGCCCCCTCCTCTTGCCCCCAGCATGTCGGACTCTGCCTACAACACCGCGCGCCTCTGGACCATCGTCGGCCTCTGCCTGTTGCGCCTGGTCGTCACCCGCCACCACCTCCAGGCGTACCTGGGCCTGGCCGAGCGCTGGGTGGAGCAGATGAGGAAGGAAGCCGGGCGCATCGCTGTGCTGGAGATCCAGCGCAAGGTCCGGGTGCGGGAGCTGGGGGGGGAGTGGGGGTCCCGGCCCGGCCGCCGGCCTCCTGCTGATCCCCGGTGCCCACAGATCACGAGGATTTACTGCTACGTCTCCGTGGTCAGCCTGCAGTACCTGGGACCCATCATCCTCACCCTCCACTGCACGCTGCTCCTCAAGACGCTGGGTAAGGAGGTGGCAGGGAGAACGGGGGGGACACGGGGGCTCAGGAGGGGCAGGATGAGACCCGCAAGTCATCATCAAGCCATCGGCATCCAAGGCGTCCCCGGGTTCATTGCAGTTGGCGTGAGCCTAATGCATGCGTCGAGCGTGCTGGGACTCAGCCACCAGCGCGTCTGTAGCACTGGGATGGGGCTGCAGCGCGGGGACCGACCCCCATGGACCTGTCCCCTCTTGTCCACGCAGGGCACCACTCGTGGGGGCTGTACCCGGAGCCCTCTCCCCTCCCTCCAGCAGCGACGGCGGCACCGCCACGTCCCAGCGGTGAGGACGGGGAGGACGTGCGTGCCGCGGTGGAGCACATCACAGGCGTCTTGGGCGGCGTCTTCACCCCCCTCTTCTTCCGCGGACTCTTCGCCTTCCTCACCTGGTGGGTGGCCGCCTGCCAGGTCGTCACCAGCCTCTTCGGCCTCTACTTCCACCAGTACCTGGCAGCCTCCTGACTGGGGGGAACTGGGATGTGCCCGGCTGCTGGTCCCCTTGCTCCTGCCTTGGCTGGTTTCCCTCTTTTTACGTGCTGGTGGCACATGTGGACGCGCACGTGGGGACATTTCTGCCACCAGCTCTCGGCATGATGGGTTTTACGCATCTGGGCCAGCACGGGCATCACCTGCTCCTGCCACCCATCACCACCGTGCCTGCTCTCACCCCGCCGCCACCGCTCCTCCCGCCCCTCTTCCCCTTCCCAGCACCACGCAGTGATGGAGGAGCCGGAGCCCCGCAGCCGGGTTTGCTCTGCCCCGACACGGGGACGCTGTGCCACCGGGTTTTCGCGGAGGGCAGCAGCTCCTGCCAGCCCCGGGCGGTCCGTGCGGGGCAGAGGACTCGGCGGGGATCGCCCCTGCGTGGCAGAGACCTCACGGCCAGGGTGGGAGACCCCACAGCCAGGGTGGGAGACCCCAAACAGCACAGACCTTGGGGGTTCGCTCTGCCTCGTGGTTTGCCTCCGCCGGCTGAGGGTGTGCGTATTTTTGTAGGGTTGGAGCTCTTTAGGGGTCAGCCCTCTGCTTGGTGTGAAATCCTCAGGCCCAGCAGCCCGGCAGCTGTTTTAGGAATAAATAAGTAACCCCGAGTTGGTTTGCCACACCGAAAAGCTGCCGATTTGTTTGCGCTTGGTGGCCCCGAAAGCCCCCGGGGGCAGGACTGGGGGTCCCATGGCACCGTGGCAGCTGCCTTGGGGCAGGCGGGCGAGCAGCAAAGCGTTACCGCAGCCATGGGAAGAGGCCGAGCGCTTGAACGAACCCACAGCGCGCCCAAGGAGTCCTGACGTTCACCCCGGCGCAGCCCCGCTCGGTGCCCTCCCTTCCCTCGGCCCCAGGATGGCAGCGGGGCCGGTGATGCACCGCTCAGCCCCACGGCGGGGGGACGATGGGGGACACGGCCCCGCGTCCAGCGCGGCCCAGCTCTTCCCCGCCGCCCCGTGGGTGCTGGTCCAGCTGCGTGAAAAAGGATTAGCAGGTCTGGGCTGCTGGGAGAAAGGGAGAGGGGCTCTGATCCTATTTGATAGCCTTGTAATGGTCTTAATTCCCTCTCGCTAAGGGCCGGGATGAGGCGACGGCCCTTTGCCCGGTGTTAACGGGGCTAATCCGGACGGCCCTCCTCCGCCTGGTTCCCAAATACCCCACCTGCAGCCAGGCTAAAAGCCCTTTTGCAAAAAAAAAATAAATAAATTACAGGGAAATTCCCCATTAGTGATCAACTGGGGAACGCAGAGCAGCACCATTAACCAGCGCAGGGCCGGGAGGGATTTGGCTCCGGCAGCGCTGTCCCCAAAGACGTCGTGGGTGGAAAGGTGCAAGGAAGAAGCGATTTCCACCCCCCCCAGGACCGGGATGCGGAGGGACTTCTTCCAGCCTGCGCCGTCCCATTAAAAGCCAGTCCCACCGCCTTGATGGCTCATTTATCTAATTTTCCTTAAGCGCGGGGAGGGAGCAGGCGGGGGCCGAGCTGGGGGGGCTGCGGCGGCAGGAGGAGGGTTGCTAGGGCCTGGGGTTGCGCTGCATTCAGACACGCAGACAGTTCCTCCCCCGAGATGTGCCCAGACGTGACCCTCTCCGGCGGGGACAATGACTGATAGACTAGGCGAGAGCGGGAGACACATCCGCCGGCACTGAAATTGGGCCACATCAAATAAAATGAAGGAGCCCCCCCATCTTCCTCTCCCCAGAATTATTTTTGGGTTTTTTTTCCCCACTCTTGGTATCTTCGCTGTGTTTAGAGCGGGGTATGGGGCTGTCCAGGGCCGCGCTCGGGCTCTCGGCGGAGAACAAGAGGTTTGGTCGCTGCTCTGCTGGCACCAGGACTCGGACTGGCACCGGGAGTCCCCACTGGCACCCAGACGTGGCCTCGTGTCACCCCTGCTGCACACCTACCTTCGGTGGCCACCGAGCCACGCTTGGCCAGAAACCCCCGGGCTGGGGAGAGGGCTGGGGTGGCAGCAGCTCCCGGGGGTCTTCCTTCACGCCCTGGCGGGGAGGGAAGCCGTGAGCTCTGTCTTCCCATCCCACTTCCATCCGGAATGAGATGCTCTTCCCATCCTCTCTGCCAGCGTCCCGCGGAGCTGTTCCTGCCGGGAGCGGAGGGAAATTCCCGGTCGCGGCTCTCTCGGTGGCGGGGCAGCCCAAACCAAGCCGGGTGGACGCTCGGCTGCGCACAGGGATGTCACCCTCAGCCGGTGGGGTCCGGAGGCGGCTGGAGGTGGACCCGGACTGTTCTCCAGCTCTGCCGCAGGTTTGGTGCGAGTCTCAGCCTCTGGGTCCGTTTCCCTCGGGGTACACCCAGGCCCTCAGCTCTGCCCCGGCTCGCAGAGAGCGGCAGTGGGCTACGGGGAGGTTGAGGTTACTCCGGGAGGGCTGGACCCGTCCTCGCTGCTGAGACCTTCCTACCTTGCGAGGTATCGCGGGGTCACGTCCACACCGGACACCAAACACAGGCGAGATCCCCGAAAGCCCCAAGAGCTGAGCAGGGCTGAGCAGCAGCCGGGGGTCCCCAACTTCGGGGAAGCCGCCGGGCCATGCCTAAGCCGACAGTGCCACCTGCTGCCATTGCACACCCGTCCCCGTCCCACACCGCGGCGGCGCCGGGGACGGGGACAGCGCGGGTCTCCTCGGGAGGAACCACAGGTTTTTGAGCCATCTCCAGAGTCGCTTTCCTTCCTACAAGCTTCTCCCAACTTCCACGCAAAGCCCGAAACACCGACCTGGGCACTCCGTAGGGCGCCCCGTGCACGGGAGAACTGCGCCGTTGGGGCCACCGCCGGCCCCACAAGTGGCACCCCCAGCCACAGCCACCCCCCTAAGACACCCCCATGTTTAGTCCCTCGATGATCCACCCAGACACGCCAGGCCCCTCTCTCTCACGAGCAACGCGTGACAGGAGACACCCTCAGAGAGCCTGCAAAGTCAACTATAATTTTTTATTAAATATACATCCTCTCTTGGCACAAATCTTAAAATATATAAACATTATATAACAAAGTGTCTTCACTGCAATAAAATAGAACTCCAGATCCAAGAAAAGCAGTCAAAAATGACACATACACACACACGCGCGCGCGCACACACATTGATGGTGAGGACACGTCTTGACAAAAGGCATTTAAAACAGTGTTTGTGCTGATATATGCATAGACCACACAGGCAGTGAGCGGTGCCGGGAAACCCCGCAACACGCGGCGTTTAAGGGGGAGACGGGGGCAGCGGGAGGAATCAGCCCCTACAATTAAAAAAAAAAAAAACCAAAATAACAAAAAAAGGCTGGTTTGTAGGAAGGCCATCTCCTCCTCTGGCCCAGTCCAGGCAGGGGGGCCGTGCCCGCGCCCCCGCTCTCCGCAGAGCCCACGTGCCCAGCCAGGCGCTGGGGAAACGGCGTGGGAAGTATCCCACCGCGTTTCTTCCTCCTCCTCCTCCTCCTGCCCGCCCGGGACCGGCACCAGACTCGCTCGGGGTTACCACTGCGCTTCTGCTCAAAGTTTCCTTTCGTGCCCCAATCTGCTTTTTCGTTAAAGACACCAGAGGGTGACGATGACAGCGCTCGAGTCCTTCTATACAGAAGGCGGTAAGAAGTTAACACGAGTACCACTATTTTTCCAGAGAAGCTCCCAAACTGCTTTCGGAGGGCTTCCACGGAGTACCGATGCTACACCACACCACCCACCCCGTGGCGTTCGGCGACTTCGTGCCTCGGGAGGCTCTGACTCCTCTCCTGATCCTTCCACCGTGACCCTGCCAACCACCAGCCGGCTCTTCGGCGGCTCTGCCTTCCCGGGGAACCGGCGGAGGTCTGCACGGGGCACGCAGGGCAAAGAGGGGTTCGCAAGAAGGCAGTTCGGATCCCACCTCTCCCATAAGCGAGCTCCCCGAGTGACCCTCGAGCCTCCCAGACGGACAAGCTCTCCCCGAGCCACGTTCCCAGCGCGAGCGGGCATCGCGGGGAGGTACCGAAAGAGGAAAGGACAAGAAGCAGCAACGTTTCACAGCTTGGGAAGGAAAGGCATCAGGAGAAGCAAAGGCGGTAGGCTGGACAAGTAGTTCAAGAACCTTTCCAAAAAAAAAAACCCCAACCAAACCCCACCATCTAGTGCTTTTAACTTCTTGCCCCCCTCCAAACATCCCTGCCGGTGCGCGGGAAGCGTAGTTGGGCTGTTTGGGCATCGCTATCAAAGCTGCAGTTTTGTCATTTTGGATGCGTTTCATTGGACCTGATTTTCTGGAAGTGCTAGTGCGGGACTNGGGGGGAGGGGGGAGGGGGGGGAGGATGGGAGAGCAGGCAAGAAAAAAAAAAAAGCACAAATTAATATTTGGCGGTACCACGTTAAGGAACAACGAGAACCATGACTTGAAAATCCAAGCAAGGAATTTGAGAAGAAGATGAAAAAAGTGGGGAATTTGGGGTAGTAAAGAAGTTCTAAAGCAAAGAAGGACTAGAGAATATTCCTGTTAGACTTGTCTCCTCTCTCAGAGCTAAAGGCAACGGAACTCCTTGGCCAGCACGCAGGCACCCTCCCGTTCCAAATCGGCGTGCCCAAAACTCCTCGGGCACTCATTCCAGGCAGCAGAGAGATCTGGAACACGTCTCAATTCACGCAAGGATTAAGAGAAGGGAAGAGAACACTCTGTTTCTCCTTTTCTACATTCAAATCGGAGAAGAAAAATGAAGGGGGAAAAAAAAAAAAGAGCTATTTAAACCAACCCAAAGCAATAACACACACTCTCTCTGAGCACTTTTGCCCAAGAAACAAAAGCACCAAAACCATTACAGACTGAATTCAAAGATCCGTCTCTGAACAAACACTCAGCCTGCAAAACTTGGAAGAATGCGTTTGGCTAAAATTCCACGGAATTAAAATCAGGTGCAGCTGCTAATTACGGACCCACTTCGCCGAGCCCAACGCTTCCAAGTCCGGCTGTGCTTCAGGTCCCGTTTCTCAGCGCAGGGAGCTCTGGATGAGCCACCCCCGCCGCCTTTCGGCTGCAAGGTGGGCGACGCCGGGGTCAGCCAGGCAGAACCCGCCTCCTCCCCAGGCTTCCCCTCCGTTTAATATACTCGCCGCGCTCCTGCCGTGGCAGAAGGTGCCCAGTGCAGATCTGCCCTCCCATTCAGTCCCAGACAAGAGGGTAGTGATCCAGTGTAAATCCTCTCTCAGCCGGGACCCAGGAGGAATTAAGCCACCTCTGTTGCCATAAGGGTTCAGCGATGCTCAACATCTCATAAGACAAGGTCTGCTGCGCTTGCCTCCGAGACGACCTACCGTACCGCGGAGCCCAGGAGCCCGCTCTGACTCGGATGCCACAGTTCAGCTGCCCCTCGGCTTCATCTCGTGCCCATCGGCTGCGCAGAAAGGACCCCGCTTTGAACTGGCGGCCCCCAAGCCGAGAGAGAACTCGGCATGGATTGCACACGCCGACAGACACACGTCCACGCCTGTACGCACAGCCAACTGCCGACATACCCGCTTTGCTGGGCCGTAACCTCACTTTTGTGGTAGGAGTATTCCCTCAGTATTCCCTCACTGGGCCGGACGAGATAAAGACAAGAGCAGAAGTAATGGGCTTCTCCATTGGAGAAAAGAAATCCGAGCTCTTGCAAAGGGCTAAACAAAACTTCACTCAAACAAAGCCAACGGCTGATCGTCTTCCGTTAGTGCCGGGAGCAAAACACACACAGAATTCATGGCTATCGTCTCTAAAGACTCTTAAAACACCACCACCTAACATTTCTTTAATTACAAGGTAAATCAGTGACCGCGGTCAAGTTTCGCAACGGAAATCACGATTTGCGGGCTTGGAGGCAGACGTTACGGAGGGGAATACCTCGCCCACGCACAACCATTGAAGTAGGATGGATCCCACGTGTCCCGGGAGCAACACGCGCGCTAATACTTCAGTACGCTGGCTCTCCGCCACGACCACAAAATGGAAGTGTAGGTGCTCGATTCCTGGGGAAATATTTGGCATGAGAAGCGAGTTACGCCCCAAAGAACATGTGCAAAGACAAAAGGAAGGAGAAAGCTATTTCTACCAATTGTGCAATTACCTCCATTCCCATTAATAAAGCCGTGGCACAAGGCTCAAACTACAACAGCTAACATGCACCAGAAAAGGACAGCTTTTAAGTTATGCCTTATTTTTATTTTATACATTCTGTACTGTATCAGCTGGAGAGGGATTTTGAATCTTGGCTTATGTAATCTGATTCTCGGAGAAGTCTAAAGTTCGCTCTGACCTCTCCTGCACTCCAAATTGAATATAGGAATGGAACATAAAACAAAACCACCCCCAAATCTCCATTTCCCTGAACTCGGATTTGAAACAGAAACTCCGCGAGGTACTTCACCGTTCATTTTCAAATTGCAACCGGCAATGATTGGCACTATATGTCATTTCTGAAGGGTCAATACTGGCGGCGAAGCCCATTCTCCCACGGACCCAGTTGGTCCAGAAGAACTCTAGGAATAAAATTAAGTGGGCTTAGGTGTGGACTAACGAAGGGAGGTGACACAACCTACACAGCAGGCACCAAAAGACAAGAAGGATGTTCAGAAGCGGCGCCAGCAGCTTGAGCCAGCTACCAGGCTGCGTCCACCGGGCGCGAGCAGCCTTTCGGGACAGCGAAATCACCCGGGCGTCTTCGGGATGTTTGTTCTGGCATCGTGCATAAAGCGGCAACAATAATACTGAAGGATAAAACTGCTTACGTTTTAAGTATGTAACACTTCCCCTTTCTAGTGCGTCTACGCGACAGTCTGCCAAAGCCCTCAGCAAACGCTGCCTTTAAGACCGCGACGACAACGGAAGGGTTTTGGGGGGCCCGAAAGCACTACTGCAGTTCGACTCAATCCAGTTTGTGAATCCAGGCACAGCCCCTACTCAACAACACTGACAACAAACACGAGCGTTCCATTGACAAAACCGCTCAGGGCTTCCCTCCCCTGCTCTCTCCAGTCTTTGGTAATCTCAGAGGGACGCAGCAAGCAGGGGATATTTTAAGCAACTCAACTCAGAAATGAGAAGAAGATTTGGAAAACGGCAGCGTTTCCAGCCGGAGCTCCCGTTCAGCTTCCAGACCAAAAGAAGTGACCCGGACCCGTTAAATCCTGCTGTGTCCTGGTTTATGGAAACCGACGCTTACAGGTCAGAGGGATCTGGAATTCCCTACAGACTAACTGGAATATTGCACTTGGCAGACTGCCTCCAGCTAACGCGTGCTCAGTAACGAAGAACTGCCTCCCAGGAGCAGCAGTCACTTCCCGGATCCAGGAGTTCATTCCACCAGCACCGAGTCCTCTCTCTCATCATCCACCACTTCATCTGCCCACAGAGACCAGGTGAGGAGCCGGCAGCAGCACACGGTTGTTTGAGAGGCTCCGCTCCCGGAATCCAAGAGTAAAACAGAAGGGTGAGGCAGCTACTTTAGAGGACTCAGTTCTGCAGAACTGGAAGAAGAATTTTGTTTAGGAGAGGGTTAGTTTCAGGTCGAGGTTTCCAAATAACTCAGAGGCTCATTAAAAAGAAAAAAAAAAACCAACAACAGGAAAAAAAAAACCCAACAATCAAACAAACAAACGAGAAAGGTAAGTTCTCAGCTGCAGGAGAGCACGTACGAAGCGAGGGAACGCTAGCATTGCTCTTTCTACACGTGTTGTGCTGTTCCCCAGCAAGGGCTGTGGGGATTAAGCTACTACCTTTCAACATTAGTGCTGTGCTGTAATTTACGGAGAAGGATCTGCGTCAGGTCAAAGGTTGTGAAGCTTATTCCCACTGCAATTGGACCTTTGACCCAGTTCATGCTGAGTCCTTTGTACAAGCCACGGATTAGTCCCTCTTCTCTTATAATCTCCTGCATGGTGAGAAGGATGGAACTGTACGTGTGTCCCATAACCCCCGCCGTCTGCATGCGTCGGCGAACCACATCCAGGGGGTAAGAAGCCGACTGGCCAATCAAACCCGCACAGGCACCAAACAAAAGCCGCTCCGGAGGGGATGGCTGCGATTTCCCACTGTGATCTGGGAAAGAGAAAGTAGCGGAGTGTAGAAAGCTTCTCGTAATAAACACATGATTAAGGTCAAGTGGGCTGAGAGCCAGAGAGTGCTGAGTGCCAAAGCTCCTGAGATTTTGTTCCCAACTTGGTTGTAGGCTGACTTGCTGCGTAACCAAGTGCTCCTGCACCCAGGACTTGCACCCTCTTGCTCCTCTGCGAAGCAGAGAGACTGCTTTTCTGCTGCTTGCCTTCTTCACGGCCTGGAGTTGGAGAGAGGGAGGCACAAGGCATCCTCCACAAGCACAAACCCGTGCAGTTGGCTTCAAGGCCATGAAGAGGACTTGTACTGCTCAATGCAAACATCTCAAGTTGGCCAAAGGCCTACATAGAACCATAGAATGGTTTGGGTTGGAAAGGACCTTGAAGATCACCTAGTTCCACCCCCTGCCCTGGGCAGGGACACCTCCCACCAGCCCAGGTTGCTCCAAGCCCCATCCAACCTGGCCTTGAACGCCTCCAGGGATGGGGCACCCACAGCTTCTCGGAGCAACCTGCACCAGGGGCTCACCACCCTCACAGGGAAGAATTTCTTCCTCATATCTCATCTAAATCTCCCCTCTTCCAGTTTGAAGCCATTCCTCCTCATCCTATCACTCCACGCCCTTGTAAAAAGTCCCTCCCCAGCTCTCCTGGAGCCCCTTTAGGCACTGGAAGGGACTCTGAGGTCTCCCAGAGCCTTCTCTTCTCCAGGCTGAACCCCCCCAACCCTCCCAGCCTGTCCTCCCAGCAGAGGGGCTTCCAGCATAGAATCACAGAAAGGTTTAAGTTTCATTTGAAAGCAAACCAAGTTGCCTTTACCTGCATGCAGTTTCTTCAGTGTTTCATAGGTGAAGAAGCTAAGCCCAGCGTACGGAATCACTCCGAGAATGGTTGGTGTAAATCCCCTATACAAAGTTTTCAATCCTTCCTCTCGGGATATTCGGATGAAGACATGAACGATGTTGCTGTACCTAGCACGTGGAGACAGGAAAACCAAATCTGCGCTGGTTAGTGACTGCACACACCAGTAATATTTCCAACAGGACTTTCTGAAGGATCAACAATTAATTAGAGCTCATCAAACAGCTCAGAAGGGATTTCAGAAGCCCGTCTGCAAAAGGAGAAGCCGGCGACCGGCTCTCCTACAGCCCTACCGCAACACGCCACCCTGTCTGTCAGATCTCTGGCGGAGGCGTTGTGCCAGCTGGTCCCCCAAAGAACCAACACGCGGGTTTTTCCTAGCGAGGTCTTTCGGTATCCATCTCCTTCCAGCCCCTGGGCTCGCCAGGGCTCCGGTCATTTAATCAGTGCTCAGACCCCAGCAGTAAGAGGTTTATTACACCAAAGGCTCCGAGCAAGAAGTGACCCAGAAAACGGGAATAAAGTCATCTGACCTTAAAAGAAAGTTCTGCGTTTGTTCGTGGTGGTTGTACTTGCTTTCGTTAGGCACTTACATCTCCTTCGGCGTGACAGCCATTCGAGCACGGACCATATCCAAGGGGTAGGTTAACATGGCAGCCGTTGTGCCTGCCAGAGAGCCAGCAATGAATCGAGGAAAGGGTGTCAGCGCTCTAAAGTAAGGTGAGAGAAGAGACCAAACAGATCACCTGGAGATGGAAACACTACGTGGCTTCTGAGCACGGCTCTACTCTATCAGCTACCGAGTCCCTTCCCTGCCTGCGCACTGAAGAGTGGGGTGGGGGGGGGTTGAAGCCGCTGTGGTTTGCCACAGCCCTTTGAGAAAATCTCGGCTGAGGACAGCAAGCCTGACTCGGGGTGGCTCGGACAGTACGTGCCCAAGAGCAAGAGGCTCAGGCCACACGCACGGCTCCGATAACAGCACAAGGCTGGGTCTTGTTGCTTCTCCTGCGAAGAAAAGCTCTTTGTTTTGCCTGCCCACTCGCAGCACAGGGAAGCGCTAACTCAACGTCTAGGCCACTTCTTGCTCACGCCTCTAGAAGACAGGGTCTTCTTCTCGCAAAGATCTCCCCTGCGCCAGACGAGAAGCCCAGCCCTTCGCTTTGACCCCTCACACCCCCTGTTCTGCAGAGCCATCACGAGAGGGGCCAGCACAACTCTGCACCGAGAGCTTTGGACTCCACAGGCTCGCACAAAGCCGAGAAACGGGCTCCCTCCCTACAGACTATATGGTCCCACAAACTGCTCCATCCTCCTCTGCAAGGATCGAAGCCACGCTGCATCTTACTTTCCCTGGAAGCCGTAGTAACTCCCCAGGAGCTGCTTGTACTCTTCGTGCGCGCAGAACTGAATGGCGGCGTAAGGGATGACACGGACCATGGTGGCTGAGTTCCCCCGCCAGAGACTCCAGAAGCCTTCATTGAGGTAGGTGCGATAAATCAGCCTGTAGGCTTCCTGCAGGCAACGGATCAAAGGTCAGACAGGGAGATCATGATAAGAGGGACTCCAAACAATAGAGGGGGAAAAGGTGACCCTATAGCTTAACCTCTCCAAACCCTCCTTCCCACCCCAACCACAGCAAGCTGATAGCAGCTGTTTATGCTCGCAACCCTGACTCCAGACTAAGACAGCTAAAACGTCTTCTCTGGGGAGACCGAATCAGGCACATTAGAGCGAAAAAGAACCGGAGTCAGGAATATGGAGTTTTACATTCGAGACATCTTCATTTTCCCCTCCGAGGGCAGGACACAGAGCTGGATTGCTGTTTGCACAAACCATTTATCAACCCAAATTAATCTTCTTAGTGTGAGACAGAAACATTTGGATGACACACATCAGCACGGCACACACGGAACAGCCGTAATGCACATGCAACAAAACATTCGGCAAGCCACGACAGCGATCAGCTCCCGGATTCAAATTCCCTATATACTCTGCAACAATTCCAACGGTGGTTGGGGGAAAGAAAGCCACTCGAGGAAAAGGTCTAATAAAACAAAGCCCTGAGCGATGCTACAACATTTACTGTCATGTCACAGGCAGAACCCGGAGTACGGACGAGGACTGAGGCCCCTCTGTGCTGGACAAAAACACAACAGTGCTGTCCTAAGGAGTGCTATAAACAACACTGTTTCCAGTCTTTCCCTCTGTGCTCTTTCACTACGAGTGCTGCTAATAAAACCCAAGCAAGGAAGGTAAATAAATACAAATGAAAGATGCTGTTAGGGCGAGTACTACCATTAATCAAACACTTCAGGTCAACAGGAGACAGACACATCACCTCACCTTGGCAGAAAATCTTTTTGAAGACACTAAAAAGAAAAAACGAGCATTAGGCCTTGCAATACATTTAGATGGATCAAATAAACCATACAGGCATTTTATCTGAGGGATAAAAATAAAAGCGAAAGAATTAATACAAAAGAAAATAGAGATTCTTTACAATAAACGAAGACTTTCTAAAGGTAAGAGCTCCCAAACTCTCTTTAGCACATAAGTTTATTTTTCTACCTACTGTTATGAAAATGCTCAGTTTCTGTCACACTCCTTACTTTAAAACACTAAAAATAAATGAATAAATAATAATAACAAAAACAAAAACCTGCAAAACTGCACTGACTGCTCATTTTAGTAGAGCATTTCCCCGCGCAGGTTCCAGCCTAATGCCAGAATGCCGCAAAGAACGGGTCTGTTCAGCGAGGCTCCACGCAAGAATGGTTTCATCCCAGCGAAACTCAAACGAACGCTCAGTTTCCTCTTCTTGCATCCATTCAAACTGACAGCATCTCTTTAACTATGTAATACACAAGGCATTTGGAAGCAAGATTTCCTTGGCGTACAGCAGCTCTGTTTTGTAACATTCCTCCAGCAGGAAGGACACCCCGGCTAAAACCCAAACAGCAACACTAATGAAACACGGTTCCAATTAAGTGTCTATTGCAGTTTCTTTCAAACTCCTTTGAGACTTGTAACCTCTCAAGTGTATCAAACAATCACATGCAAATACATTTTCACCACGTTGCTCCTTTATGCAATTCAACACTTTTTTTTTTTTTCCTTTTTTAAATAAAGAAAACCACCTCAATAACCAATTGCAGCTGGTTCGGCAACGGAAAAGAGCTCTTTTCCCCTCTCCCACAGGAAAACTGTTCAGTCTCTAGTTCCAGGGACAACCTTCCTAGCTCGCCTGACCCCAAGATGCTTTCCCTCTTCACAGAAAAGGGAGAGGCCCCAGAGTAAAAACCTTTAGGAGAGCAAAAGACCAAGAAACCCATTAGATACTGAGAAATTGGTCAGATCAGGCAAGCTTTAATCACATCCTTTGCAGCGAGTTTAATGGGCCGCACCAAACAGGTTTTTTATAAACGTAAGGCTGTACAAATTAACGGTGATTTACACAGACAGCTGTTGCCTCACCCCACTTCTGCCGTTTCCATCTCACCTCTGATCCTGACACTTCCCACCTCAGATGAACCTCCGCGTTTGCTGGGGAGGGGAAGCACAGCACGTACGCGCCGCCGCGGCAGCCCGCAGCCAGCCCAGGCTTTAGCTCCCTGATCTGGATATTCCCCGCTCTCCCAGACCTCGGCCCCTGCTACGCTGGGAACGAGAACCATGTCAAATGAAAGTCAATTCAAAATTAAATCTCATCCAGGGATTAGATTAAACCCACCCAATTCATTTAATCTGGGATGTCAACCAGATTTAAAACTCTTGGCCTCACCAAATGTCTACTGTATTAACTGTCTGCGCTCTTCCCTCCGGGACAGCCAGCGCAGCCGACGGCTCCTGCGCTGACACAGGGGAACCCAACAGAGCCCGTGATGGGGCCCAGTCCCAAATCCCACTAACCACGTGAGAATTTTCTATTCCAATTAGCTGAATTTCACTTCCAGCTACGCACTTTCCAGGCTCCAAAGAGGGCTCCGTAGCACAAAGCGGGGTACGCCAGCTTCAGCGCCTCTCGCGGTACTTTTCATCGGTAACTTCAACTCGAACCAAAACAATTCAGCTGCAACGCCACGCATCTCTCAGCGGAAAAGCCCGCCTACATCTGAGCGGGCACAGCCCGGCGTCCAGAAACTCAAACAGCTCCGTTACCTCCCTCCAGGGTCACCACATCTCCCTGTAGCGCTCCTTTCCCCTCCCCACCTTATTTCCCTGTGTCTATTCAGTTTGGAGATCCGGAGTGTTACCAACCACCCCCTCGAGCGCTGCCTTTGCGGTGGTTATTTACTCTGCGCTCCAAAACTCTGCCTTCTGTCACAGAACACACGCGGCAGAGCCGACGTTCCTCAGCCACAGGCATTGTCTCGCACCAGCAGTACGCGCATCCGCGTTACACTGAAATAGCAAAACTCCTGCTGACTACCACGAGACTGGGCTCCAACAGTACGGGCCAGATGCACAGCTGATTGACACCTGCAATAATCCTACCAAGAACCAAACAATAGGTTTTTAGACTCGATTCATTGCGGTAACGTCACCCTTCTGTCTGCATCCTGCCAGGTCTCTGCGGACCGGAGGAGGGCAAAGCACTGGGGAACAGACTGGCTGAGCGGAGCAGAGGAGCTGCTTTGGATTCTGCTAACGATAAAGCAACAGCATTTTGCAAAAGCCAACAGGACTCACCTTGAAACATGATTTTTGTCCTATCCAGTGGAGCTACTGCAGTTTTAGCAACAGCACCAGCCAATGCGCCAGACATCAGGGAGTTGAGTACTTTCTTCTTCTCCTGCTTATCCTGGAACAAAGCATTGTTCGGTATGACACACTCAGTCCTAAGCAACAGCGGTAATATTTCACCTTTGCTGCAGAATTTACCCCCTCTCAAGGACTTGGGTCAAAATTCAAAATTTCAAGCACAATAAATTCCTGGTCCGATCCTGAAGAACAAAGATTAGACTCGTCTGCCAAGATGCAAAGTTCCAAGATCTGCCACCTCTTACACGTACCGTTTTCTCCCTATTAAGATTTCTAAAAGCGAAGCCACTGCCTCCCCGTGATTTAGCCATGTACAGAAGGTAAGTTTCTTTCTTGCCCTTCCAGTGACACCCAAGCCCTATTTCCACACTGTTCCCAAGATCCTAAGAATAAAGCAAGACAGGTTTCCTACTATGATAAATGGAATGGAAGTGGTCTTGTTATTGACATTCCTGCCACAGCTCATATTTATAAAGCAGCTATCTTCTCGTAACACACGGGCAGAAAGCAAGTAAATGACTCGAAATCTAACACCGTGAAGGTTACGGACCGGAAGACAAGTCAAGACAAGGCTTAAGAATGTTAACTTTTGACATGTTTTGTGTTTTCATGGAGAAGGGGAGTTAACATTTTTCTTTCTTCAGAATGTTTCACAGCTAAAAAGTTAATTTTTATTACCAAAATACGTGGTTCAGTTCAATTTTCCATTCCAATCTTTGCCTGTCCGGGGCTAAACGCAAGGGCAGCCATGCAAAGGCAGCACTGTGTGAACTTCAGCCCGAGTTTTGGTCTAAATCAGACCAAGGTTCAGCGCCTCTTCCAGTGTTTCTAGCAGGAGTCTCGTAAGAGCAGCGAGAGCAGGGAAACCAAGACTTATGGCTCTCTTCCCAGCTCTGCCACTGGAGACATAACAAGACGTAACCTTGACCGAGGAACGCAGCCCTGCCTGCCTGTCAGCCGCGAGTGATGCCCAGCCTCTTCCCAGAGGGCTGGAACTGCTCGGCTCCCTGCAGAGAAACCAAAAGCTCCATGTGATCATCCCCCTGTACTCGGCGCTGGTGAGGCCTCACCTCGAGTACTGTGTTCAGTTTTGGGCCCCTCACTACAAGAAGGACATTGAGGTGTTGGAGCGTGCCCAGAGAAGGGCTACAAAGCTGGTGAGGGGTCTGGAGGACAAACCTTATGAGGAACGACTGAGGGATCTGGGGTTGTTTAGCCTGGAGAAGAGGAGGCTGAGGGGAGACCTTATCACCCTCTACAACTACCTGAAAGGAGGTTTTAGAGAGATGGGAGCTGACCTCTTCTCCCTGGTGACAAGTGATAGGACAAGACGAAACGGGTTCAAATTATGTCAGGGCAGGTTTAGATTGGATATTAGGAAGCATTTTTTCACTGAAAGGGTTATTAAACATTGGAATAGGCTGCCCAGAGAGGTGGTGGATTCACCATCCCTGGAGGTGTTTTAGAAAAGGGTAGATGAGGTGCTTAGGGACATGGTTTAGAAGTGGTGTTTTTTTGGTTTGTTTGTTTGTTTGTTTGTTTTTTATTAGGGTAGGTTAACGGTTGGACTTGATGATCTTAAAGGTCCCTTCCAACCTCACTAATTCTATGATTCTATGATTCTATGTTACGTGGCTCGCACATACGCTGCAGCTCTTTCAGGACTCCACAGCCGTAATCCCATTGAGCTGTTTACTTTCTAGAACAGCCACGCAGCTCTTCTCTCAAACATACAACAATTCTTCTCTCATACACCCAACAATCTGCTCTCACCTCTGACGGGAGATGGGTTGACGTAACTGGCTCCGCATCCTGCCGTTTGAAATCCACTTGACCTTCTCTCACACCATTACCCATACCAGTCGCACTTACAAGTGGGCAGAAGAGCTACGGCTCCTAAATTGAAAACAAGAACAAAGCAAGAATTAGTGTCAAAAGCAGGAAATACACAGGTAATAAAAAAAACCTCGTACGGAAAGGAAAAGCAACCTTCTTCCAGTGCCATTTCCAGTACGATAACCCCATCCCAAGCTCCCAGCTGAGGAGCATTTCCAGGACCCTACTGCCATTTCCTCCCTTTAAGGTGCAAGTGTATGTGTGGAGGGGTACTTTAGTGCTACATAAAAACCACGTCATCGATCATATTCACTCTTTTCACCCCGCAAGGGACTCAGCTACAAGGTACAACAGCAAAACATCCATAGTTTCTAGAAAGAAGAATCGGAACCTGCTCTGTCCTTTTCCATCGCTTACAGTGAGAATTTTGGTCGCTACTCAAGCCTGACTGCTGAGCATCCAGATATTGGAGATGGCATACAGAAATTTAAAACCCAGCCCTGCAAAATGGAAAAAATAGTCAGAGCAGCAAGTCCCGAAAGCCTGCCACGAGCAATTGGAGGTTATTTTAGGAAAGAGACAGATCCAATGCCTCACACGTGCCAGAAAGGCTATTTTGATGACGCTAGCGATTTGACGGAGAGCAGCACATCAGTGATTGCAGAACTCCCTTTCTTCACACTCGCAGCGCACACGTGCTCGTAGCCAGCGATCAGGGCACTTTGCACAGATGTTTCTTGCTGTGATACCTGCTCTCGCTTGCCTCAAGGAAGGCAAGGTCAGTCTAACCTCCGCTGCGGAGCATAAAGGCAGAGGTAACGCTTTAAATAGAAGCTATTGCTTTAGCATCTAACTTCTAATATTTCTGCTTTTTACGATGCATTTTTTTTCAGCCTTAAACGCGCAGAAATGAAAGAGCTGAAGTTTGGAAAACTTGACTTAGTGCAGAAAGGCGGCCGCTCCGAGCTCTGAATCTATTCACAAACAGTGTGTGACTACAAAGGTCCGTTTTCTGAGCACCACGCCTGCTCGCAGAGCCGCGCTGCCGTTCCCTTCCCTTCCTTTCAAGCAATGTGGCATTAGGAAATCTGAATTCCCAAATTGCTCCCCAGTTCTGCCACAGCCGTCGCACGTGTCCTCCAGTGAGTCACTTCACCTCTGCCCCGCTCCGACGCCCAGGAAACCTCAGGCACAACAGCTTGCTTACTTTGAACCGCCGTCTTAAGACTATTTTTTTTTCCCCTTTTTAACAATCTCTAGATATTATATGCTTGTCAGCACCTTTCATACTTGCTGACCTATTTTTCCCCCCCCCACATCGCTCTCATAAATTAGTGCCAGACTTCACTTTCAAAACCCCTTGGCTGCGGCAGAGACATTACCGCAAAGCCGGAGACAGCTCAGCCTTGTCTGTATTCCTGCATGACCAGTTTGGGATGATGAAGCTACGCGTGACCCGCACGCTCAGTCCAAGGGAGGACAAACACACCCGGGTATCCTTAATGCCAGACATCGCTTCCTAGAGCTTTGGGAAGATGCGTATCAATGAGTTTACAGCTCCTGAGGGTGTTTTCAGAAAGAGGAGATTGCAGGATGCTGCTCAGAGAGTAATAACTCAAAATCTTAATGGAAGAGAACAGCTGAGAGTCCAAAGCACGACCCAAACAGCATCAGCGTTTGCACTGGAAGAGCTCTATCGCGAAGCTCGGTCACATCAGACCACGTGCACAACTACTCCCGTACGGATCAAGACCAAAGATGATTCATAACACTACGGAGCAGAGCAGTTCATTAAATCACTTTGAAGATCACAGACTGTTGATTATTTCTAATTACTCTCCATAGTTACTTCCTTCTTATCTCATGTACCTGGAAAATGTAATGTAAAACATCGCCTTTCAGCAACAGCCTGAAAGAAATCACAGGTAGAGCTATTATCCCCAGCTATCTCGAACAAAGACATGTAGGTCACAACATCAGATTCATCTCTACCAAAAATAAGCCCACAAAAATAGAAAGCATGCTAAAGAGCTTCGGAATGCAATACGCAACTTTATTTTGAAAGATGATTGAGAAAGAGATGACTAAAAGGACATTTTCAAAACTAAACTGATGCTATTAAGCCTGGACGTATTTCAGAACATGCGCATGGACAAAGATGATACCCATTTACTCAATATTCTCTTTGATCCCATTCGGAGATGTTCTTTTTATTTTTAGTGCCCAATGCCCTGATCTTACAAACACCTGTCTATATGCTCAATTTTATGTATTTAAACAGCCCACATGCTCTATATAAATATAGGCCCTACACTTCCAGAGGTTTCAATGTAAAAATAGCATTTATTATTTTTATTCACATTTGCTCTCTGCAAAGCAATTTTATTTTATTTTATTTTGGAGTCCGGCTGGATTCTGATGTCGGCGAGTTATTAAGTGAATTTTGGCTATTACGACCAATAACGCACACCGGAGCCACAGAGAACAAAGCTTTGTTTTAAAGTTTCCGCATGAATTCGTAGCACCCGGCCGTTAGAAGCCAGACATTATTTTGCATATACAGCAATCTGACTCCCTCATTAAGTAATCCGCTGAAACCCAACATGGAGCAGCTGGGTATTTTTTAAATCCTCGTATTTTGTACGGCCCCGTACACAGTCATTACTTACGTTTACAAAGCCACGGGAAACAAGAGAAAAAATAGCTGCGGATTAGATTTATTTTTTTTTATAACACACTTCTGTGTTATTTATATTGTAGTTACGCGCGTCCTTGTCACACATCTGGATCCAGACTGCTCAGCACCGCATGCTGTAGAGCAAACCGTTCCCCTAAGAGAATATATAATCAGAAAGCCAAATTGCTGGTGAAGGCGAGTTCAAAAGTTAAAGAGGTTTAATGAGTAACATACGCTGTGCTTTTACAACAAAACCCATGACAGTTTATTGAAAGGACAAAGCACTTACTCCGGTATCCAGTTTCAACTCCATCAGAGAACACCGCCTGTACCTCAGCCGTGCGGCCACAAGTTAAAGCCGATTTACCAAGCAGCAAAACGGGGCGGCTCAGGCCCCCCGTTTCTGGCAGTGGCACCTCAAACTGATGAACTCGGCTGCGACGGTCGGGTTCGTGACGGTACTCTGAGCCCTGGGACTCTTTCTAGGTATCCTGCCCGTGGTCTAGCAATCGCACAAACATCTGTGTGCCAAAACAAGTTCCATTCCCGGCATACCAGGAGATGCACAGAATATGCTCTGCACATTAAGAACCAGAGCATTGTTAGTCTTTCCCTTCCATCCTCCCGGCTCTCTCGAGCGGCACTTAATGAATACCTGAGCAAGTTCAATCAAGCTGTCAAATTGACTCTCTGACAACTTAGACATTCTGCTTTTCTTGGTGGTGATTTTGATTAAAAGGACAGGCGAGACAGAATCGAGTTATTCCGATGATAAAAGCGACCTACGAGGAAGAATGCCTTCCGGGCAGGTGCCAGTTCGTTGCCCAAAGCAGGGAGGGGGTTCAGAGAAAAACCAGCTCTGGCTGTCCAAGCCACTTGTGAATCCAATCGTGATGCCGTATTTCAGCTGTTTCATTTGAACATACTTTAAATTACACAGTCTTAAGATAACGAGTTCCTCAGCAGAAGAGCCAATGAGTTTCAGAGATGAGCATCACAACTAAGAAACAGGCAGGAATTCTCCAATTAGGGCGCGGACAATTAAAATCACATGGCTAAAGTAAAGGCTTGCAGATTATTGCACAGTTCCGTATTTCAAAATTAAACCTTATTTACAAGTTTGGCTTCACATCGTTACGGCACGACCAGTCTGAAATTCCTCCTTTACGGATTTTGCCAGCTACGTGCACGCTTTCCCGTGGCAGACCAACACCACCGACCTCCGGGAGCAGCAGGAAGGAGGAGATTTGGGGTTTGCCCAAAACTCAGAGCTGACAGAGGCAGAAACCACACTGCCCATCCTCGGCAGGCTTCACCGCCACCCCAACCGCTCCCATTCTGCCAACACCTGGGCAGACCCGAAACTACCTGTTGATAGAAAAATACCTTAACCACAAAAGCAGACCTAGTCATGACAGTTGTCACATCACTACGGAGTCGGAGAACAGGAGAAGCCCGGGCAGCTGGCCCAGAGCCCGGCTCGCTACGTGTCATTGCTGTAAAAAAACATGTTTGTCTGATATTCCCCAGTGGAATTTAGACCCGTCGCAAAACACGAAGATTTCTGAAAGAACATCACCTATCCCGCAAGAACAGCGGATACACTGCAAAGCAAACAGCGCCGTCAGCTATCTGGATCCGACGGCAGCTATTTGCTAAGGAATGTTTGCTTTTTCCTCGGACAACAGCAGCACTAATTACAAAAGCAGTTTAGAGCCCCGGACAGGGGAGCGCCTGGCAGACAGGTAATGGCCAACCCACACCGTTTCAGCAGGGAAAAGCTGCTGTGACTTGATGCCCACAAAATGCGCTGTGTCCGTAAGACAGACAGAAGACACTTCGTCCCGCTATCCGCCTCCCTCTAATCATTACCAAAAACAAGGAGACAAAACAAGGCGCATACAGGAACTTAGAAGACTTTTATTCAAGAATTGGGAGTTGTCTCCACACCTACCACACGTACAGCTCCGACGCTGCTGTCACACGCACTTGGAGGAAGTCACAGTTCACCTCTGGGGCAGAATTTCAATTTCATTCAGGTGAAGTCACTTGGATAACTCCATCCAGACCCGCCAGCTTCCCTCGTTACTCAGCAGCTGCCCACTTCCTAATTCTTCTTTTTTTTTTTTTTATTACATCATTAACATCACTAATGAAAATATATAATTAAATTAGAAAAAAAAAAAAAAAGAAGAATTAGGGAGGGGGGAGCTGCTAAAAAAAAAAGAAAACCAAGAGAGTTCCTGCAGAAATTTTCACGCCTGTTCCTGGGCAGGCTGAAGTTAAACAGCACCCAGGGAAGTTGCTCAATTAGGTTTCCTCCGATTGTTAAACCGAGCGACTGAGCCTGACAGAGAGAGAGAGATGTGGTAAGAGCTGAGATTACTGCAGCCTTAAATTCACCCTTGGAGCAAAAGCATCGCAGCAAAAAGGGCTGAAACACTCCGAACAGGGGGATGAACTATAACTAGATGGCCCCTTGAGGTCCATCTTTGCCTTCCAGTTTGATTAAGCCATTAAAAACCAAGCCCAGATATGCCCTGCAGACTCAGCTCTCTTCAGTCACATTCATCTTTCAGCTCCATACAAACCCCATCCCAAAACATTAGCTATGAATAGTCCGTCGCATTTCTTCCTTTAAAGGTCTGTACAGAAACCTTTAGCAGGATTTTAAAAGAATCATTGACCAAAAGACTCACTAAATTACAGTATCTGGAAGAGTTTAATTTTTTTTTACATGCTTTCTTAGCTCCAAAGTACAAAACAAATGCTCCTCCCGCCTCCCTCAGCCAGACACAACTCAAGTCTGCCAATAAAACTGAGGATAAAGATAGGAATTCTTTGCGTGGTTTTAGATTATCGGGCTCGACTGCAGCCGGTTGCTGAACCCCGAGAAACGGTTAAATCTAAACCTCTGCTAGCAAAGCCAGCTGTATTATTGAGGAGCCCAAGAGACTCGCGTTTTGAGCTAAGCTTGGAAGGAAGGCATGAGCCACACAACGGAGAAAATCTTGGCAAGAAAAAACAGCGCTTCATTCTTCAGTTGCTAAAAGGAGACTGTTGCTGGGAACACCTCAACTACGCTTCCCACAGCCAAAAACTGAAGACCGGTTCTTATCTGCAAGCCAGATAACAGCTTTATCCGAGGGGGAACGGAGCGCTGACACGAGGGGACGGGGCGAGAGGGGCCCTCTGCTGAACCTGCTCTGTCAGACAGCGATCGCCTCCCGCCAGGAACACGGGGCAGAAAAACACACAACCACACGCACACAAAACCCCAAGCAGCCTCCCAGCTTGAACACTCCTCTCCGAAATGATTTCTCAAGGGTAATGTCATAAAGAAATGACAATAAAATATTATATCTGACCTCTCGGTCAGCAGATCTCCTGCAGGCCCACGCAAATACACGTTTTCCCATCAGTGGATCCCAGATATAGTCACCTGAAGGTCACCCCAGGCACACACGAGGTCTCAAAGTGTCAGATCCCAGCAGAGATGAAGTTTCTGAGTTCAAAGAGATTATTTGGAACACAAGCAACCCCCAGTCAATACACGAGCAATCTTTGCCAGGAACTATTTCAACACAATAACGGATAATTACAATCTCTGCTCTGAAACCCCAGCAGTTTAAATTGCCTACGAAAAAAAAGGAAAATAAAGAACTAAAGCCTTCCATCATTAAGCAGAACGACCCACGCGCGTGCCAAGGGGGTGTCGTTTCCTACCGGCAACACTTTCCACGCTGACCGTACGCAGTCATGCCGCGAGTTGCCCACCCCACTGTCTGCCGTACTCGCTCCAAATCGTACCAAAACTAATGCAAAGTTAAGCATCAACTCTGCTCAGCCAAAGCGTTGCAGATTTCAATTAAGTTTGATCACCTTCGGGTAACTGGGACCTCGCAGCACTAACGCATGACACAGACACACCTTCATCATTAACCGCACGTTTAAAGCGCAACTAGAGAGGGAAGAACTCCTCCAACCCTCATTTATTTCGCGACCTGGAGTAAGCTGTTTGCATTTCAGTTCATTTTTCCATACAACACAAAAAGTAATCTCCCTTCCTAAGGCAGCTACCAGGAATACTCACTATCACCTGGAAAACAGTGCTGCAGGGTGAAGTATTGCTATCAGCTTCAGGTAAGGATGGTGAAAACCTGAATGCATCTTCCTACAGCTAGCAGCAAAGTTACTAGAAGAAAGTCATTCCTAGTTCCTGAGCTGTTTTCTAACGGCAAACCTGTCTGACCTGTACCAAGCCCGTCTGCTTCACCAGGTAACCACACACTCAAGGCTGCGTTCGTGCTCACCTTACGTTTTATTTAACCTCTCGAAGCAAAGTTGAACACAGCAGATATACCTGAAACACGCGCTCGCAGTGGGGACTGCCTAAGTCAGTGTAGGAGCTACAGGTCAAGCAAAAAGAAGTTATTGCAGCTCCTGACTCATACCGCTGTGCTATCAAGAGCTAAAATTCCCCTGCCTGAAGCGATCATTGGGGTCAGAGAGTTCCTACTGAAATCCAACACCGGGGACAGTCCCAGTGCCCCTCTCCACAGCGGCTCTCCTCAAGACAGCATTCAGAGGTCCAAAACAACGATCTTGATTTGCTGGGGGAAAGAAAAGTAAGTGTTGAGTATCCACAGCTCTAGAAGGATGCAAAGATGCTCAGAGTTACCTGGAATCCAGCCCTGGTGTTTTAGACACCCAATCACAGGATTATTTTTAAATACGTTCACCCACAGGTTGTTGGTATGATTATACCAACCCTCTGGTCCCCTTATTACACAGTCTCTCTTCCCTCCGCTGTTTTCCAACACCCACAGACATCTCTTCTGTTCCTTTACACACACACCCTTCTCCCAAACTAGAGTCATTTAAAAACCAGAATGTTTTCAAAACACACTAAATTCATCAAACCACAGAAAAACACCGCAGGAGCACACAACCTCCAGAAAAAGCTTCGCCGTTAATGCCACCATGAAGCATAAGAACCCAACACAAAAAAAGAGCCAAGTGACGGCAGACTCCAAACCCACTCTACACAGTTTGCTAAATTAACAGCCAACAGGAAAAACACAATCAGCAAAGGCAAACACATCTTCAGCCCCTCCAGACTTCAGGGGAGCGCGGGTTTAAGGTCAACAACGCAACAGCAGCACCGACTGCTACGCCTGCGGTACCGCCAGCTACACGTTTGCCTGCAGCAGAGAAGGTGGGACAGCGTTCGTTAACCCCGCACAATCATTTCCAGCATTTTCCACGTGTCTTTTTATGTTACAGTTTAAACCCAACCCGAGATGCTTCCTCCATTTCCACATTCGAAGGCAAAGCTGGAAAGTCAGCCCTGCTCGGCAACTTTTCGCTTGTGCTGGAGTAGGAGAGGAGCAGAAGACACGGAGAGATCTGCATTTAACATCTTCCGTGCCCTCTGGTACCTACCGCTCCGCAGAGAAACGCGAGCTTGCCTTATTCTCAGGTTCACATCAACTCAAAAAAACCAAACCAAATCACATCTCGCGTCTAAGCGCACCTCTGGAGACGGGCGCTCACCCCAGCCCGGCTTTGACCAAAGGGCTTCGAAGGGAAGAGGAGCCCGAACGTGCTCGACACAGACACTCGCCTCACACCTGGGAAGCGGGACCGGCTGGCGGGGTGGCGGGCAGGAGACGGGCAGGGGGGGCAGAATCGGGCGGGGGGNGGCCGGGCAGCGCGACCCGGGGCCGGGCAGGGCCTCCGGCGCGGTGCCGCAGTTCGGCGGTGACCACGGCAAAGGCCGACGCCCGCTCTCCCGCACCGCGGGCCGGTTCCCGGCGCGGCTCCCCCGAACTGAAGCCCGGCCGGAGAAGCCCAGAGCCCCCCCCGCCCCCGGCCGGGTGAGGAGAGAGGGAGACGGCGGGGGCGAAGCGGCGGTGACCCCGCGGGAGGCCGCGGCAATGTCACCCGGCCCCGCACGCCGCGACACGGCCCGGGGCCGCCCGGCCCTCAGGGGGAAGGCCACGGCGACGGGCGCCCGGGGCGGGTGTCAGCGTCCGNTTGGCTGCGCGGCCGCAGACGGGCGTTAACGGCAGCCAACCGATGGCGGGAAGGGGCGGGCTGCGCGGCCGGGGGCGGAGCGCCGCGGGTCGGTGTGGGGCGGGAGGGGCGGGCCCGGCGCTGGGGCGCGCAGATCCCGCGCAGCGCCCGGTCTCTGCCGCCACGGTTTCCCCGGGGCCCTGCCCGGCTCCTCCCGGGGCAGCGTGCCGTCCCTGAGCCGGCCCGCACGGCTGTGGGCCATACCCGGCCTGCAGCCGCCTCCCACACAGCCCCTCAGCCCGGACCCGTCCCTTCCCCGCGCCCCAGTCAGGGGTTAAACCCGAGAGAGCAGAGCTACGAGCTGCTCAGCGTTCCACCAACGCTTGTTTAAAGCGGAAGGAAAATAAATCCAAGCTTTTCCTGCCCACGTTTGGTTCTCTGACAGCTTTGGTGCTGCTTCTCACCCACCCCAGACCCTCTGCAAGGCAGAGCCCAAGTGCGCCAGGCTGCACCAACGAGCGCCCCAGAGCTATGGGGTTCGCTCTCCAGCGCCGGGCACCCACACGGACATCGGGGTTTCTTCAGCAGTTCTTCTTGCCTGCTCTGCCCCAAAGAAGCAGGGCACCTTCACCAGAGGAGCTTCTCCCACACTGAGCTTTTCCCACGGTGGGAAGAGGAGTCCCCGGCCGCCTCTCCTCCTACGAACATCCACGCAGGGTTAGAAGCCTCTGAAGAACACACTGACCTTTGCTATCTGCTGGCAGATAGCGCGGGGCTGCAGGCGGCTTTACTTACAAACTCATCACCTTTCTTTTCCTGCCTCAGAAAGGCTCCATAAAGAGCCAACCACCCTTGCACATTTTTATGTTTTATGGGGTCAACATTTCTAGAGAGTATCACATCAGAGAAGATCCACTCGCGTACAGCATCAGTAGCAGCGCAGGAGGAAGGCTCAGCCCCAGAGCAGGGCTGGTAACAGCACAGCCCACCAAGAAATCAGGGTACACACAAGCCTTTAGTTGAGACTTCAGAGCCTTTCTGGATGTTTCACCCCCCGTCTTGCCCCCAGGTCCGCAGTTGTCTTCAGTCCATGAGGCACACGGCCTCTTCACTACCATTACAGCGCTCCTGGATTCGGGAAAGCGCCGCCCCGCTAAGAGACAGCCTAGGCCTGGGCTCCCCAGTGCCAGCTCCCCGCTGCGTGGTACCGCTGCCAGTTTGTCCCCACTTTGAAACTACCATCCTCGCTACCAGTCTCTACCTCACTCATCTCGCTGAAAGAGAACATGAACTTTCCTTCTAGACGCAAACAGCAACACCGAAGTACATTGCTTTGGGCCATGCTATCCAAAAACCCTTACTTCGCTTTCATTTAAAATGTTATGTTGGCTGAAAATCCAAAGCAGCAACACAGAATATGGTCAGCAGTAAAATAAGAGTTAGTAGAACAGTACAACAGGACAGAACACATTCACAAATTATGGGATTCCTCCTCCTCCATCCCATCATGAGATCAGGCTGCCAGCCTCCATCGGCAGAGAGCAGAGGAACAAAGCAGAACCAGCCGCCACGGTACGTACCAAACTCCTACCAGAAAAGATCAACTTTTGCTCTGACTGTAGAGAACAGAGCACGTGGAAGCGGCCCCGTTCTGTACACAAGTTACACACATAACAACAGGGGGGAGGAGATCATCTTCAGGCATTAGATGATTTGGGGAATGATTACTACACAGAGTCGATTTGCAGCCTGTGAATGCATAAAGCCATTTCAGCTGTAGCTCCCAATAAAAAGTTCACTGCAGCCTCACAAGCCAGGCATTTGCTTCAGAGAGTCCGGTTCAATGTAACTGCAAATTAATCCATGCCACTTTGTTTCCCCCCTTAGACTTCACGTACGTAGATGTCTTGAAGCTCCACTGCTCGGTGGAGTGAGGATTCACTGAGCCAGGCTTCCCTTCTGACCTGTCCACAGCTCACGGAGCTCCACTTTGCAGCCAAGATCCCTCAGTGCAGCTTTGGCCACGTCATCGCAGTCCTTGTGTGTCGCACGAGCTTCTGTTATTAGGTTCTCAGCTCCCATCTCTAAGATGGGCTGAGAAAAGTCCCGGCTCCGGGAGACCAGGTTGCGGATCAGCATGCAAGCCTGTTTCTGAGGAGAGAGGCAAATGAGAGGTATTAGTGTCTTTTGTAGGGAAATACCACCCCCGTAGGATGCTGGCACACACAAAGCAGATCTGCCTCCAACCAAAGAATCTTTTATGGGCAACCAAATGTGAGATGCTGTAGACAGCAACAAACTATTTCCTGGAAGAGTAAAAATCTATGGACAAAAGTATGGCTGCTATTTCACGCTGACGTTTATAGAAAAAAACCTTCTGCTTCTGTCAGAACACCAGCAAATCTCAAACACCAGCCAGGCAATACCAAGTACTTCTTTAAATAACGCTAAGACAGAATTCTCCAGTTACAGCAGACCCACTTTCCCAGCCCCCTGTACGCTGTTCCAGGCACCTTCCCTGGCACTTCGCTTAAACGATTCCTTCAGAAAATACTTTCTATGGTATTTTAATACACTGGAGAGCACAAAAGCAGACACAGAACCTACTGAGACCTGGATGAGAAACCAGAGGCTAACTTCTTGCCATGTAAGTGTTTTATTTGGCTCTGGAGAATAGGTGGCGACATCTCCTATAGGACAGATAACACCGTAGCACAGGCTGGGTCTGAAAGAGCCTATCCTCATCCTGCTCTTTCAAGGAAGAGGAAAAGTAATGCCTGGAAGAGAAGCACGGCATTCCACAGTCGCTTGAACCTGAATTCAGGTGGGTTTGAAACCCAAACTAAATTTTGCTCTGGTCACGTCAGGGACACGGACGTAGGGAGTCCTGCATTTAGATGCTGCATTCCCAACACACTAGCAACATTTTGGTATTTGTCAAGTAAAGGACAAAATCCCAATGAAGCAGTGGACACAGCCAACACCAATCCTGAATAAATAATCAAGCGCTCTGAGGCAAATACCTGTACAGCCACTTCTCGTGGGTGTGCTTTCATAGCCTGAAGAGCTGCCAACGCCCCTCCGCCTTCCATGATGACATTACAGTTCTCGGGTTTGCGCAAAGCCAACATGCACAAGGCTGCACAACCTTGCTCACAGATCTGCAGGACAAAGGGAAGAGACACTCACTGGCTGAAAATGTTGCTTTAAGGAAAGAAAAAGAAGAAGAGTTTGTTCCCCTTTTTGGCAATTTTTAAAATTTAATTTTTATATTTTTACGTTTCTTCCACTGAAACATCCCGCTTTTCTGGCATGTAAACCAAGTTTTACAGACCAGAGGTGTAAAACACTGTATCCAGTACCCATCTGATTCAGGAACAAGAAAAAAAAACCCTAATATAGTAAAGTGGACATAGCTTTACATTTACACAAATATTTGCCAAAGCATGCACTTAACCGCTCTACCACAGCTGCATGTTAAAGGTTTAATACATTGTTCAGTTGCAATCATTTAACAACTGTACTTAGAATGTATCTGCTCTCAGCATAAGCTGTTTATCACCAGTCAGAGCAACGCTGCGGGTTGTTCCCCCTGCACAAGATGCGATAACTCCGCTACATTACGCAGCCCAAACCCGATCTCCATTCCCAGCCCTGGTGGGACTTCATCAACCAATTAAGTACGTACCTGCGGGTTGGCAAGGTGATGGCTTATAGCAAGCACAATGAGGTCTGTTCCCCCAGCATTAACGATGGCATCTTTCACGTCGTCATTACCCGCAACTGCTCGGATGGCACTCAGCACCTGCTTCACCACGTCCTGTGTTCCTCAAGAAAGAACAGCTTAGAAAGCCGTTTTACAGACTTTTGAAAAAGAACCAGAACATCCCCCAGCAACTCCATTCAAACAGTTGTCATTCCCAGCTACAAGAGCAACGCTATTCTCAGTCACTCACATCTCAGACACGCTTTCTCGCTGGACGGAGTAATAAGGAACCTTGTTAGTTTGGCAGAGGTTTTCAAAGAAGCTTAAAGAATAAAACACCAACCCTCTGTGACTCGAGCTTCTAAATCCTCTTGAATCTCTTCTAGCTACAAGAGTGGAAAACGAGAAGCTCGGCTTTTATGGGAGCAAGCAGAGTTCTGCTCATGGAGCATGGAGGACAGAGGAACTAACCATGAATCAAGACTCAGAATTACTGCAATCTTACCTGACCTAGCACCTGTAACATTGTTCTGTACATAAGGCCGTTAACAGGGATCAATGGTTGGGTTTCAAACCCTAACTGCACCTAAAATAATGCACAGTCTAAGGCCCATTCACAACCAGGACTTTAAAATAAAAAGCACACCCTGCTGCATTACCTCCACTCCCAAGTACACTTTATATTGCTCACCGGATGGTCAATGCAGTCAGCCAGGAGAGCCACCATAAAATTTAAGCCACCAAGGTCCACAATTTCTTGACAGAATTCATTCCTGACAGAGAGGCGAGAAAGGGTGGCACACAGTTCACTGAGAACACTGGAGTTATCTGTGAATGCTGCAGAGGAGAGATGATGAATGGAGTAACTACGAGCAAGGAGGGGTGCTGCGGAATCAAGGTGTTTTACTTTGCTTCATTTAAAAAAAAAAGAAACAGGAAACAGTGAATTTCACTTTATATATTAAAACACATCCGCACAGAGTACATCCTGTTGTTCACTCTGTATCTAGACTGAGACAGAATTATCTTTTCTTGGCAAGAATGTAGCACCTCAGCAGGGATAATGTGCCTGTAAACATGCACTGGGCTGTAAAATACTTCCTAGATAGACTGACAAATAGCTCTGATAACTGCCACCTCAGTGCTGCTGATGGCCTCTGGAACAGTCATATTATTTTTCTTTCTCAGGGCACATTTCATTGAAAGAATTAAACATCATTTCATTGGCAAATTTCTGAATCATCTCTGGGGAGCTTCAAGTTACGACAAAGCACAGTTTTGAGATAAGAAAGCACAGATGATTCAAAATTAGGATAACAGTCATGGGGTTAATTTTACCTTTAGCAGCTTCAATGAGGACTCTTAACCCATCATTTTCCAACACAATCATCTTAGCATGATCATGAGCATGACCAAAGGGCACGCGGATGTCATCATCAAATGTCATGATCCTGAGCGCTGAGGAGGCCGTTCGGACAACGTCAGCGCTGTCTCCGTGCTGGACTATAGCTCCGGTCAGAAGCGGCAGAACCCCACCTTTCACAAAGTCCTGACGATTCTGCTCGTGTTTCAGACACGCATGCCGAATGCAGCGGATCCCAGCCAGCGTCATTTCCGCATCCTCCCTATAATCTTTCAGAGTCTGTAGCAGTAGATCCTGGCCAGCGGAGTCAAGTAGGTCTGGCTGCCCATCCAAGATGGCAGACAGAGTGTAAAAGGCTTTCAGCATTAGATTTCTGTCTCCTGAAGCCAACTGGCAGGCAGAGAATACCACAGAATAGGCACCATTCTGCCCAGCCAGGTAGCGGAAAGCCAGCTGTTCTTTGCACTGATCAGTGAAGACCACTAGCTGCTCAGCCATCTCAGCAAGATCAGAGTCAGCAACGGCTTTCCCAAGGGAATCTAAAGTCTAAAGAAGAGAACAAGAGTTAATTTTTGATCTGAAATGCGAAGGAACAAGAGCAGTTCTTTACAGTTAATCAAATTTGGTTATTTATAGCAATGGCCTTCTTTTAAATTTAAAATAGTTTAACATATCTAAGAAATTGCTGTCTCAAAGAGCAGCATTTTGTCTTCATGCACAGGACCCTTGGGGGAATGGGGGTTTCTCTGTACTTCTGCCATCACTGTACACCAGTCTGACCAGACCTGGGTGAACTGGGTCCAACCAGCACATTTCACAGGCATCAATGGTGTGCATGAGTATTTTTATACTCATGGTGGTGAGGGACTGTATTCCATCTTTGCATCTACTCTCCGAAGGGCTAGCTAACAGCTACCACTTTGGTCACTTGTATTTCTTTTATTAAAGTACTTCTGTGGTTTGAGTTTACCTGACAACAGCAGAATCTGCTTCTGAGTTATGAAAGGCAGTCTCTGCATTTTCTAGGCAGGAAATGCTGGCACTTAGCACTTATATATATACCACCACTGAAAAGTGCAAGGTAGCTCTTTGAAATTTTATATTATTCCTAGTTTGCAGAATAGATGGGATTAACAGCTTGTTGAAGAGCTCACAATGAAACGGGACAGAGGCAGAAGTAGAAGGTATGTCTCATTATTCTTAGTCTATTACTTAAACTATTATATAACCCTGATCTTTAGAAAACAACATAAATTTGTGCTCCTACCAGCAAAATTTCATGCTTTTGCTTCTGACCATTTTCAGAGGCAGGCTGCCGCACAGCTTTCACAATATTGCTTAGGTCAACACCTAAAAGGAAAAATAAAAACAAGATTAATATTAGTTACAGGAGCCTGGGTAAAATTTTTCAAGTTAACCACAGTGAACAAAGCGTGGATCAATGCACAAAGATGCTGAAATGTTGCTAAAGTTCTGTCCAACTATAATGGCCAAATACATGCTAGAACAGAGCATCGATTCTGGCTAAATGTCAACTGGGGGGTTAAAAAAAAAAAGAAGAGTTTCATTTCATCGGCCAAATTGCATCCTGCAGTTTCACTCAAAGCAGTTTTTCAGTCATAATTACTCCGCGAAACTAGGTTAGCGTTAATAGTGTCTACGTTCCACTTCACAAAGACTTCTTTTCAATACTGGATAATCAATCTTTGCACACAGGTTCTCTTAAATTTTAAAATGTGTAAAACCTCAGCCTGTAATAATCTGAACTGCAAAAGCAGATGAATTTACAATACCTTGGGACTCAAACTGCTGCACAGCTTCTCTCACAGCCTCTTCTGGATCCATTTCAAATTCCATAATGTTTTCTTGCACTGCATCATCAAATGTTTCCTGCGCAATCTGTTTCGATCCCATTTTACTCAAAGGGATTAAACTGTCTCCTTGTCCTGTCATTAAGATAGTCCACAATTCGTTTGGGTGCAAAACCTTCTAATGGTAATCAGAAACAAAGGAAGTGTCTTGTTCTTTTCCAGAACAAAAGCACAGAACTCAAAACCAAAAACATATAGTCAAAGGGATGATTATTTTCTTTTTAACGGGCAGAAACATATCGATTGAACGGAGGCCGTTCAGAGGTCGAGGATCTGGATGGGGGAGCCGATGGCTGTGTGACCGTGACACGGCTCTCGCTGCACCTCGCCTGCCGGAGAGGCACGGCGGGCCGCCTGCCCGGACGCACACAGCCCCGAGAGCCCACAGGCTCGAGGGTTAACACAGCCCGGGGCCCCTCAGCCTGCCCCTGTCCCCGCTCCCACAGCGGGGCCCGCTTCACCACCCTCCCCCCACCCCCCAGCCGGCCAGGCGGGCNCCGCCCCCAGCCGGCCAGGCGGGCCCAGCCCCTGCCCCGGAGAGGGCCCAGGAACCGGGTGCGGGTACTGGGGCAGCTCCCAGGAGCACAACGGGCCTCGGTTCTCCTCACGACCCACCTCCGTCCCTCGCCGCCCGCACCGCCGCTCCCCGACGGGCTCCTCCCGCCTGACAAAGGGCTGCGCGCTGACAGGACCGGCCCCGCTCGGCCGCCGTACGCGGAAGGCTCCGGCCCCGCCCTCCGCTGGCCCCGCCCTCTCAGTGCGCATGCGCCAGTGCCAAAAGTCACGCCAATACCCCTCGAAAGAAGAAAGCGCGGGGCGAAAAAGAACCCTGGGTGCTCCACTGCGCATGCGTTCCGCTCGTCTCCCTGCCCGCGCCCCGCCTATAGTGAACCCGTTGGTCCCCACTGCGCATGCGTCCCGCCCATCATGAACCCGTTTTTCCCTACTGCGCATGCGTCCCGCTGTAACGTGCGGCCTCGCCACACACATGCGGCTGGCCGCCTTCTGCGCATGCGCTGTGCGGGAACTCCCTGAGGCGGGCCCGCGGGTCAGCGGGTGCCCGGGGAGGCTGCGGGCCGTTCTCGCCCGCTCCCTTTGCTGCTTACCGCGCCGTCCGACCCGGGACCGCGCCCTCACCGTTAGTACCGACCCGCGCTAAGGCAGCGCCGCCGCCGAAACCACCCGCCTTGAGGGGATGAGGAGGCCGCCCCTGCGTTGCGGCGGGGCGCACACCGCGCAGGCGCGGAGAGAGAGGGAGGGAGGGAGGGCGGGCGGGGCCGGNGTGTGGCAGCGCGGGGCGGCGGGCGGTGAGCTGCTCGGGGGTCGCCCGGTGAGGGGCGGGAAGGCGGGAGGCGCTGACGGCCGCGGATCCCCCCCCCCCCGCCTTCACGCCGCGTTTTACCTCAGGTTGGGCCGCCTCCCGCGGGGAACCGGGGGAGGGAATTGCCCGCACCCCCACGCTGTGCTGAGGGGAATCCGCCCGGGGTGAGACCGGCGGGGGGGTCCCGGGCACCGGGAAGGTGGCGGCGGCGGCGGTAGCGGCTGGGCAGTGTCCGTGCCCCGGGCAGGGACGGCATTGTGCTGTTTTCCTACAGGAGAAAAATGGCCTCTCGGCGGATCACACGGGAGACGTTTGATGCTGTAGTGCAGGATAAAGTTAAAAGGTATCGCATGGACCGGAGCGATGCTATAGAGGACACAATCCATCATTTTAAAGGTAATGAAGCGCGGGCATGACGTGCCGTGGATTACACCAGCTATTCTGGTAACAGCTATGTTAGATTTCTTGCCTTCCATTTACATATATTTGCCTAAAACGTGGACTTGTGCTGGTGTTTTTCCGCATCCATTTTTATTTAAGAGGCTAATAGCTTGGTATGACTGACACTATTCAATGTGGAATGCAAATTCCAGGCAAAAAAACGAATTTCAAACAAAGGAATTCTGTTCAGGCTGCATCAGAGAGTGGGTCCAATTTCAGGGAGGTCTCCAGAGGCATCGCTGCAGGATGGAATTCTGTTGATGTCTGATAAATCAAATAAATGTGGGAGTGCATTTGAAGCCTTTGGGTCTTTGTATTTTATGTTATTTTTGGAGAAAAAGTTAAAAGCAGGACATTAATCTAGTGAATGTATACAAAACATGATCTGCAGTTTCTTTTATCTTCTAAATTTGATATTTAAAATGTCTAGAAAAATAACCTGGATTACATTTGTAGGAAATTGAGAGTCTTAAAATGAGATCTCTTCTGTTTTCTTAAAGCTGTGTAAGCACCAAAGGAATAACTTATTTTAAATACTTAATTTGTTCAAGTATTCTTTACTTTCTGAATTTGACTACTAGCATTAAGGAATAGGGATTATTGGATGCTTTGCAGGAAATTCTAGTATTTCTGGCTTTAATGTTATCTTAGATAATTGCGTATGAGTTTGTAGAAAATACGATTTTCTGTTCAACTGTGGAATTCCGACATTCAGTGTGGAAACAGAAAGTGCATGCTTTTGATATTTTAGCATCTGAGAAATCCAAGTAGAAGCATTATGAGCACAACGTTAGCATCTTGCTCAACTGAGAAAGTTGTGAGTAAGTAGAAAATGGGGTTTATAGCAGAATTTGTGTTTCAGCTTTATTCAGAGTAGAAGTTTTAATAAATTGTTTTGTCGTGTGTGTTTAGGCATTGTTAATCATTTGTTGCTTTTTGCTTATTATGAATTGTTTAATGTATGTAAGAAAGCAAATGGGAGTATCCTGAAGCTAGATATGTGTACTGTTCTTCAGAAGTTTTGATTTGTTGACTCTTGTAAGTGTCTAAATGTGTTTATTAAATTTTTTTCTTAATACTACTTGCAGTGCATTGGTGTATTTATGTTTTTCTCATTACAGCTCATTCAAGGCCAGTCCCAAGACCAAGATACGAAGACAGTTTTCATGATGATGGAAGATATACTCATGACAACGCCCAGCACCATCCACACGATGATTGGAGTGAAGACCCTAGAGATGACTACCCTGGACCCTCTTATAGATCTACTAGTCCCCTCATGAGGAAAGATAACTATTACCACGAACAGTATGGCCGCCCGGCGTCTCGTGACCGGGAATTTGGCCGCCCGGCAACTCATGACCGAGAGTATGGGCGTCCAGTTTCGCACGATCGGGAGTATGGGCGTCCAGCTTCGCATGACCGGGAGTATGGGCGCCCAGCATCTCACGATCGAGAATATGGGCGTCCGGCTTCCCACGACCGGGAATATGGACGCCCAGCTTCCCATGACCGGGAGTATGGGGGCCTGGCTTCTCATGACCAGGACTATGGCCCTCCTGACTCCTGGGAATCCACTGCACCACATGAAACTGACTTTAGTTCTTCAGATATTTTAGGTGATTTTAGATCACCAGGACTAATGGAAGATGAATATGGGAACATGGAGAATCAGGAGTATGACGTGGACTTTGGAATTCAATCTGACAGTGAGTTCCGACCCCCGATACGGAGGGGCAACATTGGCAGGGGAAGAGCTCTGCGAGGAAAGCGTATTGCAAGGGGTGCTGTTAAAACTAAAGTATTCAAAGGAGATATCAAAGCTCCCCTAAAGAAATGGAACACTAAGAAACTGCCACCAGGCCCTGATCAGAAGCCAGCTATGCAACCTGATCAAATGCCAGAAACTGCTGAACGACCGAACCAGAGGCCGGTGACCATCCAACGCCCTAATCAAAAATTGCCTCCACGACCTAATCAGAGGCCAGCTATAACAACCCAGAGACCTATTCTCAGGCTCCCAAAACCTGCACATGTTTTCAGAAATCTCAATTTTGACCTTGTGGACAAATCAGACATTTTTTCAACGTTTGGGATAGAAATTATAAAATGGGCTGGGTTTCATGCAATAAAAAATGATGCAGAATTTTCCCGGCTCTTTGGAGCTCTCTTTGAGCTGGAGACAGAAACCTGTGCAAAAATGCTTGCTTCTTTCAAATGCTCCCTAAAGCCAGAACACAGAGATTATTGTTTCTTTACTATCAAGAGTTTACAACATGCTGCTCTGAAAACTCCCAAAGTGGACAATGAGTTTTTAAATATGCTATTGGACAAGGGTGCTGTGAAAACAAAGAACTGCTTCTTTGAAATAATAAAACCTTTTGATAAATACATAATGAGGCTACAAGACCGCCTCCTGAAAGGTGTTACACCACTGCTTATGGCCTGCAATGCTTACGAATTAAGCATTAAGACAAGTGGTTTTGGTAATCCAAGAGAAATGGCAAGTGCTTTCGAGACCACTGTTTCTCTTTGTCGTAAGTCTTTAGCCCTTCTGGGTCAGACCTTTGCGCTAGCATCTGTTTTTAGGCAAGAGAAAATACTTGAAGCTGTAGGGCTCCAGGAAATGGCGCCAGCACCAACACTATTCCCAAACTTTGATGATTCAACATTGTTTGGAAGAGAGTACATTGAAAACTTGAAGGCTTGGTTGGAGAAGAGTGGGTATCCAATTCAGATGAAGAAAACTGAACCAGAGTCCACAGTACAGCTTAATAAACCCTCTCCTGACACAAAAGTTAAAAGTGAGTGAACTGTTGTGAGATACTTTGCCATATAGAATTTCTTTATTTGTCTCTAGCATTTTATCTTAATTTTTATGGTTTCATTAGGTCAGGAATTCCTAATTCTGGGAATTCCATGTAAATCCCTAGCAAGCGCTGAGGCAGGTAGTAAATACTGTCTGTTGTAGCAATCGCTTTCAGCTTTGTGGATGAAAGCACGTCTCCTTCCTCCCCCCTTCCTGCACATGCTTATACTTTAAATCTAGGATTTTCACCTTGTGCCCTTGGCTGCTTCAGCTGCCCTACCCTCCAGCTGCACCACTTCGAGGTAGGGAGGCCAGGACCACAGCTGTAACTGGCTGCATCGCAGAGTAAGTATTTGCATATAAGCGAAGTCGGAGATGTTACCATTACCGCTTTTATCAGATGCAGGCGTATTTCTTAGAAGTTGTTTATATACTACCATCTACAGGAATGCTATCTCCTCTACTGTATTACGCCATCTAGTTCATCCTCTGTAAAGCATTCTTACTCGTTGCTATACTCATCTGATTTTTCCTAATTGAACTTCAGATACTTCCGCAGGGAGGTCTTGCAGCACTGACACTGAATGGCTAATAATTTGGAACTCACCCCTTCAGAGTAGTGTTCAAATACACTTACTTTGCACAAAATCCTTTTGGTGCTATACGTAATTGCCTTTTAAAAGACGGCTTAACTTGCCCAGGATGGCAAAGGATAAATTTCTTAAAACAGTGCTTCTCATAATGAACTGTTCTAGAATCTAAGTTTAGAAAACAGACAGAAAGTTTCTGAGGTTTCCTCAATTTATTCTAGTATTAAGTACAGCCTTTTTTGTATTAATATGTTGAAAATGCAAATGTCAGTGTGTCAAAGAATAAAAAAGATGACATGTTGATACTCTGATGAGAATAATACAACTGCATTTTATTTCTTCCTACAGCCCCGCAGCGAGCTGATCGGAAAGTTGTAGAGACAATTGAACAGCTAGTGAATAGCATTGTTTCAGGAACCTTGTCTGCCAAAGAGAGAAATGCTCAAAAGAACTGTCCTGAATATTGGTAGGTGTGTTTGAACAGTATGTTATAATACTATTCTCTAATGAAGATATTTGGAATGCATTTAATTAAATTCAGTATTTCATTCAATGGGTGTAAGATCAAAGCCTATTGTATATTTAATCAGACTTTTTGAAAATGTTTCCTAAGCTAATTATACTTCCTGATACCCCTGGAAATTGTCCTGTTGCTTCTGTTTTGTCTAATAGATCACGTTCCTTTTGATCTGTCAGTAACGACTGTATGTCAATCCAAATACAAGATGTTAAAAGCAATTCACAGTTACAAGATGAAAATAGTAAGCAAATGTAGTTAATGTAAACATACAGTAACGTAACAGACTTATGGATCTACTGCTCTATGAGTAATGATCTTTTAATATGACACTATCTCTTCATGTGTGAATTGCAGCATAGCTGATTAATTACTAGCCAAATGATTTATGTCAAAACCCTCCATTATTTATTTGCTTGGCATACTTTACTTGCTGCTTTAGAAGTGGAGTTGGCTGTTATTCTGAGAAAAAGCTGTACAGGCTAACGTTAACGTAGCAACTTGTATATACCCCTGGAAAAAAGGATCAATTGCTATTCAGTTTCTGATCTGAGAATTTGAGATTAGTTGTGCTTTCAGCTTAGGCTTTCCTTTTATTTATGTGATTTTATTCAGGTTCTTGTCTGATGAAGATAGTCTAGAATACAAGTATTACAGACTGAAGTTATCAGAGATGCAGAGGCGGACATCAGCTGGGAAGGAAGAGGGTGGCGAGGGCAGAACACTAGAAGAATCTGCCACAGAATCAGTCAGGGCCATGTTGTATGCCAGGAAAGTCGCAAGTATTAAGAGAAGGCTATTTAAAAGGAAAAGGCTTGGAATTGTCACACAACATGGTATTCGAGGAAGGAAGGTGAGGAGAGCAACCATAGGGACACAGACTGTGCTTTCAGCTGGTACAGTGCTGAAGCACCAAGACAAACATCTTCAAGGTTCAGTCCAGTCCAAGCCTTCTGTATCAGAAACCAGCCTGTCTGAGAAGAATTCTTCCCTCGATACCACCTTATCCTCACAGTGTGCCACCGGTTCAGAGGTCTCTCTGCCAGCAGAAGAAAGGGCAGATTCTGAGGATTTATTAGCACCACCTGAACTTTTCCCACCATTGTCCTCTCAATTTCCTGATGGTAAGTGAAGATCTAAGATAAGGTTTTAAATTGCAAATTATATGAGAAAAGAATTGCATAGAATGTTCTGCTGGAAATTCTAAATCGTTTATTTTGCTAAAGTGGATAATAATCAACTGTACTGAGCTTCCAGTGATGCAGATTTTGTATGAAGCTATGGATAACGAGCGTTCTGTTTCTTGCAGTGGATGCTAAAACAATGGAGACAGCTGAGAAGCTTGCCAAGTTTGTTGCTCAGGTAGGACCAGAAATTGAGCAGTTCAGCATAGACAACAGTGCAGATAACCCAGACCTTTGGTGAGTAACCTACACGTTTATCTGTGTAAATGGCCGATAAGAAAAATCAAAATGCATCTAACCAATTACTAAGGAGGTATTTCCTTTTATTGTTCGTTGAGATGTATGCTTTTATTCAATGTGTTTAGGAACAGAGGATTTTGAGCAATACTCCCTGTTGTCCTGCTCAGCACCTCCATTAATGGTGAATATAGAATCATCGAACGGTTTGGGTTGGAAGGGACCTTTAAAGACCATCTAGTCCAACCCCCCTGCCATGAGCAGGGACATCTTCAACCAGATCAGGTTGCTCAGAGCCCTGTCCAACCTGCCCTGGAATGTTTCCAGGGATGGGGCATCTCCCACCTCTCTGGGCAGCCTGGGCCAGTGTCTCACCACCCTCATTGTAAAAAATTCCTTCCTTATATCTAGTCTAAATCTACCCTATTTTAGTTTAAAGCTATTGCCCCTTGTCTTATTGCAACAGGCCCTGCTAAAAAGTTTGTCCCCGTGAGGCATCTGGCTGTGATTGAAGTTTGCCCAGGAAAGGAGAGGTCCCAACCTGCCATGAACTTCTTCAGATCCACAACATACAGAGCACTACATAGAGATGACGCAATTAGTAATGACATTTGACTGATGGGTAACTTACTGCAGCCCCAGTAGACCCCAAGATATAATATGCTAAAACAATCTCTATTTTTGTATTAAAGAAATGTAATTCTTCTAGCCAATAAGTCAGTAACAAAGTACATAAAAATCAGGAATTCTGAAATACCTAAGAAAGAAAAACACTTCTCCCAATTGTGTAAATGCACTGATATATGTATTTTTTTCTTTTATATCCTACGTAATCAGCTTATGTCTTGAAACAGTGTTCTGCCAAAGTATTTTCAATCTTGTTATTTTTTTAAGTGAGGCTTTGATTACAATGGCCTAAGTGCTCTAGTGTAAATTAGTAGGGTTTTTTTATAGTCATACTGTGCCAACAAAAATGGAGCCCTATTCTCTCTCCTGTCTCCCAGAATCAATGCACCTATTCCCACATAGACCGCATGACGGGAACTTGGAAGACCTGAATTCTCTTCTGGGGTCTGCTGTTTGCCTTCTGGGTCATCCAGAGCTAACATCTTGTCTTAGTTTCTCCATCTATATAATGAAGATAATTGTACTGAATTTTTCACAATACAGTTTGAGAAGTGCTGATACAAATCAGTCTGTAAGAACTGAGGAGAATGATTTCTGTTCTTAGCACATGTTGTTGGAGAATCCTAAAAAAACACACCTGGAATGAGTATTCAGAAATGAATGAGATCTATTTCTAATGTCTTGCTTCATGCTAGCTAAAGAAAATCTCTTTCTGATACTTTCACTGTAATTTTTGCTCAGGTTTCTCCAGGATCGAAACAGTTCTGCTTTCAAATTTTACCGAATGAAAGTCTATGAGTTATGTCCATCTATTAACTTCAGTGCTGTGTCAGAAGCAACTGGTGCTGGGGAAGGTGCTAAACCTGAAGAGAGGAATTTGGATATTTCAGAAGAGGAGGAGGAGGAAGAAGAAGAAGAGGAAGAAGATAATGAGGAGGAAGCTGAGTTTGAGGACGATATCTCCCAGCCTTTGGAAGAGATGGAAATGGAGCAAGCAGAGGAGGGAGAAGAGGATGACATGTCAGCAGGTAGAAGTGTGGAAAACCTAGCTGAAGAGATGATTTCCAAAACAGGAGAGGAAATGTCAACAGGTGACATGCAGCTAGCCGCATCATCTGATGGTGCTATACCAAATCTGTCGACACAGGCATCAGCTCCCGCTCCTGGTACCCTCTTCCCTCGCAAACGAATCAGCAGCAAGTCTCTGAAAGTCGGTATGATTCCTGCGTCTAAAAGGATTTGCCTCATAGAAGAACCAAAAGGTAAGTGTTACTTAAAAGATGTTTTGTAGGTATCAGCACAGAATTCCTGATTTTTATGTACTTTGTTACTGACTGTTGTTGGCTAAAAGAATTACATTTCTTTAATACAAAAATGAATACAATGTTCACTTTACAGGTTCATTGAACTGACAAAGGGGAATCTGAATAAATTGTGTAACAATGTGTTATAGTGCAATAGCAAAGTTCGCATCAAACATAATTCCTCAAATATTCTTGAAGTATATGTGAACGTTAATGCCTCTGTGCTGCTTAAAAAAATCACCGTAGTAGTTTTTGCAGGGTTTATTTTATCCGCATATGGAAGGTTTAACAGACTTAAGTATAGCACTGAACATATTTTGAGTGTTTGACTAAATATATTTAGACTTTGGATTGGCCTGTCAAATTTTGTCAATATGGCCACAACAGGGGTGGGTCAAGATATTCTAAGAACTGAGAGATAAGTAGCTTAAAACTGATTATATGTGCTCTGCAGCTGCTTTAACAAATGGCTTTTCTTTGCATAATGATTTTTATTGTTGAAGGTTGTCATTTGTGATATGAAAATTATATACAATAACCTCATTTAAGCCCGGTCTGAATTTTCTATCAGAATATTACAGAAGCTCAGGGAAATGAAAGATCTAAAGTCCTTACAGTATATCACCCATCAGTGTGTTGCTGGCATAATATGTCCAAAACGAAATATATACATGTTCTAATTACCTTTTTTGTGGTGGAGGGGGGAAAAAAAGGTCTTACTGTTTCTTTCCCTTTTTTTTTTCATTCTGATCTTTTTTGTTGGTTCCGATTTTAGGCCAAGGCATTGAGTTAGAGTCCCACTTGAGATTTACCTTTGGAGTTCTGTATTAAAATTGTTTTTCTTTACAGCTGAATTTTGTCTTTGATTTGACTTGCAGTGCATGAACCTGTCCGAATTGCTTATGATAGGCCTCGTGGTTGCCCAGTTACAAAAAAGAAGAAGGTAAAGAACTCTCCTGGTTTGTCACTGCATTCTGAGAATCAGCTGTATTTACAAGACACAGCCTCTGCAAATGTGGCGTTGTCATAAAATCAAATTAAAACCTGAAAAGTCTGATCCTGAAAAAGATTGGACTAAATATGAGGAGAGCCATGGCTCCTGTTGTCTTTTAACTACCTGTGTCTAAATTAAATGTTTTATGATTAGAGCACTATTGAACAGCTGTGTGTTAATCTTTGTCTTCTATTTTTTTTTAAAAAGAAGAAATCAGTATATTGCCGTGAGGAAAATATGTTGTAATTTTCCAAAATTGGTGAGATGTTATTTGAGTGCCTCTGTATTAGTAACAGGGATTCAGTCATCAGATCATTCAATATCTCTTAAATACCGTTTAAAATATGAAGGTGTACTCTTTGCTATTTTAATAATGTAATTAAACAATTTGACAACCTGAAATAAATGTTAATTTTTTCTTTTAAACTGGCAAGGCAGATATTTAGTCTTGATAGACTTTTTCTGTGTAGTTAGAGAAGTGCTGCTCAGAAGATATTTCTGTATATCAAGAAATTAAAACACAGTTTATATGGGGTTTTTTTGAGGGATTTTTAATATGTGATCTCCCTGTATCACAAAAAAAACCCCTTTGTTTTTCTGTTTTTTCCTCTCCACAGAAACCAAAAGATTTAGAATTTTCACACAAGAAACTGACAAATAGGAATGTGGGTTTCCAGATGCTTCAGAAGATGGGCTGGCAAGAAGGACATGGCCTCGGTACACGAGGAAAAGGAATCAGAGAGCCTGTAAAAGTGTATGTAATGGGAACACACTACAGAAAGTTGACAGCTCTGGAAAAGGCTGGGATTCTAATAGTAACTATATTTATCTTACCCACCTAGATGTGGCCAGTTGAGTGTTTTGTTTCCGTCTTGACGTTGGCCTCTGGCCTCAGCAAAGTTGAGCGTGGAGACTTCACGCGTTTCTCTAGCCAGGCTGGGCAAAGCCTGGTCTGGAAGGTGGCCATTTCTTGCCATCCAGTTTGACATCACTGAAGGCTGCAGCGTGAATGCTGCAGTGTGTGGACACTTTCTAAAGATATATGGGTGCCCCTGTTCTTCAGGGGGTGTTTTTTGTTGTTTGGAGTATTTAGGGTTTTTTTAACTCTTAGTATTATCCTGGGGATCTCCTTGCTACCACGCCAGGTACATCATACATAAATAGACTTTAGGAATGTCATACACAGTACTCCTAGGTTTAGGCAACAAATTCATTTTCACTCTAATTATGTGATTCATTCCACTGCACACTGAAAGAGGTAAGTGCACCTGCCAGAAGGTAAGTGTGCTTTTTCCTTTAAAATACACTTTGTTTTTGAATCTTCATTTTATCTTTTAAAGTAGCTGTATCCAGTGTCCACTGCTGCCAGCATGGAGAACGAATAATACCTCCTTCAACTCCCTGACTGAATAAGGAGGCAGAAACTATTTATTTCTCTCTGAACCGATATGACAAGCTTTCTAGTCCCCACACGTAGTCTGTGGTTTAACAGTCGTCTTTCTCCAGGGATTTCTATTTTCTCTTCATGCCTTGGACAGTACTGGTCATTTTAGTTGGTGGGGTACTTCTGGTTGTTTGCTTTCTTTTTTCCTTAGTGCTCCCTGTGGTCCAGTGGCCATCACTCTATTTTCTATATTTCCTTCAGCAGCAGCAGACAGTGAGAAATCAGCTTACTTCACCTGTAGCTCTCTTGTGTTCACCAGTGTTAGAACCTTGATTCTGAACCTCAAAACTTGTTGGGACCAAATAGATGAGTAATTTTTTTTGTTTCTGTAGCTCCTGGCACAAGTTTTGCTGCACAGCTAATCATGAGCTGTCTAACTGTATCTGACAGTTAGCCCACCACATTCTAAAAATTTTTGGCTATCTTTAAAAACTGCATTTTAATATGTGAAAATAGAGTTTTTCCAGCTTGAGTCCATTGCTGTGTCACTCTGGTAAAGACACCTGCAAAGAGTAGTGAAGAACTGCTTTCTGTACCTCTTACAAAAACTTGTTGACCTTTTCTGTAACGTGGAGAGAACTCCATATTATTGATGATTTTCATGGTGTGAACCTCTCTTTACTTTCCCATCAAAGTCATTCTTTGGACAGTGCTTTGGGGCAGTCTCAGTGAGGATGAAACCAGTGCAATTTAACATTTTCCTTTCTCTTGTTAGTTGCTTTGATACAGTGCAGGGTCTAATCTCATTCTCCAGCAAAAGGGGATAGATTAATAATTGGAGACACTGCAGTTCTAGTGTAGAGCATATCAATATCACTATGTAACACTGATATCTAAAACTGATGTATTCAAGCACATCAGTTGTTAGGCAAAGAAACTCAAGGCCCTTTCTTGTTAGGAAAGCTTAAAGCTTGTCTTTGGCTGTGAGAGCAAGTCATATTGGCAGGTTTGAGGAGATTTTTATTTATGTTCCTGTAAAAGATACATGAATTGCATGGTGACTCCTTATGGAAAGGATGGATCCAGAGATTTTAAGTGGAGTTTTGTCTTAGTGTTGTGAGCTGTTCCCTGTCTTGAGAACTGATTTGTCACAGCTATGGGTTTGACCAATTCTACAGTTCAAGAGATGTTTTAAAAACAAAAACAACCAAAACGCGCTCAAAGGCTGAACATTGTTATGGCATAGACCCTCCTCTGAGTAATTATCTCATGTCTCTGATTAGGTTTTTTTTTATTCTGAAAGTAATCTAGAAGAGGAACAGTAGTGTAAATAGAAAAAAAGTCTGTTCTTCCTGTTTGAAAGTATGAAGCAGCTGTTGTGTAATGGAAACAGCAAATGAAGAGTCTGCTTCAAGCAGGTCGTACTATAAAAGATTAAAACAGCAAAGCTCCCAAGTCAGAGTGTAGTACCCTTCAGAAGAGGAAACAGCACCCAGGGTTTCTGCTGTGGACTGTAAAGTTGAATTTGCTTTTTGAAGTCTGGACATTCTTTTAGGATTACACAACTATCTACTTGGCTTAAGTGGACCTATTATTACAGAAATTGGATAAGAATACTTTTTCTTTATTCTACTTAAGGTCCTCAGATTCTACGCTGATAGCACAGCAATCCCAATTTCAGTACAAGGCAATCTAAATTTTCTTACTTCACGTAATGAAATCTTTAGTAGATAATACAAATGTAACTGACCCGGAGGATAAAACTGGCACAGAGGATCATTCCTGTAGCAGAGGTTTCATTCATCTGAGCTTTGTAATGTCTACATTCTATGCACATATCCTGGAGAAAGAGGTGGTTTTTAATTATTTGTATCTCTGCATTCTTGTGGGCCATCCTCTCCATCTAATTCCAGGGCAGAGGGTTGTTTTGGTATTGTTGAGACCTGTCTGCTTCTGTTGGCATGTTTAGATGAAGAGGGATGAGTTAATGACTCATTTTTCTTGGAAGGGCAGGAGCTCCAGGTTTTGTCTGTGGTGTGTGTCCTGCAAGACTCCAGCGTGCTTTAGGTGCTAGAAAATTTAAGCAAGCAGCATTACATTCCCTTGGTAAAAACTTCATCTTTTATCCAGAGTTATGTGGTGTTTCCTCCTCACTCCTGAAAGAGTCTGACTTCTGTCATTTTTTAAATGTGAGAAACAAGGCATTTTTGCCATGTTTTCAACAGAGGATCCTACCTACCACGAATAAAGTGGTTAATACAAGAGTCGACGTAAGAATTTGATCTGTTAGATGACTGTATCTTCACTGCTCCCTTAATATCATAGGAGCATTTTCTTCTGGTGGGTATTTGCATGTGTAATGGGAGGTGGGAATTGTTTTAGAGTTGATCAGGCAGACCAGGTACGGAGCCTCCGCTCCCCTTCTCCCCCCAAATGAAGCAGACTTACTCTCCACTTGTATTGTGTCTATGTTGGAAGCTATTGTTTAGATCTCTTCTGCACGTTGTCAAATGTAAAAGAAACAGAGTGTTCTAACTATTCATTTTACTCCCTAGGGGTGCTACCTCTGCAGGGGAGGGCTTGGGTGTTGCAGGGGAAGAAAATAAAGAAGATGCATTTGATGTTTTCCGTCAAAGAATGATACAAATGTACAGGCAGAAAAGAGCAAGTAAATAGGTATGTGCAATGGACACGTCTGGTTTATGAATTCCTGCAAACATTAAAATATCAGGGTTTTTTGTCTTCCTTTACCAAGAAAATATTACTGTTTCCATGAGTATATCTGGCTTCTTAACGTTTTGTGAAAATCCAGACCTACGTTGAACTGCTTTGAACTGCTGAATTACCCCAAATCTTACTTTCTAGGTTTGACATAAGAGACTCACTCGCTAGAAAGTGCACGGATATGCAAAGGCTGCTGTGTGAAAGATCTTCAGCAGAGTATGCCAGTATGAAGAACACTTTGTTCTATAGCAGTGGACTTGAATACTAATGTATTAAAACATTTTCCAAGATTAAAGTTAGTCTTGTATTTAATTGTGCAAGCTAACAACTTGGATGTCATCTTCTGAGGAAGAAACAACTGATTTTGTTCTCGGAAGTGCCTGTTTACCTCTCTCTTTGGCCAAGTTTGCCTGTTTTGTGATGACATGGCTTACCAAAAAATGGAATAAGCAACGTGAAAAATATGACTAGCCTGCTTTGGCTCTGATCCTTTCTGAAGCCAAGAATCTTCTCAAATTCAGATCTTCTTGCAAGGCGGTTCACATTTTATTTTACTACGTTTTATTGACGGGCTAATCTTCTGATCTGCTTCTGGAGTCTGCATAAAGCAGTTTCCTTTCCTCCATGCGCCAATTTTAAGAAGAGTCTACCTGCGTGCTTGTTTTGTATAGGATTCTAGACTGTAAGTGTAGGATGAATAACTGAGTTCATCTGAGTTTGAGAACACTAAACTCTTCCTTGAAAACCTCAGCTGCTAACGGTTTTCATTGTAATGAACAAGTAGTACATATTTTAAGTGTACTTTTTGTTTTTACACAAATTTGCAGCTCTTCTCCAACAAATTCTTGAATAATTTCTTTCCTTCTCAAAGAAGTTTTAAGTCATGAGCAGGTGCAATTCATGTGCCTGCAGAAACTACTGAAGAAAATACTTAGAAGTCAGATATTCGGAGGTCATCTGGAAGTGGATCATCAGTTTTATAAGACCATCAGTTCAGAGAGTCATTTCTGTTTTCTATTAAATACTTGCTTTGCAGAAGTTCTTTTATTGAAAAATCCCAAGAAATAAGACAAAAACTTTGTATTTTCAAGGGACTATTCCAGAATTTACTGAAAGAGAAGACTGGATTAATTTACTGTGCTTCAACAAAAAGCATTACCTAACTGCTTGGTGAAGCAGTTGTGAAGACATGAAAGATTTAGGAGTGTTACCACAAATAAACGTTCACGGTCTTATCATTCTTCTTTTTCCGATTTGCACATCAATAAGGGATCTGTGACTGCATTACTGAAAGTGACAGAATTTAATATCGCACTTTTTAGTGTACTCATTCTCCATCGTTACCTTTAAAACTAGTCAGAAGTCTTCACTTGAATGTTATCGTACCAAAACCTACTTCACTGAAGTTCTCTTTAAAGAGTTTATCTTGAGCTGACGCATGTTTTGCTTACTAGGAGTGCGTGCTGTCTTGCCGATGTTTTCATCCTGCACCATGCTTCTTGTAGAGCAAAGAGCTTGTGGCACACCACTAATAGCCCCCCCCAGTAACGTGGCAGCATCTCAAGTTCCTAACTGACAAATATGTAAGAAAATGTGTTCTTCAGTTATCAACTTGCCTGTGCCTGCTGTTTAAAGAACAAAATTATATTCCTTTTCCATTAAAAATCCTACTGGTTGAAAGGGAGTGTCTTCATTTTAATTCTGTAGCAACAAACTTTTCCTTGCTTGTAACGACCACTTTGAGTTTATGAATGCAAGTGGGTTTGGTTTTTTTCCTTTCTGTATGGGTCTTTGAAACCATGAGAAACGAAATCATGTTGCAGTGTAATTTTCTGATCACTCAGGTTTAGTTGCCTTGATGCACGGAATCACTAAATAAAACCATGATGACAGGTATAGAAAAATACACTGGTAGTTCTGTTTTTCCACGAACATCACATGTGTCTTCTTCACATTACAAGAAGTTGAAGCAGGAAGGCTATAAATACAAATAAGTTTATCTGGTTGTCAGACTTGATGAAGGACATTGATAGCCCAGACATTTCTCATAGGCTTTACTTGAAAATGTTTAAAATCCTTAAACATTTCACACCACAGCTACTTGAAAGATCATCAATTACAGTATTTGGCAATGTGTGCGCTTCCCTGTTAAGTTCCTATTTGGGTGTGTTCTTCACTGCCCCTCTTTCTTTCCTGTGCCTAATTAGCAGTTACACAGGGTAAAACGTGAGCCTTTCAAAAAGGAGATCTCTCAGTCACAGTCTGTTTTAGAATGACGCTCTGGAACCAGCATTGTTGGCCTCTGATTTATTTCTCAGACCCACTCAAAAGGATTTAGCTTTTTTAGTTTCATTGATGAAGCTGCCAGTGTTGCTGGTCACAATTTTTATTTCCCCTCAAACTTCCAGTTCACCTCTTCTTTCACGTTCACATTTTGGAAGGAGTCTTGATTTTACGTGACACTATTTGCAGAAAGGCCCGAGGCGAAGTGGAGTTTCACACTAGATTGAAATCCACTCTCAGACCCAGGTGGGCGTTCTGCGCTGCTCTGATTTCGCCGCAGTTTGTTGGACACGGTACCGTTCGGGGTGCGTTTGCTAAACACCTGCTGACCCAGCCCGGGAGAATCGTTGGTATCCAGGTTGGAAAATGGTACCATCCTTCCTGAGTGCAGTTCCATTTAGAATATAATGCTGTCTTGAGAATAAAGGTGAACATTGGGAAAATCTTAATCTGCCGCCCTGGCTGACTGTCGTATGGTCTGTCTTTCTTGTGCCAAACTTTAATTTTGGACAAGATCTCAGCAGAGCAGTACTGGTGCTGAGATTCCAGTGTTGCTCCCCAGTGGGTTCCCGTTTGCCACTTTTATCTTGTTTTACCAAGAGATGACCTTACGCTCCTTTCACAAAAGGAATTTCCTTTTATTTTGACCTGCTTTTGCAGCAGCTCTGATTTGAAAATTTTAAATACTTGTACATTTGAAACATTTGTTATGCAGTTACATTGCCTTGTTTAAAGTTTACTAGCTTCTTTTCTGTTATTTTAGTTCCAGGCTCTCTTCCATGAAGACTGCAAGCTTCAGTGAACATTTTAACTAACTTCAGTGGTGTGTCTACTGTCTTTTGGTTGTTTTTTTTGCCATTAATCTTGTAGAGCAATTTGCTAGTTTCTGTTCCGTGCAAATTGGCAGTAGTGCTAAGCTAGTAACAATTAGATGCTTATGTTATTGGATAACTGACATTTCTTTTTAGTGTAAGTAAACATGTTAGCATTGTTAATCTTTTAATATCTGCAATAAATGTAGACCTAAACAATTTCTGGTTTAAATGTTTTGCTTGTGAATTTGGCCATTTGTAAGAGATATGCATCATTTTGGCACTAACAAGTGGAATCGAGATTATGCAGTGTTATATTAGTGCAAAGCAGGATTTTATAGTGTACGAGGGGAGGAAGGTCCCTCTGTTTCTGTGCTGCTAAATGTCTCTGTTGAGAATACCCACTAAATCATTTCTTAGTTACTTTTTCATGTGGCTTCTAGTGCATTAAATCCATACACAACAGTGTTACTTTCCACATGAACACCAGAACCGTTGTGCCCCGGTTGGAATGCGAGAGTTTCACCCTTTATTCCCCTATCCCAGGAATTAGTTGTCTCTCTGATTTTCTCGGTGTACTGACTTTAAAACGGCAAAACTTTCTCTTTACATACGTGTGTGGTTTACTGTCGCCTTTAAATCCAAATTCCTTTTTTAGACAGGATGTGAGGGGGAAAATTGCAATGAACTGAAATTTAACACTTGCGCAGCCGCCTTCTATCGAGAGGTAAAGTGAGAGCGTTCGTTTGCGAAAGACGCCAGCCAGGTCTCCTCTCCCTTGCTTTTACACTGACAGCTAGGAAAGCTTTGCAGAGGCACGTCCAAGCCCTGGCTACGCCTTTTTCCTCCTTTTCCTTCAAAAATGTATTCTATGTAAGGACCTGGTTCTAGAAGATAGGACATTTGCTCTCGTTGGAGAGAAACGAGGAGATCCCCATTTTGGGGGAGGTGCCCTAACAGAGTAAGAGAACTGCAGTCGATGACACTCTCTGGAGTCATTGTGTTGGGACTAAGAGAGATGTTTTCAGTTTTTTGCCTTCAAAGCTTTTCTTTGGTGTAGCACCAATGACGTTTTTCCTATTTATTTTGGGGGGTTTTTTAGAGGACACTACAGCATCATTAGTGTGAACACTCAATCTGTGCTGAGATGTTATTTCTCAAAATCAATGTACAGTATTTTTTTCTATTGATATTCCATTCTGCTTTAAAGTTAATCCTGATGAATTGTGCCCGAAAAAAGTCTGGACTCAGAAATTCAAATATTGTTACTTTGGATTGTTTTCTATCCTACAAGCAGGTATATTTTCTAATTAAAATATGGATTCCTGAAAGTCCTGTATCATCTTTAATTCTGCATATCTCATGACTGAGTGGCCAATCACAACCAGACTGTAGATTTGAGCAATAATAAACACCTTAAATGAGAATATGCTCAAAGAACAATAGGGTACTTCTGAAATAACTAGTTTTTGTGAACCTTGTTAAGTAGGTAACTTGCTGAATTGCAGCAAGGGTGGAAAATGTTTGCATTATCTGTGGGCAATAAAGTTACTGCTGTTTAAGAAAGCGCTGGCACACAGTGTGTTCTCTTCAGCTTTTTGTGCCTAATTCATGTCATTAGAAGGCTGTGCTAATTTCCTGGGAAATTATTTCCTAGGCAAGACTTTGCTTTGAAGGGAAAGCCCTATTTTGTTATCCCGCCACTAGGTAATAAAGCAATAGTAAAGCAGCAAATACAGAGCAATAAAGTGTAATTTTTAGAACGGCCGCCTCCTTGGCGGAGATTCATTGTGGACTATTTGATTCGTGGGGTTAACAACAGTTCTATCTTCGAACAGTTTACAACACCTGTTTCAGAACCCCCAACTATTGTTGGATGGCAAATCAGAATTTTGAAAAACAATCTTAAAATTAGAGATGGTTAAGTGCCATCCAAATCAGAATTTTGAAAAGTCTTAAAATTAGAGATGGTTAAGTGCTCGCGTGACACAAACACACCAAGAGGATGGGGAACCTCTGGCTGTATTTGACACCGTTTCGGTCGCTGTGTGTTGGTTACCGGTGCGGATGGAGGAAGGAGTTCTGCGAGGTTCTTGTCCACTGCGCTGAAAACACGTGTCCAGTCCTGCTAATGAAGTCCAGGTCACCCAGAGGAGGCGGATCAGCCCTCGCCCGTACGCGTACCTCACTCACCCGCCTCTCCCCCCGCCTCTCCCCAACACCGGCATCGCCCTCGCGGGGGGTTGGGGGGGGTCGTTTGAGGCAGACAAACACCAGTGTTTCTGGGGCCCACAGGGTGCGCTGGAGATGTTGGGACGGGCGGTGGGTGAGACGGGCTTTACCGTGAAGTGAGGGGAACGGTTCTGCTCCCATTTCCCCACCCGGCCCCGCACCCCCGGGAGCTCCGTACCTCCGGTTCGCCCGTCTCCCCCGCCGCTCTCTATCCTCATTCCCCCAGGAGAGTGCACGGCTCCGTCCCCGCCGCTCCCCGGTGGTGGGGGGAAGAAAGGCTCTGCCCCCGGTCCCGGGGCCGCCCCGCTCCTCCGCCATCGGCTTTGCCGCGGGGCGGCCCCGGTGCTGCAGCGCCCGCGTGCCCCGGCGGGCGGCGCCACGTGGCCCGAGCGGGCGGTGTCACGTGGCGCGGGCGGGCGGTATCACGTGGCCCGCGCGGGCGGCGTCACGTGGCCGCGGGGCGAGGCGCCAACGGTCGCTCGTGAGGCGGCGGGAAGGCTGAGGGAGGCGGCGCCATTTTGGGGGTGTGTGGGCTGAGGGGAGCGGGGTTGGTGAGCGGCCTCGGGCGCAGCGGCCTTGGCCGCAGGGGCACTGCGGGGTGTCCCCAGAGGGGTGACGGGGCGCTGTGGAGGGGTGGTGGGTTGGGGCGTCGCTTGGGGAGCACGGGGCCATGAGGGGCTGCGCAGCTGCTGTCCCTCAGGCCTGGGCCATCTCTGCTGCGCTGCGCCATAGCTGCAGTGCAGAAGTGCCCCTCAGGGAAGGGGTTAAAGCAAAATGTGCTGTGGCAATGCAGGGTCAGAATTGAGGTTTGTCCGCTGAAACAAAGATGTGATGGGACAGGAAAGCTGGGAACTCCTGGTGTCTGTTCTTGCCGGGACCAGCCATGCGCAAAGCTGGTCCCAGGAAAGTATAAAACAAGACTGGAAAAAGTGTTCTCAGATACCACGGTCACGTCCCAGGAGATGTGTGCTGTTGGCCAAGGAAATGTCTTGGCACGTGGGCACCTTCTGTCTGCGCAGACTCACACCCTGGGTTACAATGCAGGGGCTAACGGCAGTTATTTAATAGTTATCTGAAGTTTCCAACCTGAGTTATTAATTTAAAAGTATTCTAACCCAAGCAATATTTTACTTGGCTTATGCTAACGCAAACCGTTTCCTCAGCTGTTGGCATTTGCCTACAGATGAAAGTGCAGAAAGAGCAGCGATTCCCTTCTTTATGAAAGCACGTTTGGAACACGGCTTTGTGGTTTCTGTAATTGCAGCTGACAACTACCTAGCTTTAATTTTGCTCAGTTTTCTAGCATTGGCTGGAGGGCATATTCATTTAGATGGACTGCCAAAATTCCCGGCATAAGAGTACCTGATTCTAATTAACTTAATAAAATATAAATTCTTTTTTCATAACATTTGGTTGATTTGATAAGTATATATATTGTTTTTATATAACATATATAAAAAACCCTGGTGAATTACTGTAAATAAAGCAGTTTTAGCGATGATTTTTCTTAAATACCTAAAATAGCTGACTGCTGCAAGATGTTCCCACTTGCTCTTACTGTTTGGGAAATAATAACTTACATACCCTGCAGAAAATCTGAAACATCACAGCTTGCAAATGAGAATCACAGACTTGGCGCAAAGCGTGGTTTGCTGGTAATAGCTTGGAATTGCCACCAGAGTCGTGTCCAATTGTGATTAGTATCAATATAGGTAATAGCTACAAAATCTTGTAAAAGGGCGTGGCTGTCCATCTCTTATAAAAATGAAAATAACCAAATATTGCAGTGAACTTAACCCACTTTTAATTTTAGGACGTCTGGAAGTAGTTATCTGAGCAGAAAATGTAAGAGGTTTTGACAAGTTTCAGAAAATATTTGAAGACGACAGATACTGACTTTGGAGGGCTTCTGCAGGACATTTTTGAGAACCATGAAGAAATTGCTGCCTGTAATTATTTAATGACAAGGAATAAAAACTGGGAAGAACTTACTTCTAGTTGAATCTCTGAAAATGGGTAGCACTGCTGTCGTCCTTTATCTTGTTTTGCAATTAATTCAAGAGACAAAAGCATCTGTTGCGAACTGCATTCCCAGAAAAACAGTAAAATACCAAAGTAAGTGAAAAAATGTAATTTCACAAGCAGAAAGAAAGATAGCACAGCGTTGGGAGTTTATTTTTTATTAGGCATAGAAAGAATGCTATGGACCGTTTCACCTCAAGTGTTGCGGGTGCACTCATCCAAATGACAGTGAGGAACGCCTGAACAGTAATTGTTGTAGCTGGAGGTTCTGGCTTATAGGGAATAATAATAGCGTTGTTTATTTTCCTGCAATAAATTGGGAAAAGAATATCCATGCATTTATTCAAATACTTTCATATTATTTAGAAAACGTTCTGGAAATGTGTATAAGCTTTTACCTTTGTTCTGTTACAATTTGTTTTCAATCTGGAATTTTTATTACATAACACTATGATTCTGGTGATAAATATTTTTAAAATAACTCATCTTCTATGTTTTACAGCTGGAAATATAAACACTTTTATGAAGGAAGGATTATCCAATGTTTCCACTCTCCTTGTGAATGAAGAAACAGATACTTTATTTGTTGGAGGCAGAGATGCAGTATTTGCTCTTGACTTGAATAATATTTCTAGAGAAATAGCCAGGGTAAATTAAAGACTTTTTTTTCCCCATACCTTCTTTAAAAAAATACTGTACCTGTGGTTTGCTTAATTTGAACCTAATGTTCTGATTTTTAATATATAAAAGTATTACTGTTTCAAGGCTTGAATCTTTATGACAGAATCTTCTAAGCAAAGCAATACCTCTCTCCAGGTTATTTATTATGTCTTGCTCATTACGGAGACACATAGAAAAATGCTTATTTAGCCAAGTTAGGATTATTTAGGCATTTTTTTACACATAATTTCATGGAAAACCATCGCAACACACCACCTTACAGGTGTTTTTGGCTTTTAGGAATATTGGTTTGCTACACCGGAAAGACAACTGGAATGTATTCATAGAGGAAAGGACAAGGTAGGAACTTCTGTTTCCCCCTCTAAGTTATTAAGGAAAATGAAAATGGCTACAGTATGAAGCTTCTTTTTAATAAACAAAATAAAAGCAAGTTCGTTTAAATCTGTGGGATTTGTTTGCTTGCTGGTAAGACACCAGGAAATTTTCAGATGCAATCCACTACACTATCTAAATTTTTTTATGATTTTCTATTTTAGGTAAGATGCCAGAACTACATCCTCTTCCTCCATAAGATAAATAACTCTAACTTATATGTTTGTGGAACCAATGCGTATCACCCAACTTGTGATCATATGGTAATTATGTTTGAATACAGGTTTTACTGAAGATATTTGAGTAGTATGGCAGATCTTTAAACACCTTTCTCAAAATACTCCTGTTGAAAATCATAGACTTTATGAATTCTTTTATAAAAGTATGAAAGACCAGGAAAGTACTTAGCAAATGCTATTTTTTTCATCCTATTTAAATGATTGTTTGCCATAGGTTATCCATGGGATGAACATAAGCTTGCAAGGAAGAGCCGAAGAGAGCAGAGGAAAGTGCCCGTTTGAACCAACTCTAAAGTACGCATCTGTTTTTGTAGGTATGTTTGGACTGACATGCAACCTGAAATGGTTTTCGTCACCTAAACTAAATTAGTGGGTACTGTTACCCTAATTCTGTTTTTGCATGGAAACCCCAATTTGTTCTTTGTGATGTCTCTGCATTTTAAAAATAAGTACTTTGTACCTTTTTGTTTCTTCCAAATCTTTACAGACGGGGAATTTTATTCGGCTACTTCAAATAATTTCTTGGGAACAGAACCTATAATACTTCGCAGTATGAGAAATCCTGTAAGAACAGAGTTTAAAACATCATGGCTAAATGGTAACAAGTTTTTTTATATATTTCAGTCTCTTGAACTTTAATTTGGTGTATGAATTCTCTCTAGAATGTAGTAGTATGTTATGTATTGATTTAGTAATGTGAGCTTTTCAACTAAGGACAGAATTTAAAAGAAATTCGTGACTACAGACTACAGGGATGAGACGAGTCACAGCCCCTTTCCGTTTATGAAAGCACAGTTCTTTCTCTTAATGTATAATAGATACATAGATACTTTTCATCTTTTTCCTTGTCCACTAGTCCACAAAAAAGATCAATTAGACTTAATTTTAAAATAATATCTGTCATTTATGTTTTTCTTGGAATTAAGTTAAAATGTTTTGTGTATTTATGTGTTTCAGAACCAAGCTTTGTCAACATGGAAATAGTGCGTGAAAGTGAATCTAATCCAAATGGAGATGATGATAAAATTTATGTGTTCTTCACTGAAACAGCTGTTGAATTTGAATTCTATGACAAGCTTCTGGTGTCCAGAATTGCCCGGATCTGCAGAGTTAGTATTTGTACTGTAAAGATCTCGTTTAGTGTATTTCAGATGAAGTTTCATAGTCGAGTGATTAACGATGGTGTCTACACTGGCTAACCAAACAAAATTCCGTCACATCCATTTTATTCCTGAACTAGCTTCCTCTTTTTCCTGCTGGAACAGAACCAGCTGTTCAGGTTGCATTTGACACGTAAACCTTTTTTCTTTGCCTTTGAACTGAGATTTGTATAGAAAGGCCACCTATATTTTTCCCCACAGCAACACTTTTAGGTGAAAATGACGTCTGTTTCTTTATGCATTCTACAGTGTTGATGTTATTCCTTCATTTAGGGTGATCTTGGTGGAAAACGCGTATTGCAGAGAAGATGGACAACATTTTTAAAATCCCGCCTTTCCTGTTCCCTTCCAGAATTAAACTTCCATTTCGATATTGTCCAGGACATCTTTTTACTTAGGAGAAGAAACTGGCAGGACAGCATATTTTACGGAATTTTTTCCCAACAATGGTGAGAGAGATGGCTACGTATGCTACTAAAGCTTGTAATGAACAGAGTAAGGGTTCTCACTTCAGGATTAATAGCCTGAGTACAGCCTTTTGGCTTTAACTCAGAACAAGAAGCTACCAGCCACTTACGCTGCATGTTTTAATGGACCACATTTGTTTTTCTTACAGCTTGATCCAACTGAGCAAACATTATCATCTGAAACAAAACGTTTTTGGTTCCTGGGCCAAAGCCTTCAATTAAAGACTAACCAAAAGCTTCTCCGAAGCCAAGTTTTGAGAGTTATGTTCTCTCTAGTCGGATGGTGGGGCAATTAAAACTAATTACATATAAAAGCACATAATTACATACACAAAGCCCTGGATTCTTCTGGTCTTTATAGCGCTAAAGGAAATAGCTGACATTTCAAGGTGCAGAATTATTCTCCTGTTCCAAAAGAAGTATCTGTCATGGCCTGCATGTCTAATGTAATGTTCTGTGAAAATGAAAACAGAACTCCAAACAAATACCTTACAAGTTTTAGGGTTAACTAGCTTTTTCTCAATGCTCTGACTAATGAAGAAAAACAAGACAAAATGTATCAAAACTTTACATGTCAAAAAATACCAATGACAAAGTAGCCGTGAGTAGGTAATTCTCATGTTTTATAAAAGCATCAGAATTACTGGAATGCAGCGCACTCAGCACTGTCCAGCTTAACCTGCTGCCACCTCTTTACCTGTCAGTTTATACCCACTGGAGCTTATGTGAGACTTATTTCTGGTTATGGCAGGTTGGGTTCAATGTGTCCTAAGATAGGAATTTGTAGAACATTTATTCCTTTGGGTGTGGCAAAGAGACTTAGCCTTGGTATTCTCTGGTAGAACTGAAATCACAGCAGTGTCTGATCCAGACACTCCTAAAAGCCTACCTAAATTTTCAGTCGTCATTTTGAAAAGCATTATAATTGGAGGCAAAGAGGAAAAGTATTGTGTTTTTCAATAAAGGTAAGTTAAAAGGATTAGAAGAAGAATTAATGGTCTGTGTCAGAAGAGCAGAGCCAAAGGGAGGAGAAGCCTGTCAAAACGTTGATTACCATAATACTTGGGCTCATCTGTCTGTTTACAAGAAAGGTTGTCAAAAGGTCCTCATTCTCTAAGTGGTTTCAATTTATTTGAGGGCGGTTACTTGATTTTTAACAAAAACATATTTAATACCATCTTTTATGAATGTCTTTGTTTTATTCTTTTCTTAGTGAATCATGAAAACTGCAACAGAGAAGTATTTTTAGTGTTAGCTATCTTTCGACTAATCCTGAAAAAATACAGCAGTGTGCACTATGCAGATTGGGGTATTTTACAGTATTTCTTTCCATATAAAAGCCAATAAAACTTGCTTTTATTTTGTGTGTTGTTTTGTTTTTTCTTCTAAGGGGAAGAATAGACATATCAGCTGTTTGTGCGTACAGTATGAAAAATATTCAGGAAGTCTTCTCCAAAGGAAACTACAAAGGACCAGTAACTGTAGAACATTCCCCTGTTAAATGGATGGTATATAGGGGAGAAGTGCCAGTTCCACGTCCTGGTGCTGTAAATATGAATTTACTTGTTCTAATTAAAGAACAGCCTCTGGATTATGTTTTTTTGGTAGCAAATCATTAGCTCATGTTTTACCAATATAAACGCAGTGTGTACGATCAGCGAACATACCTTCTTTCCCATACGAAGGTTCCTAGAAAAGCTGCCTTGCTTGCAGTTCTGCTCCACAAGCGATGTGGGATTATTAGCTACTTCATAAAGCGTGAGGGAAATAACGGTTTTTATCTTTTGAAGATAAGTAGAAATAACTGAATGTTTAGAAGGAAACACACTTTTTTTATATACCTTGGTGAAATGTAAAAGCAATTGTAACTGTGTTCGTTATGTTTTGTTTCTAGTGCATTGATAATTTTGCCCGGAGTATTGGGTATAACACTTCTTCTGACTTGCCTGACAAAGTTTTGCAGTTTGTTAGAGATCACCCTCTAATGGATAATTCTGTAAATCCAATTGGTAATAGACCGGTGCTACTGAAGAGAGGTTCAAACTACACCAGGATTGTAGTAGACAGAGTCACTGGCCTAGATAAACAAACATACGATGTTATGTTTCTAGGAACAGGTAAGTGCTCTTATTTTAGGGAAAGATATTATACATTTTTATGTATTTTGTTCCAGAATGTTTTTCTGAGACTTCAAAAATGTAAAAGTATTCATTAACTCTGTTTGAAGTTTTGCATTCAGAAGCTGCCTTGCTAGTTTAATATTTTCATCTCAGTTAGATTAAATGCGTTTGGCTTGTTGGACATTAAAAGGCTCTCTTTAGAAACTTTCCATATCAAAGAAGACTTGACATAATAATATTTGCAAATTCAGGGATTGTTTGAGGTCTTTTTTTCCCCTGAAAAAAAAATCGCTTCTTCTCTCTTATTGAAAGAAAGAATAAGAATTGCTTTGAAGAATTTAAAAAATTCCCTGTGCCCAGGAATATCTTCTAAATCTCTATCTAATTTGAACATGAATTACCAGGCTAAAATGTTATGCTATGTTTAAACAAGTTTATCTTTAGAAATACATTTCATTTTATGTAGATGACGGATATTTGCATAAAGCTTTCAGTTGTGATGGGGAAATGTTCATTGTGGAAGAGCTACAGCTGTTTCTGTCTCCTGAGCCTGTACAGTCTCTCCAGCTGTCTTCTGAAAAGGTAGAACTTCGTCCCTCCGTAGGGAAAGTGACTGCTGTAATAGCTTGCCTCAGGCCTTGCTCTTCTGTGGTGTTCTTCTGGCTTTTAAAGAGCCTGTAAATGTCTCATAATTCTGCTTTTATCATACACTGGTTAATAACAGAAGCATGAAACTTTTTTTTTTCCCCTGTAGAAGAATTTGTGTGTGTCAAAATATAACCGAAACAAGCCTTCGTGTTCATTAAAAAATTAGGGAAGGAACTCTGTCATTTTATGTGCAGTGGAAAGCTAGGGGTTTCTCTCATTCATATCACCATCTATTGTTACAGGATTTTTAGTTTACTGGTATTTTTAATAAATACCAGAAAAATCTTACAATCCATATTAGAAAATAGCAGCTTAAAATCTCACTATTGTAAAGGAACTCCCTCCTGCATTTCTAGGGAATGCTCTACGTAGGGTCCCTGTCTCAAGTGGTGCAGCTTCCAGTTTCTGAGTGCCACCGGTACAAGTACTGCCTGGATTGCGTCTTGGCGAGAGACCCGTACTGCGCATGGGCTCAGGCTGCTGATGAATGTGTTCTGCTGGCAAACCAAACTGGCCGCACCGAGTAAGTAAAAAGCTGTTGTTTCAGCTGCACACCTGATGTGAGATTGCTTTATCAGTGCGCTTTAATACCGGTAACACAAAACTAGTATGGTTCCTAGAAACGGAATGATAAAAGCTGGAACACTTCTTGTCTGTGTTTTCATCTGTTTGGTTTTAGAGGTTTTTTGTTTTCTTTTTTTTTTTTTTTTTTCCACAGGAATTTAATTCAAAGTGTGAAATACGGGGATGCTTCCAGCTGCCTTAGTGTAGGTATGTGAATGTTTGTTTTAAGAAAGCATATTTTAACTTCATGTGATGAAAATGCTTTGTGCTCACTGGAGTTCTTGCATTAATAGAAAACCACAGAATTAAAATCATGTTGATTATTACTTTTGAACCAAGACCCAAAAAAAACCCACACTGAGCTGGTACTGCGTAACGCTCTTAACCCTCTCAATCTAAATGTCAGGATACTTCAGTTCAGACTGAAACTCTTACTCTCGAGGGAAGCATAAATGTTTGAAGTTATTGATGTCCCTCCCACACCCCCTTTGCAGAAATCACACGACACATCAGGTGTCCTATTAAATCTGTCACTGCTTTAGGATGCTGTTCTGTCGGTACCTGACATGCTATTCAAGAGTACACTTAAAAAGAAGGCTATTTGTTATCAGCCACGTAAAATTATTTCCATTATTTTTAGTGGGATTGGGAAATGAATTACTTTTAATGTAGAATTGCAGGTGTGTGTGATCTGGTATTATTATGCGGTGACTTCGTAATGAGTTGCAAGATACATTGCCGTCTTCATGACACCAGATGTATCTCTTACCTCCGCTTATGTCTCTTTAAAGTCAGAGTTGTCTTTAGTCCTGTATCTTTTAGACTGCACGACAAATTATGATAAGGCAATCAGTGGGACAGTTGGGGAACTTTAACATAGCTGATAGAAGCGTCCTGCAGGCAAATCTAAACATCAGAGCATTTCTGTGAAGAGATGTAATTAACCAATACAGGAGCTGAGGCATACAGAGGTGTTGCATGGCTATGTATGCAGGTGAGGCAAAATCAGATTAAAATCTGGAAGTCTTAAACTTCTAGTCCCATATTTATTCTGTTACACATCAGTGGGAATAAGGCCAGCAAGATATCACTGATGGAGTGTCAGACCTGTTACTAGTGGGATTTCTTTGTCTTTACCCCTTACCTGTTCATTGCCCGTTGTCAAGACCGGTGAGTTTTATTTTATGTTTATTTGAATATGTATTTGGTTTTGTAAATTAAACTAAATCCCCAGTGTTCTTACTTAAAAAAAATTATCTTCCTAATTTCAGAAAATAGTGTGAGAAAATATCTCTTTACCCTTGGAAACAATGTTCATCTCAAATGTGTCCCTCTGTCGAATCTGGCAAGCGTAGTGTGGAAGTTTAACGGGAGCAGACTTCAGGCCGAGGACTCTAAATATCTCCTCTATGATGGAGGAATAGCAATATTTAACGTAACAATGGATGCGGCTGGATTCTATGATTGTCTCTCGGTAGAGAAATCCAAAGGGAAGGAATTCCTTATTACTGTGGCCCGCTATGCCCTTTATGCCCAAGAAAAGATGGAGGAAGCAAATGGTATTGGCATAGCAAATAAGCATACCGAAGCAGGAGCTGAGGAGTTTCAGTCTTCAGTACCACCACCTTTACTGAACGAGGCAGCAAACCAGAAATCTCTCGAGAGCCAGAGAGAGAAGCTCGTTTTAAAACTCTTGGGGGCTGGGTTTGCTCTTTTTTTCTTTTTCTTGTTAGTTTGGAACTTCTACAAGGGTCATTTATCCCTGCCTTGGAAGAGCAGAGAAACCAGCTCAAAAACCACTGGTACAGCTGGCTCGGGAAGTCCAGCGCTGGCCACAGAGGGATCAGGCAGCGTAAGGAAGAGTTCAGCCACGCAAACCAACGTGTCCAGCGTTAATGAATCGATGCTTGTGAGCTTTTCCTAAGGAGTACGGCGGGAACGCACAGCAGTGCAAGTTTCACAGAGCGCTCTGGGAGCTTGCAGCTCACAGAGCTGTTTGGTTAAGATGACATGATGTTTCCTGTTCAGGAATGTGGAATGTAAATTTGGGTAGGAGTCAGAAGCTCTGAATTGAAGATGACAAGCTGCATTGTGTATTACATAGATGTGTTACCAGTTATTACTTTTTAAAAGCAAAATTTCCTTGTTTGGGTACATTTTTGACATGATAGAACCGTGAGAATAAATTTCTTTCAAAAATTGACACTGATCCACTTTTTTGTAATGTTGGGGTTGCCCAATTAAAGAAATTAATACTTCAGAAGCTAATAATACTTAGCATTTAGTGCTTTCACCTTCAGACTTTCTGTTTAATCTACGAATAGCAACTAATTAAGTCTCCCAGTGCCCCAGGAGGTTGCTACTACCCTCATTTTACATGTGAGGTTAAATTACTTGTCACTGACCATAGTGAGTATTGGTGTCAGATCTGGTGCTGTGTTAGAAGTTTCTGAGTCATCTTCCTGTATTTTATCTTTCTGTGTTTTCCTCTCCTTTCCCTTTATTTAGGCTTTCAAAATGCTTTCCATGCATTTATTTTTCTAATGTGTTTTTAGTGACCTTTATGATACATCTTCCTCTGTCCAAAAATGTCACGAATCAACTTACGTACTGCATCATTGTTCTGAATTCATTTCTGAGGTGTGGTCAAAATTCAGACATTGTAGCTCCTTTTGTTAAAGGCCATTGAAAGTTGAGCATTTTTTTCTGAGTCACTTTTTTCTTCATTTTTAAATAAACGTTCTCTTATGTTTTCTTGTTTGGAAAATGACGTGGGTTCTTGATCACGAAAATCCCCGAACAGAAGGCTGTGCTGCCTCGCTCTGTCTCTTGCCAGAGGTGCATAAAGTACAAGGTTGATGCTCTTCTAGACGCAGTGCATTTTTTCCAATTTTCACATAGCTGTGGAAGGAGAAACCTGCTTGGGAACGGATTCTCCTATGTGGAAGGCTGTCCCAGCTGTAGCAAGACACCTGCTTTCAGGTTAAATGGGAATGCTTGGAAATGAAGACTATATGTACGCCATAGATGCCTGGATAGGAAGAAAGACCAGAGAAGCGGTTATGCAGTGTTTTTTCTCCCTTAAAACATAAATAGATTAAGTTGCTTTACATTGGAGCAAAGTCACAGTTTCTTCTTTTAGGATGCCGTCTTTCTCCCAGGATCAAATTATTCTTCTGTTACGCTTCATAACAACAGGTTCTTGTGTACTATGTGCAAATACCGTAGAAGGAAGATGAGGGCAGTTGGTGAACTTGGAAGAAGCAACTTCATGGATTGCTGTGCCTGTGACGCTGCTGCACACCAACCCAGGAACATTTGCCCTCCCGGCGCTGGTTTAGTGCCCAGCCCAGCCTGAACCGCGACACCTTTCCGTGGAAGGAAAAGGTAAGGTAAAGGTGGGAACAACGCCAGCCTTTCTAGCAAGGTGAAGTCATCACCACAGCGTGTGGACAAGAGAACTACATACAACGGACGTCTGAAAATTAGAAGACTGGATAGCTGCTGGCAAACCATTACGCCAAGACCTGCCTGGCTGCATTTCAGTGATTGTATCAGTGCAAGATCTGAGGTGCACATCTTGTCTCGGTTTGGAAGGGAGTTTACTTCCTTGCCAGGATTCCTTTACCTATATTCTGACTCCCTGTATGCAAAGGGCTGTATGGAAATTAATGATGTAGGCTGGATAGTGGTATGTAACTAATAACATAGGAAGTGATCGAAATTTCCATTCTTATCTTTGGGGACACTTACTCTCTTCCCTTAGTGGAAGGAAGTGCAGATGGAATACAAAACCCCATTTCAGAAAATCCTCACAAGGCTACCAGCGTTTGGTTTTAGTTCAATTCCTGCTGATCTAATTACCCTAATTTAAATGTGTAAAATAATTAGCTTCTAAGAGAAGTCGGAGATAAGTTACAGTTAACAGGTCGATATGAAAGATACTGTGCCCTACTTTTGGTGGTGTCTTCGGTGCAGTTTTAGTCCTTTTGTCATTGGTGGCCACGTTGCGTGTAGGAAGGACGGAGAATATGGGGCAAGGGGACGGAGCCGAGGTAGTCCTTGAGCTGCTCGTTCAGCTGCCAGCTGGGAACGGCCGTCCAGCGCTGCGCCGACTTGCACCCTCCAATGACTTTTCCGAGCGGACACTGATACGCTGGGAAAACACAAACCTTCCTCATTGCTTCTAACATCAGCTTTCTGGGTGCCAAAAATCTTTTGTGCTGGCAGCTGCTGCTGTTGTTTCAAGGAAAGTGTTACCTTCATGTGCTCAGGTTATGTCTGGATGTCAAAATTACCAGCAGCAAACCATAACCCCAAACAGGGGGGCAATAGTAGTGGGGACATTGGAGACAAGGAATTACACCGGTCTCAGTAAATCTCCCTTCTAAATACTTTACAAAATAGGGTGGAGGTAAAACGCTGAAAGCGGGGTGTGAGAAGCGGTGGTATTGCTCGTATTTATGCCGCTGGCATTGAACTCTGCTGAATATCGCTAAATTCTGAATGCTACTTCCACCTTTTATTGTAAAATTACTAGCACAGAGGTTACTATTTTGGTGTGAGTTCTGAAGTTATTAACACACAGAGAAATTAATGTGCAGAACTGTCTGGGATTAACAAAATCTCTCTTGGGAAGATTTCCTATTAAAGTGTCCTGATAAGTAAGGAGCAGAAAGGGGACGGGGATCATCCGGCAGCGACATAACTCAGCACTGCTGAGCCTGCTCACAGGAACCTTCGTGGTACAGTAGTGGCACATTTTAAGGCAAAACTGAGGCACTGGTGGGAATCAAGTGAGGAGTGTTGGTGTTCAGTCAGGGTTTGAGCGCACTGGTAGGGGTGTCTGGTGGGAGGAAATGTGGGAATAGTTTCCAGCCGAAGCCAAGCTTCAGGTTCTTTACGAGGCATTGTCTGTATGAGAAGCTTGCACACTTCTTATCCGCTCTAAAAACTGTGTGAGATTTCACTACAGCTTCAAAGTTAGAGACTTAAAGCCCAGAATAACTGCAGGCAGTAGAATTATGCACCCTGCCCCGTACGGCTGACACTGGTGCATTTTGCTTTTTGTCACAAAGACCTTGGGACGGGCAGTGTTCACAAGCAGGCCCCATCCTTGTCCTTGTCCCTGTGTGGAGACACGGGGGTGGATGCACATGGGGCTTTGCCTGCAGAAGAGACCGTGAGCAGTGCCCGGAGCCACTGCCATTTGCAAACTCCCTCCTGTGAACCTGTTGATATAATGCTGAAAAGGAGCAGATGTGAAAAGATCCGTTCCCGGTGCGGCCACCGGTTGCCTTCACCAGGCCGGGCTGCTGGTGCCTCTCGACCTGAATGATTAAAAATGCGTCTTATTCCCAGACTGACCTGCTCAGCGTCTGCTTCCAGCCCTTGGAGCGTGTTACACCTGTACCGCCTAAACCGAAAAGCACTCTTGTATAAAATTTCTTTCTACCAGGAAGTTTTTTATGGTTACGATCGAGTCACACCGTATCCTTTCTTTGATGAACAGATGAAGCACTTACATTCTTTCAATACAGAGCGGGTTTTGTTGTCTCCCGCGAGCCCTCTCCAGTTGCTCAGCACCCCGGAGCTGTGGGCACAGAGCTGGGCAGGGGGTTCCCCGGGGCAGCAGGGGCTCCTCGGGGTTCCTCTCCTCTCCCAGCCTGGCTAGCACAGCTGAGGAGTGCGTTAGCTCCTCTGGCCACAGCGGCAGGCTGGCAGTGGCTCATTGCTAATTATCCACTCCGCTTCCCCAAACCCTTTTCAGCCTCCCTTCTTCCCTGGGTATTTCCCCGTGTCGTAAAAATGACTTATGTTAATTTTCCACTCGTATGAATGACTTCAGACAAGACGGAACAACAAAGAGCGCCCTGTTGCTGGTAGGAGATGTCTAGACTGAGATTAAAGAACATGATTTTTTTGTTGTTTTCCTGGGTAGCCGGCGCCCATCGGAACCCCGGTCCGCCCCGCCGCCATCCGCCGGGGCCGGGGGCGGCTCTGCCGGGCTCTGCCCGGCAGGTGGTGCCGCCGAGCCGGCCCCGGCCCCGGGAATAAAGTCGGGAGAAGAAGCGGAGAAATGTGACCGAGATGGGGCAGTTGGTAGAGGGAGGAAGCGGATAGGGAAGAGACAGAGGGAGAGAGAGAGGAAGAAAAAAAGAACAAAGAAATCGCCATCCAGCGGGCGGCGGGACTGGGGCTGCGGGGACAAACTTGCGGGGCTGCCGGAGCAGCAGACGGCTTTGTCTACAAGGGAAAGCACCACCTAATCCTGCTGCTCCCCTCCCATGCTGAAGGGAAGGAGGGATCCTGGGAGCCGGAGAGGGGGAATCGTTGGCCACCGAGGGGGTTGCCGAAGTTGCCCGCCGAGAGCTCCGGGCTGGAAGTGGCCGTGGGAACCCGCAGCCCCGGGGGTGGGGGTGGAGGTCCGGGCGGTCCCTGCCCTCCGTGCCCCGCACCTCGGGGATTACTGGGCGGTTTGTGAGCCGACAGCAAAACTAGCAAGATTTCCAAGTGAAATTCCGGAGGAAATTTAAAGAGCATCCGGATCCGGAGAAAGACAGAAAGAAAGAGGAAGGGAGAAATAAATCAAAACGTGGAGAGAATCTCAGGCAGCTGAAGAAAGGACGGGAGAGAAAGAAGCTGACACCCGGCAGAGATGGGGTGAGACTGGCAGTTTATTATTCTTGAATTGCTTTTATTATTCATGGCTGCTGAGCTATTTTTAAGGTAATGGCAAAAGAAATGAAGGTTTTAAGTTGCGTTTTTGTCCACATTGCAAGCTTTAAAGTTTAGACTTCCCTTTTATTTTATGGGTTAGAAAGTAGATAATTGCAAACCTCTGCAACTTCTTTAAATAAACTCGTATGTAAGGGAAGCCGCTAGTGATCTATATGTTGTATGAAAGCCCGACTGGGAGGCTGGGTGGGAGGACTGGAGCTGGGTTGTGTTCACAAAACTTTTCCAGAAGTTAGAAATCAGGGATTTTTTTTTGGCTGTTGTGACAGCATTCAGTAAAATGGATCCTGTTTGCATTTCTAAACAGACAAATAGCTGATTGAAAAATCCCTGATGACTTAGCTTATGATCCCCCTCAGATTTTCCAAGAGTGAAATAAGGCTATGTGGATGTGGCAGTGGATTTTGGCGTGGAAATAAGAGCTTAGTCTGGTATTTAATTTATGCCCTAGTTATGAGTCTCAATCGTATAACTTTAAGGACCTGACGTGTTGTTGTGAGTTTCTTGTGCAATAAATCCTTCGTGGCTGTTTGAAATCACAGTGGATCTGTAGGGAGCCTGTCTGATCAACTCCCTCCAAACGTGTGGGTTGGCAATGCAAGAGAAATAAATAACGTTTTTGGGGGCTTGTTTTCCTTTTGCTTATTTTCCTCTTGGACTACCTAGATAAAATGATTGAGCAGTCAAACACAGATTCAAGAGGCAGAAAAGGTAGAGGTGAAGAATCAGAGGTGGCAGCAGGGTGAGTCCGGCATAGATCCTTTGAGGTTGGCAGAGTATGTGCTGATCCAGGTTAAATCAGAAAGTGTCCCTATTTTCCTGTAACTTTTCCTATGCTCCCCAGTTACATGTCGAACTTCTAGAAGTGCCAGGAAGGGTGTAAGAAGCAGATAGCTTGGGACTTTGATTCTACGACTAGTGCTTTATTCCCCAGGGTTAGCAGACAAATCCTTGTTGGACCTACCACGGGTGCTGCCAGCAGCTCTATGATTTCAGTAGAGGGTTACCAGCTCCCATGGAAAATGTAGAGGTGGCGTCACCATCTCAGTCCGCTTAGATTTCACTCTATAATTATAGTGGTGTAGTAGCAAAACTATTGTTAAGCCAGAGATGACGTTTCCACCCAAAATTCCTTATTTCCACTTAACTCCAAGATAAGGTGTCTTTTTGGTTGTACGTTGATCACATGGGGATATTGAGTAGCTTTCAGCAGCATTTAGGTTGCTCTGGATACAAAAGACGTTAAAAGCACATCACCTCTTGCATCACTTTCTGGCAGTTGATTTTAGTTAACTTATTTTTAAAGCAGGGATTCTCATCTCCTTCCTCCATAGTAGATTTCTTTGTAACATCATGTTCTGGTTTTCATGGATAAATCCTCCGTGGACTCTTTTGTAACCGCTGAGCTGGAGGTATTAATGCATTGGCACTTCTCTGAAGAGGACAGTTGTAAATAACACTTGATCCTGAGGGAAGTGAATTTAGTTAGGTCCTAGCTGAGTCTTCAGTGGACGCCTACTTGCATTTCTCGGACTCTGCTGATAGCATTGTCAAAGACAAGTACAGGTAGACGTGACTTACCAGCTTCTAATTTGAGCAGTATAGCATTTACCTGCTTGTTACATATATCAAGCAAATTAATTCACCCGCTCTTATCCATGCTGTCATCCCACTGACCTCTGGTAAACAGGCAATTTGAACTGGCCTTGCCAGAGGGGCTGCTGGCTGTGCGTTTGGAGCTCTGGCAAGGGCAGGTCGAAAATAGCAGCAGATCTTAGGGACTTGTTCTGGTAAAGCTGAACAGGCATCCGTGCCTGGAAGTACTACAGCTCCTGTAGCTTATAACAAAGATGCAGAGAGAGATTGTGGTGGAGGCGTGGTGCATTTTGAAATGTGCATGCATCTCCGCTTCTCTGGTTCTAATTATTACTGGACATATTTTCTGGAATGTATAAAGAATTACTTAGCTGCAGTCTGGCTCTGTTGGGTTTTTTAACTTTAATTGCTGTACAGACTTCCAGCAACGGTCTGTGTGTCTCAAAAGAAAGAGCTGCTGAAGCTTAGTAGCAGAAGTAACAGTTGTCCCAGGAAGGTGAATGCACAGATTGTGTTGTAGACACCCGGTAGCACAGTGTTCAGCAGCCAAGACGCTCTGTAGATGGAGACTGGTTTCCAAACGCGAAAAAAAATATGTATCTCAGCTGTGTTGTGTCTTTAAACGCCCTTCATCCCCTTTCTCTGTGCCTGACCTTGCATGCTTGTCGCCGTTCCCCACGCTGATCCAACAGGAGCATATTCAGCCAGGATTCCTTTGCTGCCCTTTATCTGCAGAGGGGCCGTGAGGCAGCTGCTTTTCATTCCTGTGCTAAGCCCTGCTGGGTAATCTCTCGGGAGTTGGGGGAGGCAGAAGGGAAAGCAGCCCCTAGCCAGCTCCCATTGCTGGAGCTGCACCGCTCCACCTTCCCTTTGTGGCTGTGGGGTTGATGTCTGGCCTCCTTCAATCCCACCTGGACACTAGCAGCATCTTACGCGTTTTCCCCAAGGTGACATTATGCAGCGCAGAATGAAAGCGAAGCTGCAGCTAAGAGGGCTTGAAAACCTGCCTGGTGGTTAGAACAAAGGGCTGGGAATCGGTCTTCCCAAACTTTGTTCCCAAAGCAGTTTTGCAGTTCAGTGTCCTGGGGGCTTGTGCCCGAATCGTGGGTAGGCGGTATCCAAGCGCACGCTCTGCGCCCATTTACAGTGAAGCAGCAGAGTCCGTAGGCTCTCAGGGAGTTACACCCAGTCCCTGGCTCAGAGGAAGGGTTCGACTTTGGGGAGAAATGCAAAGGGAAAGAGATGAGGTTTGACTCATTAACCCACACTTCTTCCCCAAACAGCGCTGACATACAGTCAGCAGCTATTCAAGCTGCTGAGGGAAGATAAAAGGAAACAAAGACAGACAGCAGTGGAGGAGGAGATCGGTTCTTGTGCCCTCTCTGTGCTCCAGTTCTGCCTTGTGAAATACCGGGCTCTGCCTGAAACACGTTTTCCCCCCCTCTGCCCTGGCCAGCCCCCTCCCTCAAGTTATCCTGCGCCGTGCTGCTGCCAGGTTTCTCACCCCCCAGCACTGTGGCTGGTGACCCGGGCGAAGGGAGAGCCCTGACGCAGCCAGCACGGCCTCCCAGCTGACTCAGCGCGGCGGTGGGCTGCGCGCCAGAGCCCAGGCACATCTCTCTCGTGCTCACACGCTCTCCCGTACCCCTTTCTGCTCTGCACAAGCTGCCCTGCAACACACCCATCCAGGAAACCAGACCTTGTGGAGAGAAAGGACTTTTGGGAAGATTGCGGGGAGAATTGGGAAATCCTTACCTCCTGCCGTGGCTGGCAATGGGTCTTTCATCGGAAGACAACCTCTTTTTTGGGGGGCTTGCTCATGGTGGCAGCACACTGAGCCCAGCCACAGGACGCAGTGCAAAAATACGTTCCTAGGTCTCTGCACTCTGAAGGTATCCCGCTGCTGTCAGCAGGAATATCGGACCCCCAAGGCCCTTCCCTGCCCTTGTGGCCGAGTACTGTTGTGCCTGTGGTCCACAGAAACAAAGGATTCTGCTGATCTGGCACTTTGTGATTTCTTGCAATGCAAATTTTTGGTTTGGTTTTTAGATGAAGGGGGAACACAGACTGCCTAGATACAGAACAAGGTATTTAAAGTGATTATCCTCTCTGCGTCCAAATGCAGAGAGGCTCCTTTTTCTGACAAGTAAATGAATATCCCTGCAAAGAGAAGCTGCAGTGAGCGAGAGGAGGTGCAGGCTGGGGAACAGCACATGGACTTCCTAGAGATGCCCTTGACTGAACCCCATCCAGGAGCACCGAGGCAGATGCAGTGAATGAGGCCCGAGCTCAGCCTCCCCAGGACATTCCAGCTCCTGCCTTAAGTGGCTAAAAGACTTTATTCTAAACCTCAAATATACTCAGTATTTGTATCCCTGGAGTGCTTTGAACTTGAACTCACCCACCAAATGTCTCTTAAAACTCTATACTTGTGTCTAGGTTTGAATCCTGCTCTTTTGTCACACACCTCGCTTTGGAACTGAAATCAGGACAGAAACATTAGTATAAATTTGGGGAATGGTGACTAAAAGCTTCCCTCTCCGCAGCAAACACAGGTTTCTTCTCTCTGGTCATGCAGCAAAGGATGGGGGCAGATGAGGAGGATGCGATAAGTAATTCAGTTAACTAAATGGGCATGTCGCTGGCAGGCAGACCGGCTTGTGAGGCGAGAATTACTGAGAACAAAAAAATAAAGAGGATCTCGGTGGGAAAAATCTTCCAGATTGCACAGAAAATCGGAGGAGAACAAGGACAAAGCGTAAGTCAAATGCAGCTGTGCAGTCAGAAAGAGACCCCTCCCCACACCCGGTGTAGAAGCTATCGAGCAAAGGCATGGCTGGATGCAATAAAAGATCTAAAGCAGGGAATCAAAACCTGATTTCTTCCTCTCCCTCTCTCCCTTTCGAAGAGGTCTGGCAGGAGGGCTGCATTTTAGCAGTTGCCCTGAGGTTTAGGAACCTGCCGGGGAGAGAGAGAACCTGTAATTAAACAGGATTTTTCCCAAAGGGGTGCTATTTGTGTTGGAAATACCCTGAAAAAGTAAAAGCAATAAAATAGAGTTTTTGTGAGGAGCCTGTGCGATGTAGGGACCCCAACAGGCAGCTGAAGTTGGGGTGGGGTGAAGAGAGTGAGTGTGCAGCAAAACACCGGAGCTGCCACCGTGCTATTGAAATTCAGACAGAGAGAGAAATGTTTTGCTGAGCAGCTCTTTCAAAGGTTGTCTGTCCCTCCCTTTAACCTGGGGCTATCCCGTAAAATGGGATATGGGTGTGATTATTTTATTTTTATATTGGATTGTGCGCTGTTACCTTGTGGTGGGAGGCTGGAGCACGCAGTGGGGAACATGCCCTGCTCCCGGCTCTCTCTGTGACTCCTGTGGTTTAAACCAAAAATCCCTTCACCTTTTTACTTCTGTTCTGCTATTAGACGTGTCTGCAGGTTTGAGAGTACTTTTCTGGTGAGGATTAGAGAGAGGACTCTGTGAAATCCCCCTATTATGGACATACCTAGGAGTGGGATTAAAGGTGGCTTGCTCAAAGTGTCGGTAGATGTGTGTGATGGGCTCTGGGGCAGGAGATGGGCTGAGCTCCCAGCAGCTCTGCTTCAGCTTGGACCTTGTTTTACTGTGGCGTGGTGTGCCCGTGTTACTGTGCCGCCTGCGTATACACCGATCCGTACGATGCCACGCATTGCAGGTGGGTCATGGGATGATCCTGGCACCAGTGACTGGTGGTGTCTCCTGAACAGGAGATGCTGCGGTCCCTCTTTGGATGGGCTTCTCTGGGAGGTGGCTCGTCTCCCTTTCTGTTGCGTGCTCTCTATAGCAGCACTGGGTTATTTTAGAAGATCCCACTTAGGAAGAGGCCCACGTGCCTGCAAAGAGGAGGGTAGAGCCCACGTCCAGGCAGGACACTCAAGGACAGTCCATGCATCCAGTGACATATGTGTTCAGATTACACGAAACAGAGTGGGCAGCGCTGTTTTTTGTCTTCCCCAGACTTTGGCACCTTTTATGCCCACTCTTTCCCTGCTAGGTAAAATGTGGCACTCGTGCAAGGGACTGAATTGATGCCATCTGTACCTCCTTGGCACAAGGCAGTGCTTGCAGGGGCTGCGTCTCCTCCAGGGTCTTGGCAGTGCCTCGGTGTGTCCTAACCTGATGAGGTCCCTCATCCAGCCTTAGCGAACGCGGTCCCTTTGGCCGGCTCGGTCCATTGCTGCTCTGCTGAGACCATAAATTAAGAGGACAAATAATGATTTGCTCTCCTGGCAATGGTGAAATAAGCAGCTATTCATTAAGAAATCAATTTGGATGCTGTAGAGAGGGGAATAATATACGAACCAAGGTGGAAATGAGACCAGCATGCAGTTCTACATGTTGTCTTAATGACCACTGAGTCAGAGACTCCAGTCAGCGAGCAAATTGGAAACGATTGATCCATACCCTATATTCACGTGTCCTCCCCAAACACCCCGTGACCTTTTTCCAACTTCTCTGTAAGGAGAAGCCACAAGAGGAGGCATTTGGGTCTTTACTTGGGCAGCATCCTGGAGCCAGGTGCTCTGCTGATGTGAAGAACGTGTGAGGAAATAGTTAGATCATCTCTTCGTTTAATTTTTAGCTGCTTGGCTTTGCCTGGCAGCTGGCAGCCTGCTGCTGGAGCGTAAGGGAACATTCATGGGGGACAGGTCATTTTTAAGCTGTCAGCGGGACGAGGGATATTGAATTTTGCCCTTCCCCCCTGGGCTGGGAACAAACGCTGGCAGCGATGAGACCTGGATCCTTTCCAGTTGCCATCAGGCACTTGCTGATCATGTCGGTGTCTCAGCCAGATCTTTGTCCTTTCAGTCATTTGCTTTGGTTTTTCTTAATTATCTGCGAAGGACAGCCCTGGGGGGATGTAAGCGGTTTTATTTACACATGCCCTTTTCGCTGCTATGTCTGTATTGTTATGGGGACTCCCAGCTGGGAGCAGGAAAAGAAGAGTCAGCATTTAGGGATGTGTGGCGTGTCCAGCGTATGCACTGAAAACACAGGGGAAAAGAGGGCTGTAGCGGGAGAGAGAACGTGACAGTTTGAATCCTAGGCACTTTTAGGACTATTTTTAAACGCTTTGTAGTGTTTTTGGAAACGAGAGGTCAGCAGCTTGGCCAGAAGCAAGCTGAATGCGGACGAGTGCTCCTCAGACATGACTGCACTGGCGCATCTCAGACGTGGCCTTCAGCACCCGCGTGTCTCCTGCTCTGCACTCCCCTCCGCGGTCCTGCCCATGTCCCCACCTTGCGAATCCACTCTGCTGTGTCAAACCCTGCCGTAGTTCCTTGCTGCTAAAGGAATTGCAGAAAGGGTGAGGTAGAGCCATTTTCCATTTAATAAGCCATTTGTGACTTTCTTAGAGATGTTCCCCTAGATTTGCAGACTTTCTTGCTTTGTTTCTATCTTGCTTTGCATTGCTCCATCTCTTTCTGCCTGTTTTTTTTTTTGTTGTGCTCCACCACTTAGGCTCTAGGAGAGCTTTTGTTTTGTAGCGTTTGCTTTAACCTTGTCAGACAAGTAAGCGAGTACTGAAAGGCAGGTTTCCAGGCTAGCCAGTATCCTCAACAATGAAATTCTTGTGCTAGCTGGATACAGTTTATATCATTTGGATTTAAAACAAAAAAAAAGACTTTTTTTTTTTCCCCTGCAGAAGCACTGCAAAAGGAGCACGAACATCTCCGTGCTGTTCCCAAGCAGAGCACAAAGTTCTCCTGAGCATTACCTACAGAGCTTAAGCGACTGCTTCCTAGAAAGCCCTGTCCCCGTGCCAGGCTGGCACTATGCTCAGGTAGCTGCAAGAAGGCAATAATATGCCGACCTCATAAAGTGATCTCCAGTTGCCATCATTACATGCACATTCGCAGCAACTCTTCCCATTTGCGGTGAGGAAAGGGGAAACATGAAAGAGAATTTCGGGAGATCCTGGATATTGTGCTTCCCTCGGAGGGAGGTGGGTGTGGGAGTTCCCTCCTTGGCACCAGGCGGGCAGGTGAAGCTGCTGACGAGCCCTGCCGCTGTTGGTGCCAGTTTGCTATCTGTTGGAAGCGAAGCACATCTGGTGTAACTGGCAGCGGGCCCGTTCGGAGAGTCTGCGAGACTTTGGCGTTTGTAACTGGAAAGGATAGACCTCTTGCAGACAGCGAGAAGTTTTGTTGCTCCAGGGAAGACCATAAGGCACAAACACGCATATGAGGAGTGTCGAGACAGTGGTGATTATGTAAAGGCACAAAAAGTAGAGCACTCTTCCCCATTAGCACTGTCAGTGCTGGATATTTCGGTGTAGCTGAGACCAGGAAAAGAGCCGTGCATGCCCCAGGGCTGAGCGGTGGGCGAGAGAGCAGCCAACCCAGTCTCACGTGAGTGGAAAAAGGATAAGGTAACCCCTGTGAAGATGAGCTTTTCATGTCTGATAGGTCTTCTAGTGGCATTTTATTTTCCACTCCTGGTGCTCAGAAGGAAAGTAATGCTGGCTTTTGTGGTTAGTGACACTAATTACAGGACAGTTGACATCTGGGTGGCCGCCTGAGCCTCTCCTGTCTTGGAGTGACCAGCAGGAAGGCAATGGGGTTTTCCAGGTATTAAGGCTTCTTAGCTGACCTGCTTGGAGGCAGCCCTAGCAGAGGGGCTGGGAGACCTCTACCCCTTCTACAGGCATCCTTCATCATGCAAATTCACTTTCTTACCCTTTTGCTCCCTTTTTGAGATATGCAGTCTCGGTTGATATGGGGGAGAGCAGGGTGGGGACCATTTACTGGGAGAGACTAATTTACAAAGCAAATGAATAGCACAGCTGTCTCGCATGTCATGGGGAGACAGCACGGGGCAGCCGCAGGGGTTCCTCGCTGCGGGGGTCCGGGACAGTGTCTGGCTCCGTGGAGTGGAGGGCAGGGACCACGCATGGTGGGTACACACCCACGTGCTGCTGCAACCCCATCCCCGTGGGCAGAGAAGGGTTATCTCCAGGAATATCACAGCGGTCCATCAGGGGCTGTTTGAAACATCGCTTGGTCCGAAACCTGCTGCAGTCAGCAGGATGGTTTCCATTGACTCTGGGCACGGACCTCGCTGGTGAACAGAGAGCACAGGAATAGCTGCTGTGCGTGTGAGGGGTGATCTCTGAGGAGGGTTTTCCGTCATGCAGCCAGCATCACGTGCGTGTGACTGGAAACACTAGAGCCTTCCAGGCTCCTCTGTGGCCCTCTCCCAACAGCCAGTGCCTGCTGCCAAAGGGATTCACTCCAGTTACACGGCTCACCCAATTATCTCCCATGACAGGGAAGAAAACTTGTTCAGTGATGAGAAATCATTACAAATTACAAGCTTGGTGAGTTTGGGACGAACGAAGCCCCTAAACGCTGCCTGGTTGAACGCTGCGTCTGTGCTCTGTGTGATAAATAACGGCTGACTTTTCCATCGCTAGGAAATGAATCACTGTGGAGGCAAAACCAAAAAGGAGCCTCAGTCCAGCTAGGAGACCTGAGAAGGAAGCTGTTGGAGGAGAGACGCGTACTAACTCCGCTGGCCTGTAGTCTGTCTTACCCTTCTTACTAACAAATGTCAACAACTAGGTAATGTCCTTCCTCCGTTCTTTCTGACGGCTAGCTCAGGACTTGGGGGTTAAGGTGCAGAAACATTAGTTTTCCCTACTCTGTAGATGCCTCGAAGGATAAGTGATGATCCATGTAAAATTTAGTATCTGTTAGTGGAGCCTGGAAAGTTTGAATGTCATTCCAAAAACAGACCGTGACTGAATAAAACCAGGTGGAGAGGATGCAGAGAAGGAGCTGGTTTAGACGAGAGATCCGAGTCAGGGCTGTAACCTGGGAACAAGGCTTGAAACTGGGAGGTAGCAGGGAGTATTTTATTCCCTTCCTAAGTTTTGGTGATGGGTTCAGAAAGCACCAGGTACGTTTGTCTCTGGATTGATGGGAAGGTCTGCTCGTAGCAGCTGTGAGGGCTTGGGATGGGGAGAAAATGTACATGTCTGGATTCTGGGAGCTCGCACGCGGCAGGACTGTGACTGTGCCTTGTTCACGGCTGTTGTGGGGGTGTGGGATGTTTCCAGTCACATCAGATTACACCAGGTTTGGGTAAGCAGCGTGGCAATGGCCGGTGCCCTGGGTTTTAACCAAAGACAGATGAAGACCCCAAGCCCTGATGCACCTGGCCTGTTGTGTCATGGAAACATGGAAATATTCCTTCCTGCCTCCTGAAATGCTCAAGTCACATCCTGGTGCCTGAGATTCAGCTCCTTATTTCAGCTCAGATACTACAGGTTACGAAATCCGGGCAGTGCTTGGTTCAGTGCTTTCTTGCAGCAGCTGCACATTGTGTGGTGAAGTGTTTCCTTTAATTCATTGTTAAGTGACTCGCTTTTAATCCTGTGATGTGACCTCTCGCTGCAGGATGCGCTTCCCAGGCATGAGTCAAGGGAGGAAGAGCTGTGCTGAGGGGAAGGTGCTTTTTGTGCTCACATCCCAAACACATCCTCCATCCATCCATTTCCCTAGAGCTCCAGCTCCGAGATCTCCTATGAAGTACAAATAATACAGCAGCCAGAGAAATCGTATACCTGGTGAAGTCACCAGGAACTGACCACTAAGGTGCTGACGGGTGGTGAAAGAAAGCTTCAAGTCAGGTTAAAAATAATATAACCCCTAATCCTTAGCATAACTCTGCCACACTGGCTGGGTTGTGCAGGGCCATCTGGTATGCCCCAAACATGAGATTGTGGTGTCCTGTTTGTGCTTCTGCTTTGCAAGTTGCATGTCCATCCTTGGGTGAACATGCGTATAAGATCTACTAACTTGAGGACATAGTCTGTTATTGCTGGGATGACCAGGCTGTGGTCTTTGGATATGTCTGAAGGATGCAGAGGAGGACAGAGAAGCTCCAGAGGGAGGTAGAAACCTCTACCTGTAGTTAAACGCCCTTGATAGCTTTGTTAATTGTGCCAAGGGTATTTTCATAGGCCAAGGTCACTAGTGTGCAGTGAAAGCTGCTGTCATCGTGCTGCCAGATAGGAGGCATAAACAGCCGTGGGCTTTTACTTTGCAAGGGCATCAGCCACTGGTCCCCCAGCTTCTAAAATGGGCTTTAGAAGAGTGCCAAGGTTGTGGAGAGCACAGAGAAGCCCAGAGGTCTTGGAAAAGCAACTCACAGGAATGATGAAGAACTCAGGTCATGACTCCCCTAATAAGAAGGGACAGTAGATGACACCAGCCCAGACAGTGGGGAGCTGCTCCTCCCTGCACAGAGGCTCAGTGAAGGGCTGCTGGTTGAGAGATGCTGCGTCCTTGGGGGCTGCAGTGCTCAGCACCTAGTGTCTCCGATCCCCGGAGAGGAGGCGAATAGCAGAAGTGCCGCTGGCGGTGCATAATGCAACACGAGTGCAGTGCCAGGAAGTCGATGCTCTTCCCCCGTTGCTCAGCTTCCCCTCTCCCCTGACAGCCCTCTTCGTTTCTCTTGCAGGGAGCAGCCAATCTTCAGCACCAGGGCCCATGTTTTCCAGATCGACCCTGCCACCAAACGGAACTGGATCCCTGCCAGCAAGCACGCTTTGACTGTCTCCTATTTCTACGATGCCACGCGCAACGTGTACCGGATCATCAGCGTGGGGGGCACCAAGGTAGGGGGCATTTGCTGACAGCATCACGCAGATGGACAGCAGGTTTTTTTTTCCAGCCAAAGCCTGTTCTGGTGTTGATGTTTTTGGTGTCGAGTTGGTCAGTTCTCAGCGTGGGCGCTCTGGCATCTTCGCTGCAGGGAATGGAAGGTAAAACACTGCCTCTGTGCTCAAGTGTGTTTAGCGTTAGGCGCTAGAACCAGTGCTGATGAAAAATGTGCCCTAGGGTCTGATGTTGTCCTTCCCCGCCCCACTCTCTTCTCACCCCCCGCCCCCACTGAGCATGCAAAACACCTACTTTTTCTGAGAGCCTTTATCCTGTGCTAAAAGCAACCCCTGTAGATATAATGAAATGACAGACAGAGGTTGAGGGAGTCTGAAGTAGTCTGTTCAGTCGCTTCCACAAAACGCGATTAACTCCCCCTAAACTGCTCTTGATAGGCATTTTCCTGACTTGTTCTTGAAGACCTCCAGTGGCAGAGATTCAGCAATCTTCCCAGGAAATTTATTTTGCTGCTACTGTAACCAGCAGAGAGTGTTTCGCAATAGCTAGTCCTGGCTGCTGTTTAAGCCTTTTTTTTTTCTCTTACTTGCCATGAAAATGAAGAACCTCAGAAAGTTGTTAAGTCCCCAGAGACATGCTGTCTCTCATCTTCTTTTCCAGCAATGGAGGAAGCTGATGATACTGAGCCTTTTTTTTTTTTCTTTTTCAGTAGACAAGATGATTGAGATTCATTCCTCTCACATAGCCAGAGTAGAAAGACTTTTGGTCACCAAAAGCCTGAACTGTTGTCTTCTAGATTGAAGGCCAGAGCTTTCTACCCGTAATTCCTCGAGTACACAGGGATTATAGTGATCAATCCCACACCACCACCCCAGGGCAGCAGGCTGGAGTTTTCTCTGACTCTCACTGTTGCCTCTCTCTGCAGGCGATCATCAACAGCACTATTACCCCCAACATGACCTTCACAAAGACGTCCCAGAAGTTTGGACAATGGGCAGACAGCCGAGCCAACACGGTGTACGGGCTGGGCTTTGCTTCGGAGCAGCATCTCTCCCAGGTAATGCTGCAGGTGCTGGTGGAAACCCGCTGCTGACAGGGGAACGTCCCTGAAACCCTGAAGGGGAGATCAGCCCCTGGAGAGAAGACTTTAAGGACCTGACGTAATGCTGTTCCCACTGTGCTAAAATCTAATGCAAGATGCAGAGATGGTAGGAAGAGCTTTAAAGTAATATTTGCAGAGTGTTTTGAGCATCACAAACTGAATTAGGACTTTGGGCTCAATTTCTGTCATTGCTACTTAGCTAACCCCACAGCCCTGAGTGCCAGAATCACGGGCAGGGGCGAGAAGGGGCTATTCCCTGAATTTTATTAAAGAGAAATTAAACAGCGTGCTGAATGAAGTTGCGAAGGGAGGAGTAACCCAGGCATCAGTTCTAGTTGGTTCCGCATTTCAGTGTAGCACCGGAGTGACTTTTCCACTCCCCTCTAGTTTGCAGAGAAGTTCCAGGAAGTGAAAGAAGCAGCCCGTTTGGCGAGGGAGAAGTCCCAGGATAAAACAGAGCTGACCAATCCTGCCCTGAATATCACATCTCACCAGGTAACGCTTGGAGAGGGGTGTGGGTAAAGCTCACTGCCGAGCAATGACAGCTAGGGAAAATGGCCACTGTGCTCATCTCCTCTAGTAACTTCTTGCTTTCATCCCTTTTTCCCTGAGAGCTTTCTTGCCAGCCACTGAGGCTGGAGCTTCACATTGTGATGACACCTGTGGCCCTGAGGTCACTACTGAAACACATGAAATAGATTAACTAATTAGTGCTTAACTGGAGCTCCTGGGAAGGTTCACACTCCTCCCTCTTTGCCAGAGTAAACTACCAAAACCATTGCATGTCTTGTAAAGCCATGCTGGAGGAGTGCGGCTTTTTGTTGTGGGGGTTGGGATTTTTTGGTTTGGTGGGGGTTTTTTGTTTGTTTTTCTTTTTTTCTTTAGAGCTGCTGGCTCTCCCTGAGCTCAGTGTGACAATAACAGACAAGCAGCATGCAGGCATGCATGGCACCTGGTTGAAGGTCGTAAGAAAGACACATGGCATTTCCAACCATTTTTCTTCCTTTTGTGGTGCTGCAGGGGGTTCTCCTCCAAGTGTCTCTTGATAGGTGATGGTGCTGTCCATGGGGGTCCATGGAATGACAAAGTGATTTCTTAGAGCTGGTGACAGAGGAGTCCTGGCCAGACTTCTTCTGTTTCTGTCACATTTCCACTGTGGAAGAGAAGCTGTGCTGTAAGAGTAGAAATCACACCCCCCCTTGGGAACTCTCCTCTAAGGTAGAACTGCACGCATGACAGACAGTCACTCAATTTTCTTTCCCCCGGGAGACCAAACCAGAAAGCTTAAGCCCATCACAGATCATTCTCGCATGCGTTGTGCTTGCAGTTGTTACCCTTCTCCCTGTACGGCTAAACCTACTCCAACAGCAGTGGGAAGGAGGGGAGAGGATGAGCTGTGGAGAACTCTACACTGCTTTTTCCCATGGTGAAGCAGTTCAAGTGCTGATGGTGAAGTTGCCCTCCCAAATAGTTCACTCCAGAGGTGACTCTGCATTTTCCAGAGCTCCTGGCAGTAGGAGAGGAGCTGAAGGATGGAGGACTCTGCGTTCTCTGGGTTGAGTACAGATGGAGTGGCAGCAGAGGAGGAGGAGGGAGTGTGAACAGCACCTTGGCCTGCAGGGAAAAGAGGGGGAGGCGGAGGCATTGGCTCTGCAGAGACTGGAAATGTCATGTGGGGTGCAAAAATGGGGAAAATCTGCCTAGCTTTTGGCTCCTGCTAACTCCAAGCCCCATCCTAATGGGTGGCAAATGAAGAAGGGAGTAGAGTAGAGCATTCATAGCAGAACCAAAGTTTTGGGTAAAAGACTCCTGCCAGTAATAATTGCCCAAGACAGAGATTTGCGGCCAGCTGCAGCCATGAGAGCTCCCCTGGCCCGGAGATGGAGGCTGGGAGTAGAGATACTCCCTCTCATCCTGTTTACACCAGTCAGAACTCACCAGGTGCTAGAAGAGGACACGTTCATCTCCCCTGTGCTGCAATGGCACCTTGCAGCAGAATGGATGAGGAGGTCAGAAGGTGAAGGTTAGACACAGATCAGGGAAATGGCCTGAGGCTGTGTTCGTTCTTCTTGCTAAAGCTGCCGTGATGGGAACCCACACCCACTCTTCCCATTCCGCCTGCCTCCACTCTTGGTGGGAGAGCTCAGGCACAAGTATGCACGGCCCCTGCCTGCAGCCATGGCAGCCAGCGTGGCGACACAGTGACGCACGCGGTGTCCCCTGCCATGTGGGCATTCAGATCTTGTCCTGCCTTCCCCAGCCTGTGCATACATCAGCCCATCATCTCTTCTCCCACCGTCCCACTGCTGATTCGCAGTCTCTACATTAGTAGAGCTTCAAACATGAGTTTTATCCTTGAATAATTGATCGTGTTTCTGTTTGCAAGTGAGCAGAGAGCAGATCTGTCTCCTGAAATTAAATCAGGGCTCCCTCATTTTCTGCGTCTGCACTAGTTTACTCAGGCTTCAGATTTTCAGAGCTGGGGAAATCCCAGAATAGCAGCTCTCTTCTGTCCTCTAGTATCTTTTAGGCCAATCCCCATCCCATTTAGCATCCCCATCACGGAGTATGTCACTGTCAATAATGTAAGCAACAAAACAGTGTGGAGCATCTTCAGCTGTTATCAGTATCAGTTGGACTCTCAGGGGCTCAACACACCAGAACGGGAAACTTCTGCCCCTTCCCTGCCTCAGTTTCCCCACCTTGTGATAAAGGTGAGGCAGGGTTGTGTTTTGTGGGTTTTGCTTCTCAGTCGCTCTCTGGAAGGCTTCATGAAGCTGGTGTTCAATACATCTCATGGCCCTGTCTGGCTCTATTTATAGCTGTCAGCCGACTCCGAAAGCAGGTGGCTGTCCTTGCCACAGGCATGTGAGGGCTACCTATGAACTCCAGCAGGCTCACCAGCCACCTGGTCTCGCGGCCCCCAGCTTAGGATCCCAGAGACTCGTTGCTCTGAGAGTCTTTTTATAGCTCAGTTTTTCCTGTCAGCGCCAAACTTCTTCCCTGCTGTGAGAGGAGACCGTGCAGGCAGCGTCTTCTGGAGGGGCCGGAGGATGCAAAGTCTGCTTTGGCTTCTGCATGTTCATCTCTGCTCCACTGTCAGTTCCCTCCAGCCTGGGAGGATGAATTGTTTCTCTGCTAGCTCTGATGTACGCAGGGATATGGAGTCATAAAGGAGGGTATACTTTGGTGCAGGGGCTGTGAGTATCTTCTACACCTTTGGAAAGTGGGTGCCGCGGTCATCTGAGCAACAGCAGAGGTTCTGTCCCTTGAGCCTGAGAAGCACTGTCCCAAATGGCACCTGGTGTCTTAATTCAAGGTACAGAAGCAGGACTTGTGAGCGAACCCAGGTGGCCTGGCAGGTCTGCGTTCAGAATTTAAGTCTTTCCACTGCTCTGAGAACCGGCAAGAAAATCCTATTAAGAATTCAGCAAAACCCTGAACCGGCCAGCTTGAGCAGCTCGAGTGTTGCGCACAGCTGCGGGACTCGGGTTACGGGCTGTAACGTCGCTGGCATTTGTCGAGGGGAAGCTGAGGGCCAGAGAATTCGGTACCTCGAGTCGGGAGGGAGAAATAGCTGGCGTATGCAAGCTGTGAGCCCACCTGCTCAGGGTGTCTGTGCACTGGGATCGCTGCCCCAGCGTGGCATGGAGACAGGGAAAGGGAGGACGTGGCAGCAGGGCAGCTGCTGGCAGAGCAAAGTGCTAACCTACCTATCCAAGAGAGGTGTCCACGTAGCTTCTGAAGTCGTCACTGTGCCATGACTGGTGCTGCTGAGCCATCCATACATGAGGATCTTTGCCATGTAGACAAGCACAGCACTACCTAAGATTTATGACTGAAAGCCAGCGTTTCTCACTGCGCAGGGACTGAGAACTCCTGTGAACTGGGGCTGTGAATGAGTTTGCAGAGACCTTGTGGCCACATGGCCTGTCTTCACTGCTGTGTGATAACCACCGCTTCCTCATCCCCCAGGTACTCCCGAGCCCCATCATCAGCTCCAATGGGCCAGGAGAAGATAAACTGTTCCGGAGCCAAAGCGCTGATGTTGAGATAACAACAGAGAAGGAGCGGCTGAAGAAGATGCTTTCAGAAGGGTGAGGCTGTCACAAGTGCTCTCTGCTCCTGACTCCTAAACTCTCTATTCTGGCAGGATCTGGTGCATGTCCCTGCCATCCCAAATGCTTTTGACCCAACGCTACTTCTTTAGGTAGCTGATGCCTCGTGTCTGCTGCTGCTCAAACCCTCCACCGTACCAATTTCCCCTCTTCCCAATAGAAAGTTATTCCAGCTCGGAGGTGAAATCTGCTGTTCAGGCGGCGTGGGAAGGAGCACGCTTTGTGCCCGCAGCGGGGATGAGTTGATGCCAGTTATCTACAGATCAGTAGTTTGTGATACCAGAAGATGTTCACACTTTTCCAGCTGGCCCGGGGCTGCATTTGTGTTAATTCCCCTGATGATTCCGGCAAAGTCCCTGCTGCTTCCGGGCTTTGTCTGTTCAAAAGACTCTGGGCTGGATTCTGCCCTGTGGCTCCCATTGAGCTCCCAGCTGAACACTTAGAGTATTTTTAAATCAAAAGCGTGTCCTTTGCTACCTTCTCCTGGCTCTGGGGTGGTAGGGTTTTATTCAAAGCAAACTTGGATCTACCAACGATTTTAAAAATGGATTCACAGTCCCACATTGCAAAGCTGCTTTATAGTAGCTGTATCTCCCCCCCAACACACACACCTCACTAATCTTACAGTGTGGTTTCTGCAGTTTCAACCAAGCACGCATGGCCTCAAAGTCAAATATTGCCCAGGGATAAAGGAAAGAGATGCAGATTTGGGGCTAGAAGAAACATTTAAATTTGGGAAGCAATATGAAAGCTAAATAGAAAATTATGGAGGAACAGGGAGCTGCCTAGCACTTCCAGGAGCATTGTCGCAGTACATGTTAGCGCTCAGAGAAGAAAACTTCATGCTGAGATTCTCATATGCTCTGCCGAACACTTCCCCTGTTCTCTCACGCAGTTCGGTGAGCGAGGTCCAGTGGGAGGCTGAATTCTTCAGCCTCCAGGACAACAACAACAAGCTGGTGGCTGCTCTCCATGAAGCCAACGCCAATGTGGACCAGTGGAAGAAGCAGCTGGCTGCTTATCAGGAGGAGACGGAAACGCTGCGGCAGCGGGTGAGCACAGGGGGGCTCTTGCAGAGCAGGTCAGAGGAAGCCCCGTCCCAGAGCAGATGGTGCCCTTGACCCCATTCTCCCATCAGTTTCCATGGGTGTCAGCAGGAGACGGGATGGAAATCCAGGATGCTGCATGAGCCTGGCAAGGAAAACATGTCAAGGAATAAGGCCGTGTAACTAGGGAGCGCTCACAAGAGCTCCCGCTTTCCGCAGAGCAAGTTGGGGGTGTGCTGAGTCTCTGTGGATAAAGGGAGGAAACCAGAGCACAAAGTCAAAGAATAGCAGCTTCCCTTCAGGTTTTCTGGGGGTAGTTCCCAGCTGCCAGCAATACTGAGTAAGGCCCGTGCCCCCCCCGAGCTGGGCATCAGGGTGATCTGGCTGCTGACGGGAAGGATGAGCATCGCTCTATTTACTATAATTAGCTTGAATCCAAGCTGCGACATCATGAAACCCGGGTGGCGCAGTACAAACAAGCCCTTGTTCGGTTGGAATAATAGGATCTTTTGACCTTCGTAATGTCAGAGAGGTCACAGATCAACCGAGGAAGCCTGTGTGCATCTGGGCAGAGGAGTGACAGTCACACGGCTGGGTTTGTTGGGAGGGAAGAACCGCAGAGTGCTTGGGGAAGGGGTTTTAGGACAGTTGGGGTTTGGCTGGGAAAGGACTCTAGAGCCCTGGAGAAGAAGGCATAAAGCCATTTCACTTCGAGATAGTTCATTCAAAAGACAGCAGGGATTTATAGCAATTAACAGCTGCTTCCACTCGATGGCTGTTGTGTGGCCAGTCTGTGCCGAAAACAGCTATCCCCCAGGATTCGCCGTGCCCATTGCTAATTCTCCGTGCTGAAGTCAGACAGTAAAAGAGCTGCACAGAACAAATTTTCTCCCCTGCGGGAGGGGCCTGCCCTAGGTATAGCAGAGATCTTGGTTGTGCGTGTGTGTACGTGTGGTTTTGGGGCTGGCTGGATCGGGCTGTTGTTTCCCTGCCATTGCTCTGTGTTTTCTCGGCTGTTTGGTGGCTGTTCTCACAGCCAGGAGCTTGGAGGGAGGGTTTCATGAGCCTTGGGTGAAGGGCAACCACTGGGGACTTTGCAGAATCACAGAAGAAACTGTAACTCAGTGAAACACCCAAATTATTGTCCCTAAACTTGAGAGTTTTGGGACCAGAGCTGGTTGATGCTGGCCATGACCCGGTGAGCCTGACAGCTCACAACCACTGTTTACGTGGACCCTGGCAGTGCTGCCCCTGCTCGTGGGACAGTGTCACACCAGGGTCTGAGCCCTGTCTGTGCGAGGGTACTCATCGCTGGAGTGGTGCTCGTGGAGCTCAGCGCAGGCTCTGTGAGACCTCAGACCCCAGCAATAGCTGCTGCAAGCCTTCTGATGAGCCTTTAAAAATGAATCCTCTTCATGAATAATGTAAGCCGCTGGGCTGAATTTTTCAGGAAGAGGGAGTACACTTGGGCAAGCCCTTCCTCCCAGCTCTGCTGTGGTTGAGCTGCAGTAACTCCTTTGCCCTCGGCAATCTCTGCCCAGGGGTGTGAAGGGAGCTGGATCTAGCCATCGCTTTGGGTTGTAGGCTCCTGTGCTTGTTGTCAGCCAGTTGAGCTTCGCTGGAAGTGCAAAACTTCAGGAGAAAACAGAGACAGAGTCTCCAGACCGAGTTTCACCGCAGTGTGTTTCTGTGCGTGATCTAGGCAGAGCAGGAGGAGAGAGTTTTTTTCCTAACAGCCCCAGGGTGGGAGCTGCTATCCTGTTGTAAGCCTGGTTGGGTTTGCAAGGAAGCCAAAACATGATAAAGAATGAGTGTGGGAGATAAGGTGTCAGGACGCTTCTGTATCCCTGAGCATGCCTTCCATGTGCTTGCTTCCGTGTAGGTAGCGGAACTGGAGTCACAGGGGGCTCACGATTCCTCCAGCGAGAACAACAAGGAAGAGCTGAGCCAAACCCTGGAGGAGCTGGAACTACTGATCAAGGCTAAAGACGAGGTAATACCCCACAAAGCAGAGCAAAGCCTGAAGCTGGGTGGGCTGTCAATCGCCAACACCCTGTCTGTCATTATGGCTTCTATGAGATCAGACTGTTGCTGTTGCACATGCTGCCTCTGTAAGCCAGTGCAGCCCCCTCGGTGATTTCCCTCCCCAGAGAAGCAACGCTGAGTGAGAGTAAAGTGCAGGGAGTTTCCCGTGCAAATAGCCTTGAGTGGAGAATCTCAGGCACTGCACAAATGGCTGTGTCTTACCCCGTCCCCTCTCAGCCATCTGCAGCCACAGTTAGCCTCTAGTGTAGGAATTGCTTCTCACTTTCACTGCATTTAAATGAATGATTTAAAGCCGAGTTTTTTAATTACACAGGCTGTGAAGGAGGGGAGATGTGGAGAGAATCTCTCCAATTTGCACATCTGCAGGCTCTCTGGTGGCCATGATTCAGCAGGGTGGGTGGAGAGAGCCTTAGGGTGGGAGCCACAGAGCAGGGATTGGGGAGGGGAGGTGTTTCGGGGTTCCTGATCCTTAGTGAGAAGAGATTTCTTCCCCCCTCCCCAGGCCTACTCATGCTAGAGGGAAAATGCTGGAGCAAAGGTGTGCGGAGGCTTTCACCCAAGAGCTGACGGAGACCCTGGCCCCAAGAGCCTGGGATCTGATCTTGAGCAAGGACGCAGCAGGGTGCAGAGACCACTGAACCTTGCTGGCACTCGGCTGGTGATTGTGGTTAGGGACTAACAGCTTAGAGGGAGGCATCAGGTACAGCAGAAGTAGAAGGTTAGAAAGGGAGGTATGAAAATTTGGAGCTGAGTGTGGTTATGTTATCCTTGCTGTGAGGGAAGGAGCCTTGGTTGGGGTATGTGGTGGGAGCTGGCCCCACTGGGACAGGGGTGGATCTGAAATAATGCCCTTCCTCCTTGCATTTTAGGAGATTCAGATGTTAAAGAGCCAGAAATGTAGTCGATGGGAAACAGAGGGCGAGCGTGAGGAGACACTGCAGAAGCTGCAGGTAAGGATGGCAGATCTGGGACACCTCTGCACTCAGAGTAGAGGGATCCGTCCCCATTTCTGGGAGCCAAAGAGTGAATGCCGCAGAGCTGCCATGCCTCTCTCTGCCTCTGGATGATGGGAACAGGTCCTTGTCTATGTCTCTGCCTTCTTCCACCCTCCCTGTATCTCTCGCAGATGTGACACGGGGCACAATCAGCAGGCAGTAGCAAACCCAGCCTTCACGTACTCTCCTCTAGCACTTGCAGTAGCCCCTGACACGGGACTGGAGCAGGACCCGCAATGTCCTGTGCCCCTCCATCTCTCAGAGGTCCTGCTTAGCTTGCTGGGTGGCTGGGGAGCAGAGCTCTGACTCAGTCTGGCCGGCAGGAGGGATGCAAGCTGCTCTGCACCTCAGGGCAAGGACACAGATGGAAGCACGATCTGTCGTGCAGTCTCTGGGGACACTGACTGCCTGTGTTTACCTCTGAGCTACTGAACGAGGGGATCTGCTGCGGGGCTTACCCCCGTACACAGGCACTGGCTTCCGTGGCAGAATAATATCTCCAAACATCAAATACCGTCAGATCTGGAGACTATAGGCGTGTGAGGAGATCTGCATTTATAGCACCTTTGCAAACTGTGGGCAGATGTCTGAGTTTGGGGAACATGTGCTCACGTGTGTGTGCATGCCGGGTGCTGTGGCTCGAGATAGGGAGGTCCCTCGGTGAAAGAAGTGATGGAGACCTGGGCTGGCAGGGTGTGGGGAGCCTGGTGCTGGGGTGCTAGCAGGGCTGTTCTGTGGAGATAAGGGTGGTGGGTCTGTAAGCAGCGTGTATCAGTGCTGGGGCAGCCACCTCACTGCACTTGTGTCCTTCGGCAGGAGCTGGAGGCACGCAACGCGGAGCTGGAGCGGCGCCTTCACCTGGCCGAGCAGACGCTGGCGGAGACCCTGGCTGAGAGGGAGAAGATCCAGAATGAGGTCACCAAGGTGGCAGAGATAATGGATGTGAAGATATTTGAGCTCAGTGAGATCCGGCAGGGACTAGCCAAGCTGGTAGAGAGCAACTGAGCAGCAGCACGCTCAGAGGAGACACCTCCGGAGGAGGGGAGCCTGAGCTGGGACTGGTCGCTGACAGCAATTACAGTCACGGAACAGCCTGGATGTCTGTTTGGGCAGGATATGCCAACATACCAGCAGCTGCCTGGACAGCGTGGAGACCAGCCGCAGCCACTTACTGCCCCCTGAACACCCACACAGAGGGCAGAGAGCACCTGAGCTCCTGAATCCTCTGCACGGAGCATCTACAAGTCACAGCCAGACCTCTCTGGACCCTGCCGTGGCTGTGGCACGGTCCAGAGACAGCGGCTGTCCCCGTGCTGCCTTCCCAGCCTCCCTGCTGCCACACTGTGTCTCCCAACGTTTTTACAGTTTTCTAGGGGAAGGGGCTGAGCAGCCTTCGTGTTTTTTCAGTAGTTTTTTAGGAAACCACTTGCCTTTTGCAAATAAGCTGCCTGTTTACCCACCTAGAGAGGGAGGAGAAGTTCTAGCACACCGAGGACAGCAGTTGTTCCCTTTCCTCTTCCCCAGCCCTAACTACATCGTGTCTTTCTAACAGGATCCAGTAACACTGGTCACTGTCAGGAGCTTCCAGAGGTAGCAGAGTCCCCACTGCAGAGAAGGGTGCCTGCCTGTCCATGTGTCCTTTCCACTGTTCAGTCTCCAAAGGAAAAAGAACTGCAGGTTTTACAGCTCTTATTAGTTTAACACAGTGGGATTTAATGACTTGATAAAACTTTAAGCTGAGAAGAGTAGAGGCTCGGTTGGGAAAGGGGCATTTGAGAAATGGGACATCCCCAAGGGGGTGGCCAACAAACTGCTAGATTGGCATCTCTCCCGGCCTCTAAGGGCTGCAGTTAATTGAAATTAAATGGAGCAAGTAGCAGTTGCTCTTGGTTTCTTTTTTTTTCTTTTTTATTGGGAAACAGTCCACAGAGATGTCCTGCTCCGTGTCAGCCGAGCAGTATTCCTTGTGAAGGGTACGGGTCCCAGCTTGCCATCCTTGGCCAGATTAAACGAGAACAGGAGGCGTTTTGGAGCATGCTGGGACCGGTGCCCTGCGGGGCCTGTGGGAAGTTTGTGAGTTATTGTAGATGTTGTCTAGTAATAGGAATTGAGCAAGGCCTGAGGGAGGCACCACAGAAACCTGGAAAGTTGTGTGTGTGTGTCCCCCCGGCGCCCGCTGTGCCCCCGTAGTTACCTAGGAGCATGCTTAGCCTTGTGCTGAATGACGAAGCGGTGTCTGTGTAGAAGTAGTTAGTAACCTTACAGGAGTGTTGATGGATTTGGATTTTGTTGTTGGTTTTTTGCCCTCTTTGCCGCTATAAGTTAGGCAAAGACAGCAGTAATCCTGGGCATGTTTCACAGGTTTGCAGAAACCCCGGTACTTAGCAAGCGCTGGGTGCCCAGTACTGCCCTCTCCGCGCCCAGCTGAACCTCGGCAGACCTGTGTAAAGGCAGTGCGGCTCCTCGGGGTCTGCCTCTCCTCTCACTCGCCTGGTGACCACGAGAGGAACCCACAGCTTCCACGCGCTGCGCTGCACTGCAAGTCAGGGCAGGGTTAGGTCTGGCACCTTGGGAATCTGCTGGAGTGGAGAACTGCTGGTGACTCTGTGCTGGATTGTGTCCAGGCAAAGCCCTTCCCTCTCCCAGGGGTGATGAGGAAACATTGGGATTTCCAGACCTGCATAGCGAGGGAAGGGCTTTTCTGTTTTGGGGGTGGGGGGTTCTTTTTTTTTTTTTCCTTTTTTTTTTTTTGCATGAAGTGTTTTCACAACTGTATGGGGCTGGAGCTACTGTAGTAATACTTGTTACAGGGTATTTAAGAAGGGAAGGAAGTAGCTGGGTGGCAAAATTTCTAGGGACTTGTTTACCACCCCATGCCAGTGTTCATATTTTATTCCTACAGGAGCAGCCTTCTTTTGAAATAGAGATCAGCTCCAAGAAAGGTGTTTGTTTTTGGTTTGCCTCTCTGTCTCTGTAATATGGAGGGAGGAGGGGGGGATTTGGGAGTGTGGGAGAAAAAGTTGAGCCGAAGTTTCTTATATTCTCTGGTAGTACCCTCTCACACTTCCCTTCTGTGGCTGCGACCCACAAGGTGGAGCTGGGTTCTGGCAGCGACAATTTCGTAGCCCAGTGTCGATGTTGTATTCTCATTGATGGGGGCTGACCAGACCCGTGTGTGCCACGCCTGGGTGAGTCATCTCTCCTGAGGGAGGCCACGCTCCGACCGTTCCCAAGAATTGAGAGGGAGGACTGGAGTCAAGCTGCTGCACATCCCAGCAGGACTCCCTCCGAGTCGGGGAGAGGCAGATGCAAGCTGCAGCGTGGTGCTCGGCTGAGACAGCAGCTCGGAGAGCATCTTGGAGCACTGGGCTGCCTGCCACCATCCCCAGGACCTGCTCTGACCTGGGTCAGGCAGCAGTATAGCGTGACACCCAGCTCTTATGCTATTTAAGCCTCCTCTTGTCCCTTATGCATTTTATATCCTCAAAGCACAACTTAGCATCACTGGAGAACTCCACCTAGACCTACAGCAAAGACAGCTGACCCGTTGACAGTCTAGGTTGAGAGCGAGAAGGTCTACAAGTAGTGCAGCAAGTCACAAATGTGAGGAATCTGCAGCTAATCTTCCACTGACATCCTGCAGGAAGCTCTCCATGTTTCACACAGTGTTCAACCTCTTCATGCCAGGCCGAGAGTCAGCTGGGCCAGACTCTGTTTAAAAAAAAAATGCCATGGAAAAAAAAAATCCACAATGCTATGATGCCATGTGTTGTTATGGTGTGTAAAATCAGCATTGGGCGCTGCTGAGCTCAAAGTGTGGATGGGGTATCTGGGTACCACTGAGACGAGGGTGCTGTGCGCCGGTCATGCAGCGATCCTGAACTAATGCCTCCTGTTGAGACTCAGCAGCCCAAGAGATGATATCCTGAGGGGGTGTAACCCCCTGGAAGTCATGATTCTGTCTAGTGGGCGAAGTATTACACCCGGGCATATTATTAAGTGCAAATTCCTCTCGTGAAATCAACACTTCTGCAGTAGGAACAAAGATAGTCCACTCGCTACGCTTTCTGAGCAGCGTGTTCGCTGCAAACAAAGGGTGCTGACAGCCTCTGGAAGCTGTGCCGTTGGAGCTGCCCTGTCCCTGGCAGGATGCTGGGTGCTGTTTCCCTGCACACGCTGTACCTTGAGGCCAGCGGTACTTTGCATGCGTTTGCTGCGCGGCGTTCTGTCAGCTAGTCCCAGTCCTGGCTGCGCTGCTTTGCTCTTCCGTTGTCAGGGACCGGGAACAGAGGCCGTTTTCCTTTACGCTTTTCTCCACGGGTGCTGGTTGCAATTCTTTTCCTTGCCAGAATAATCTGAATAGTGGCTTTCTGATGAGATCTGTCCTCTGCTCAGCGTTTGTTAGAAGTCTTTTATTGAGGCATTGCAGGGCAGTGTGATGGATGGTTCTGGGAGGCGCTTTCCGTTGCAGTCTTCCCTTCTTCTAAACTAATGAAAACCCATTCATCACCGGCTATTTCCACAAATGCCCTAAATCTGCGGTTAGCAATGAGACAGCCCTGCCGTAGATGGTATAGCAGCAAAGCACTAATTCCATCTGTCCCACTCTAGTGAGCATTTAAAAAGGACTTTCAATTGTGGTTCCGAAGAGAAGCACTCTAACGCATCCCCACCGTGCACTTTCCGACCCTCGCCCCTTCCCTGTTTATGCTTCTCTGGCTTCAAAAGGAGGAAATCTTGTGTTACAAAAGCCAGCGCTGAATGGCAAGGCTGCAGTTTGACGTTTGCTTCTGTCTCACGGTAACAATTACTGTCAGCAACTAAATAACAGCGGCTTCCTTGCTGGAGGAGAAATGCTACTGATTGCAGGTACCTTGAGAGACCTAATTCTTTTGGCAAATTAGGATCTTAATTATTCATAGAAAACCTAGACAGAACATTAATAAAGGGAACGCGGGGAAAATGGCTCACGTGTGAGATCAGGGTGAACAAATAAAATAATCTTGCGACCGTCCCCTCTTTGCACGACGTTGCGATGAACAGCAGCAAGGTGGGATGCTCTGCTCCGGATCCACACCCCAGACAAGGTCCTTCTCACCAGCTCAGCAAGAGGAAATGAATCTTTGCTATTACAGGACGTGCCAGTAACAGAGCCTCAGAAAAAGGATGTGTCTAATGCAAACTCCACCTGACAGATGCCAATAGGGGCCTTCCAGGCTGAAGAGGAATGCAAATGCGGTCCAGCGTAGAGAGCTGGCCTGGCAGAGTGGCAGACCACCAGCAGCTCTGCCACTGCCTCGCTCTGCAACCTCCCTCGCCTCTCCAGGCTTTGATTTCTCCTCCTCCTCCTCCACAGAGCAAATAATTACCCTCCCTGAAGGACTGTTGGACTTAAATTACTAGCATCTACAAGGTGCCTGGAGAGCCAAGAGAAGGAAAGGTTAGCGCGGGCCAGACTGGTTAATACCTTAGGTCGGCTGAGTGATTTTAAATGAGAGGTAAAACTCTTTTTCTTCCCAAAAAGCCTCTGCGGAGCCCCCCAGTAATGCGTGTTGTGGTGTTGGGCAGCCTCACATCAAAGTTACTTAACAGATTGTCGTTGATATCTGTATTTTTGTGAGAACACGCTGAAGCAAGTTCTTGGTGGAAGGAAAGCAAGGAGGCGCTTTGTTTTAAATCTCCAAAGGCTCGAACTTAGGGCGATTTGTAATTAAATGGCACCATTAATGAAAAATAGGTGACCTAACCCTTTTGAGCTGCTGCATCTGGGCTGCAGAGATCAGCTGCTCTCTTACTCAGAGGATAGGTTATTTTTAGTTCAGAAATGGTCTGTTTACACTTGACAGCACAGGCGAAGCGTACTCTGAGAGTGTAACACCCCCCACACATGCACACGCTGGAAGACAATTTCCTTGTGCACCAGAGAAGGCGATGAAATGTGTGTTTTGCGAAATGTCTGCAAACACATAATAAAGCCCCCAAATCCAGCGAGGTTCGCAGTCCCTTTTCCCCGAGTAATTTATAATTATTATCGTTATTAGATTGTGGTGTGTAAAGGCAGTTTCTGCTCCAAGGGAAAAAGAACATGAGCTACGGCACTAATCATCTCTGCACAAGGTCCTGCCTCCTCCGCCAGCTTCCCTCCACCCGACCAAAAAAGCAGCAGCTGGAATAACGCTGGAAATGAGACACTTGCAGTAAGAGCAAGCAACACCTCAGACACAGGAGACATGGCAGCTCCAGCAACAGGTAATCCGAAGGAGCAACACTCGCACGTCGCAGTCAGCCCGCGGCTGAAGCATCGTTTGCAGCCACTCGGCTCCCTGGGCTCCGCTGAGCGCAAGCCTGGGGAGTGAGAATCGAAGGTACCAAATTCAATTTCCTCGGATGCCGCTGTCACCTGCAGCTGTAGGACGTTGCCAGGTGGAAAGGGGCAGGGGGCTGGTATCACCTCCGTCCCCGCGGTGTGCAGGGAAGGGCTCTGCAGTCCGCACGTGTCCCCTTTATAGGTCACTGGGGCTCACGCAGGCTGCCGCGAATGTGAATTGTCACCCTGCGACACGTACCCCATCCCGCATTCTGCACGCGTGTGACACTGTGTGCTCTGGAGAGAACAGCGCAGCCTCTCTGCCTCGGCACTGACTCCTCACCCTGTTGCTCGCTTGTTCTTCCCAAGGGCTGGTAGAACAACAAGCGTGAGAGGATGCTGTAGAGAGTCTCTGCCGTCTGTTTCCACCGATGCTGGGCTAACAGGGTTTCAGCTCCCGGCAGGCGACAGACAGAAAACATTTCACTCCAGCCTTACTGGGTGGAGGTATTAATGTCCAGACCTTGTTATGAGTAGATGAGAGCAGTGTCTGAGCCTGGAGACTGGTGGCAGGAGTGCCACCTCCCCTGTGGTCTCAACATGGGAGCAGCACAGCTTGTGATGTTTGGGCTCGGGAATTCAAGAATGACACTGGGAAGCGCTGAGCAGAGATGGAGGGATGGGGATGAGGCGCTGCAACAGGCGAGTGCTGTGCTCACAGCTTCTCTTTGCAAGGATGAAGCAGAGTCTTCTGCCCCTTAACAACTGCTCTCCCTCCTGGAGGAGACGGGAATCCAAAGCAAGTCGTGCAGGGACGTGTTCCCAGGAGACGGAGCTGCTGCAGGGAGTGAGACGGGTATGAATCAAACAGAGCCAGCAGGGAGGTTTTCTTAGCACAGAAGTAAAAAAATAATCCAGGTATTCCTTTCCTCTGTGCCATTTTTGGAGTTATGACGCTGGCAGGGAGGAACTGGGGGAGTTAAGAGTGTCAAGCGTGTCATACCCAGAGCGAGGACACATGTCCGGGCAGCTGCAGCCAAGCCCTGAATGAGGGTGTGCCACGGACGAGGAGTTGAATCAGCAAAAACTGGCAGGGAAGAGCTTTAAGGTGCAGCGGGGAAGGTGAAGGTTCAACGAAGAAACTGCAAAGAGCTGGGAGGAGAGCTCTGGAACAGAGAAGGCAGCAAAGCTACAACGGAGGGACGCGGGATCAGTCCTGCCCTGCGAGTAAAGGGAAGGTGCTGAGGCTCGAAACGCTGACCCGGGAGGATCCCGCTGGGACCCCGCTGCTGCATGGGCCATGCTTGGGGACGGGCAGCCCTGTCCCCTGCACTGCCTCTATGCATTCTCAGGCTGAATCTTTAACATCCAGCTGCTCGACCGAGACACCCTGTGCTGTGTTTCCCTCTGATCGAGGACCAGAGCCAGCAGTGATGGTGTCCAGAGCACACCAATGGCCATCTACTGGGTAACCTGACAGCAGGGTCCCCCCAGGGCTGCACGCAAGCTGCCCCGGGAGATGGGCTTGGAAAGGAAAAGGCTGTTCCTGGTAGAAAAGCTTGTTAAGCAGCTTTTTAAGGCTTTCAAAACAGCTGAGTTTGTGTTTGCGAAGAGCATTCAAAGGTAAAGCAGCAGCTGATACAGTGCAGGCTGGTCCAGGGAGATTTTGGATGGCAAGAAGCAGCCACGTGGAGGTACAGCTGCGTTAAACGCACGCAGAGATGGTGTGAGTGCACCAAGCGCAGCCCCTGCGAGGGGAGAGCGGAAAATGGCTGCACCTGCAGCAGCAAAGCTGGAACACGAGCTCCACTGCAGCACTGCTGTCTCAGCAGGGAGAAACCAAAAGCCCGGCCCAAAGATTACCCCAGACTAGGTCACTGCAGCTGCCTTTTCTTCACTGTAGAGACCCACAGCTTTCCTGCCTGATACAGCATCCACAGGTGAAGGGGATGGCAGCTCCTGAAGGTGACTGTCCTGTTACCAAACCTGTCCCCACTTCCACGTCTCCGTGCTCAGCACAACTGCCAATGGGGCCGATTTATCAAATTCTGTATATCTCACCTAGGAGGATCCCGGCCTCTCCCTTCTCCCTGCAAAACTTCTGGGAAGCGCTCCTCAGATGCCCGTTCCTCCCTATGAGGGGCAGAAATGAGGGAAAATGCTCCAGGAACAAATATTTCCTTAAACGCACACAAAGCAGCCGGTCTTGGCACGTGCCTACAGCCCCATCGGCGTAAAGGGCAGCCAGAATTGCCCTGCGAGGGGGGAGGCGGAGGAGCGTGTGCTTTGCCGATCCCCTCGGAGCCGCGGGGACGGGTGATGGTTGCACACCCAGAGGAGACAGGAGGATGAGGAAGGCTGGCATGGGGGCAGGATCATCCCCTCACACACAGCCCCCCACGCCGGCGTGGCGTTCAGCGCCGCGCAGGGTCCGGGTGAGAGAAGAGGCAGCAATCAGAGATGCTGAATGGAGAAGAGTTTCCATGGCAACCCAGCCAGGGGAACCCCCCGGAGCCGGGGAGCTTGGGCTGATGGAGGGGAGAGAGCAGAGCGAGTGGAAGGCGCCCGGTGAGAGGTGATGGCGTGCTCGGGCATGGCGGGACGTAAAAAGGCAGCCGTGCTCGGGCCAGTCCTCGTACAGCACAGACAGGGACGTGAGCGAGCGCCTGCTTGGGGGACCGTCGGGCAGAGCGTGGTCTTACAGCCAAGACGCGATCTAGGCTGTGACGAGGAGGAAGTCCTTATATCCCTAGGGGATCCCAAAGGTTTATGACAATGCTTAGAAACCCCACAACGGAATATCCTACTTGGGGGGGTGGGAGGCAGCACTGACAGCATGTACAGAAATGTCACCCAAAGTCCTTTCGCCCTGGGGAAGATGTAAATTCCTAATCTGGGAATTTAAGGCATCTTTCTGTGTCCCAGCTAGCACAGCAACCTCTTTTTCTCCTCGACCACTCCCAAAACATTATCTGAAGCAAGAACATCTAGTCAGCACTACAGAGAGCTCTCATTTCCAGCACGTGTCCTACCCTCGCAGAGAAGGCTGCTCAAGACAGACAAGGGATGTATTAAAAGGAATTTTGAATAAAGCTTCAAGACAGGAGCCTTGATCAATCCCCACATGTCACATGCGGAAGGAGACAAACAGAGAAACCCCCACCAGGCTGAAGCAAAGACACTTCAGACAGCAGGTTAAGACGTGTCTGCGAGAGGGAGGGGAACAACTGACACTCAAAGGCGGTATCATCACCCTCCCCGGGAAGGCAGGAGCAGCCTCTCCCAGAGAGGATATCTTTTTAATCTACAGCTAACAGGCTTGCTCCACAAATTAGCATGCACAAGGCTGTAGAAGCATTTAGTATTCAGAAAGCATCGGTCTGATACAAACCTATTTGCCGCCGCTGCTGCAGCGGCTGCCACCGGTGACAGCGAGCTGTGCTACGAGGCAGGCTGGCGAGGGCTTCTTCCTTCCTGGAGGGCACCCAAGAGGACAAAGCGAGGAGGAACACATCCAGGCATCTCCGAGACCCCAGACAGTAACACACCCATCTCGCCTGCCACCAGGCAGCAGATGGACCCGCACCTCCCAAGCCCACATCAGCGCTGCCCTGCGTGGTCCGAAGGCACCGGGAGGCCCTGCTGTGGGTGGCAACACCAGTTGTCCTCCACAGGACCTCACCGCGCACAGACCACACTCGAGTCAGGCAAAGGCACCACAGGGACTGCGTGCTCCCAGGAACGGAGCTGGGACTGAGAGACGTAACACCCACAAGAAGCTCAATCCTTATCCAACTCATCTCTTGAAATAAAACCAATTTGATCTCCAAGCTGTTTGCCCACACAAGTACTGCTCCCCGCCCCCGAGATCCCACAACTCCCCCAAGCGTTGGAGAAGGTCAAAAATCCAGTCACTTGTTGCAATAAATATTTATTTGGGCACTGACCATAGAAACTATTTTTGTAAGCCAGAGGACAGAAATAACAGATCTTCAGTCTCGAGTCACAGAAAGCTCTGACTATTAAAGAAGGCACCGACAGCAGAACGGAGCTGGCCAAACTCTGGCCTGAGCTCCTCTGGGATTTTAAGTTCTGTCTCTATAGGGAAACACAACTGTTGTTTCGTAGAAGAGCTCATCCCCCTCCAGCCTAACCACCCTCCTGTTCCAAACATACATGATGCAAATCTACACGGGGAGGCCCAGAAACCTACCGAGCAGACCCAAATATAAACCGCTCTGGTTACTCTTGGATGGTACAAGAAACAAGGCAATCCTACTCCTGGGGTTCTTTCTGTGCCAGAAATGGTCTTTGAAATGACTGATCATACCGAAAAACAGTCCCCAGCAGCCCCAGTCTCCAAACCATGACTCTGCTATCCCTATGGACAGGCAGCCCAGGGCTGGGTCTGAGCCAAGGCAGGCAATCGCAGGCAGGACTATCACTTAAATGTATAAAGCAGAATTATCCCAAGAAGACCCCAGGACCAGCCACACAATACAACCTCCCCACGTGTTCCAGGAATTTTCCTCTCAGAGAACTCTGGGCTATGGCACAGATAAGGGCTGAGCTCATTTTGTCACAGTATTTTTAGACTCTGGCTCAGGGGAGAATCTGTTGATATAAAAAAGTGTGAGTGGCAAGCGCCAGCCCTTGAAAGGGAAAGAGCAATGACTGAATGAAGGGGGAAGAGAGACAGGATCTTTATTTCCCTTCACGTCACCAAGAATTCAGGTCTGGCTTCTCCTTTGCTGGAGGAAGGAAAAACACTCTTGAAAGAAATTCTTCCAGGAGACTGATCCAGCCTGCCGGGAAGGGCCCACGCCAGCAGCACTGCGCAGGAAGGAAAAATGGCGGAGACGGTTTATCAAAGTGTCCCTTCTCCCCTCACCCACCTTCCCCAGACTCTCCAACACTGATTTCAGGTCAGAAGTGTCCACATTAAAACGTGTTAGATCCCAGTACTCCCAAAGCAGCAGCAATGTCAGGGCAGTCAGAGCCAAGCAAGTCAGGCCAGAGGATGTTCTTTCTCTTCCGTCGCACGCAGTTTGTTCCGCCGCTCCATCTTCTTCTGCAGTTTCCTTTTCAGCTGCAGTTGCTTTTCCTTCTGCAGCGTCTGCTGGATCTTCTCACGGCATTTCTTGTTTTTCTTCCTGATCTTGGCTAGCTCTGCCTTCCTTTTTGCCTCCAGATCTGGATCCTGCAATGGCAAATGCCAGGACACTAGTGACATGCCTAGGGACAGTGCCAGCCCCTCCGCCCCTCCTAGATGCCCATGCTGCTTTCTAGCCCCCGACTGAGTAAGCTGCAAAAGTCAGACACTACTGCAATGCACTTTTTAATATCGGTCACCCTTTAAGACAAAATTTCCCCACCCTGAAGGGGAGTGAGGCGGACACACCACAGCAGCGAGGGAGGAACTGTCATTTCTTTTCCACATCGATGGCATTATGCCAGCTACTGATCAAAGTAGTTTATATGGCAGCAACTCTCACCTTCCCTTCAAGGATCATTTGTTTCCGCTTATTTATTTCTTTCTTCTCATCAAAATCCGTTCCCTCCAGTTCCTGTCAAAGCAAAAATACAGCAGGGCAGTCAGTAACCACACACCAAGTCTGACACGGAGAAAAGCAGCGCAGCCCCAAAAGGGTGAGCAGAACCTCACCAGTGTGCACACAACCGATAGCCTGCAGACCTTCCCCCCAAAGTACCAGCCTCAACACTCAGCAGCATAAAAACGCTGCAAAAATGTGCAATAATAGAGCAAACCCAGGGAAGATAACTAAAACAACCCTTGACACACACACATCCGAGTGCTTCCACTAGAAAAAGGAACAAAAATTCTTATTTATGTGCTCAAGAGCAAAGCTGTGTACCCAGAGATGCACGTTAGACTGCAACGAATCTCCTGGTTACACCCAGCTGCCCGAGATCTCCAGTCCTCTCAGCAAAGGGGCTTCACGTTTGCACACTTACTATTTCACACAGCCTCCTGGTGACGTTCACTTGGGTGAGGATGTCAAGCACAGGCTGCTCCTCCACAGAGAACTCCTGCAGCTTCAGTTCTAGATCAGGGCGAGACATTTACAGACCATGGCTGGTTACAAAATCCAGGGGCAGATTCTCAACTAGTAAAAAACCCAGTACAGTTCTACTGATTATCAGTGGAATTGTTGTCATATGCTACGATCACTCTGACTTCTCCAAGCCTACAACAGAGGATTAAATACTCCCCTCTGCCTACAATTCCCCATAGCAGATGATGTCGCGTTAATTAGGTCTGCTTCCTAAAAAAAGATGAAGTCTGAACCTATGCAAAACAACCTGTCCTTTTTGTCCACCTCTGCATATACACAGTAGCAAGGAAGGAAGGAAGAAGCTGTCTGCTTTAATAAAATGTTACAGAGAGAATTCAACACACTGTTTCTCCTCCACTAGAAATAGCAGGAAGAGAAAAAACGGGTTCATGCCTGGCACACTCAAGAGCAGAATCAAGGCTGATGGAGATTCAGGCGCTCCTGCTCTTTTCCAAGCCTTAACCACACAGGGAAGAGAAACCATTTTATGCTGACATTCTGGATCATACATTCTGCACTGATGAAATCAGTGCTGCAAGGACCACAAGCACAAAGCAACAGATGCGATCCTACGTTTTAGCAGCATTAATGGTGCTCTACTTACTGATTTCCTCCTCAATAGCGTGTACGAGATGGATGTCGTACTGCGTCACCAGTGTAATAGCTATTCCTTTCCGACCTGGATGATGAAAACACAGTGATATATGAATCTTGACAAGCAGAGGGAGATGAAGCCTAACCCACGCCAAATTCCATCCATCCCCAGCAGTCAGCTTAGCACATTATGGTGACAGGGTGCGCAGAGGGGTCTTTATTTGCCCTGAAAAATCAGTTAGCTATTGGTGCAGATCAGACACAACTCAGGGTGAGCCATCGTTGCAATCTTAAGGCAGGACGCTGAGCAGATCTGGCACTGACTGAAAAGACCGCGCTGCAGCTGCTGTGAAGCCTCCTCGCACCCATTCAGGGCTCAGCCCCAGCACTGGGATCCCAGTTTTAGCCAGTAAATGGCACGCGCTGTTCCCTGCTCACCCGCACGGGCTGTCCGGCCAACCCGGTGAATGTAGATTTTCGGCAGGCCGGGAGTGTTGTGATTGATGACAACTTGTACTGTAGGAATGTCCAAACCTCTGGAATGCAGGGAAAGAGAACAGAAGTTGAGAAATACTGTTTTAATACACGCAGTTTAAGTTCCTGTCCTCTGCTTTCTCCCAAGAGCCCTTTATTCTCATTAATATAGTTTTTATTGGCTCAGGACAATTCTAGGACAAACTCTCTCCTCATGCTACTCTCCAATAGTCACAAAACGCAATGTCACCTTGCAGCCTGCCGCTCCCTCCTAGACCCAGAGACCACGCTAAGCCTCATGGAAATCATTCCCCTGCTAGAACACCCCCCCTACCCCGTGCTGCAGCAGAACAAGCCAGGGTCAAAGCTCCACCACACACAAGCGGGCTCCAAAACACCGCTCAGAGGTGCTCTGCGATGGAAGTGAACAACCCTGTCCTACCCACTGAAAGCTCTCCTCTTGCTAAACCCAGCCTAATCTCCACAGTGGTTCTGGTGCTTAAGAAGCAGGCTTAAAACCTTTGGCAACAGAAACCATGTTTTTCCCTTAGAATCATAGAATTGTCTAGGTTGGAAGGGACCTTTAAGATCATCAAGTCCAACCATTAACCTAACGCTACCCAAAGCACCACTAAACCATGTCCCTCAGCACCACATCTACCTGTCTTTTAAATGCCTCCAGGGATGGTGATTCCACCACTTCCCTGGGCAGCCTGTTCCAACGGTTGATAAGCCTTTCCATGAAGAAGTTTTTCTTAATATCCATCCTAAACCTCCCCTGGCGCATCTTGAGGCCATTTCCTCTTGTCCTAACCATGTCCCTTACCTGGCAGCCACATCAGTAGCAATGAGAATCTTAAAGATGCTGGACTTGAACTTTGCTAAAGCTGCAAATCGTTGCCGCTGTAAAGAGAAAACTCTGTATGAGGGATGTTGTGATCCACAGGAGCTGTAGGACTTGGACAAATGTCGGGCTTGGGGATGCAGCTGAAGCATCCATCTCCCAGATCTGTCCGTCACTCACCTGTTTCATCATGGAATGCAGAGCTATAGAAGGGAAGTTGTATTTCCGAAGCATCATGTTCAACACCTGGCAGTCCCTTGAAGGAGAAAAAAAAAATAATCAGAATATAACAGGGAAACATAAAGCTGATGGATCAGGACAGAGCTGGGGTTCCTTGGGAAGCCCTCGCACTACAATTACAATGCCGTTAGTTACTGAAGTGCTCTGATGGAGGTAGGGAATGGGACACCCACCCCACATCCGCTCACCCCTAAGACCGCTCAAAGGAAACGGTCTTTCTCTACCAAATTTCAGAAGAGACTAAGGAAGCAAATACCATCCCAGCCTAACACCCGATAAAGTGGGAATTCGGAGTCTCAACTAGAAATCTAAAGTCACACGTACATTAAGAGCAATCACGAGGAATAATGCCACTCACTTGCAGGTTTTGGTAAAGATAATAACAGCCCAGTCGCTGTGCTCGTCATGAAAGGTCTGAATTAAATGGACAAGGTACGCATCCTTGATTGCTTCGGGCACAAGCAAGTAGCGTTGGTCCAATTCATCCACTGTCCGCACCCTGTCGGGAGGGGAAGGCAAAGCACCAGGAAGCACCGGTTTGGCAAGTGAAGATGGAACACAAGGGGAAAACAGTGAAGAGAAAAGATAACGGAGAGGCAATGGGATTCTCATCTGCTCAGCAGAGTGGATGAAGACTTACTCGGACACAGCCTCCCAGAAGAACGGTCTGTTTGTGGCCAGGCTCTTCAGCTCGTTCAGCGTATCGGTTAGCGTGGCGCTGAACAGCAACGTTTGTCTGCGTGCCGGAACAGCCTCCAGAATCACCTCCAGGTCCGCGGTGAAGTCAGCACAGCCCTGCTCCAACAACCGGTCAGCTTCATCCAAAACCTAAGCACAGCCAAAAATAAATTAAAATAAACCTGTACGCATACCTACACAGCCAGAAACCTTAACAGCATTTAAAAAAATCTCTAGAAAATTGCCTTACCAAGAACTTTAGTTTTTTAAGGCTGAAAGTGTTGGAACTGCGGAGGTGATCTGCCAGCCTGCCGGGTGTAGCGATGACAACGTGGGGTTTACGGGAGAGCTCCAGTGCCTGTGCCACCATATCTGCACCAAGAACCACAAAGCCGAGTTACGGGCAACCGAACATGGACACTAAAATCGTTTGGCCTCTAAAGCTGGAAAACGTCACTCTCCTTATTCCCACCAGCCTCCGCTGCCTTGGGGACTGGATAACAGCTCCTCAGCACACAGAAAACAAACCCTGTGGAAAGGGAGCCTCCCTGGGCGCTCTGCTCTTTCCCCACCCGACCGTACCAGGGCCGGAGGGGAACGGTGGAGGCTCTGACCCCCCGCGCAGCAGCACTCACCCAGGCCGCCCACCACCACGCAGTCCTTCAGGCCGAGGGGCTTCCCCAAGACGCGGAACTGCTCGGCGATCTGGTACGCCAGCTCCCTGCCGGGGAGAAGAGAGATGAAACGGGGCCGAGCCACCGCGGCGGGGCCTTCCGGAACCGGCTCTCCCGGTCCGTGCCCTCCCGGGGCCGCTCCGTACCTGGTGGGCGTCAGCACCAGGCAGAAGATACCATAGGGGTCCTCGGAGAGCACCTGCAGCACGGGCAGCACAAAGGCCGCCGTCTTGCCGCTGCCCGTCTTGGCGCAGCCCAGGCAGTCGCGACCTACGAGGGAAGCAGAAGGACGGGGATCGTCAGCGGCCGTTACCGGCGGTACCGGGCGCGGGAGAGGGGAGCGGGCGCGCTCACCCTGCAGCACGGGCGGGATGCAGGCGGCCTGCACGGGCGTGGGCCGGCTCAGCCCCACCTGCCGCGCCTGCTCCGCCAGCCACGGCGACAGCCCCAGCGCCCGGAACTCCGCCATGGACCGTACCACCTGCACCGGGCGCTTCCGGGCGCTTCCGGCCGCGCGTCACCACGCGCGCCCGCCCACCCCCCTCATTGGCTGCCTCCCGCTGACCCCACTCCCAGCCTGCCTTGCTCGGCGGCAGCTTCCGGCCTGGTGGTGACGTTTCGCTTCCTTGCGTGCCTATTGGCTGATGCGGGAGGTCTCCATGGAGACTGCGGCTCCCGGCAGCCATCGCGGCTCAGCTGCTTCCGGAGACGTGTCTGGGGGGGGGAAAATGGCGTCCGGGGCGGGTGCGGGCTCTGCTGGTCAGGGCGGCGACGCTGATGAGCTCTTCGACGTGAAGAACAGCTTCTACATCGGGGCCTACCAGGCCGCCATCAACGAGGCACAGCGGGTCAAGGTGAGGCGGTTCGGAGGGCGGCCACGATGGCCCTTCGCCCGCGGGTCGGTGCCTCCCTGCGGGACCTACCTCCCCTCGGCCGCTCCGGCGCCTAAAGGCGCGAGTCTGGGGCTCCCCGAGCGCCCTTCGGCTCTGCCTATCTCGTCCCAGGCGGTTTGCGGTGCTCCCCACCTCCCTGCGCTGGTGGGAGGACGCTGGGGTGGAAGGGGGGCCCCGAGAATGTGTGTGTGAGGCGGGTGCCGTGTCTCTGGGGGAGTCTCGTGTGTGGAGTTGTGCTGTTGCGGGGTTGGGTCATGGCTGTACGCGTCCCTGAGAGAGGTTCTTGTTTCCTGTCGTCCCTTCAGCCCTCTAATCCGGAGAAGGAAGTGGAAAGGGATGTCTTCTTATTCCGAGCCTACATCGCGCAGGTGAGGCTGCGAGCGCTGCTTTTGCAGCAGCACAGTCTGACTGCAGGGCTGGAGTCGAGGAGGTTGTGAGTCTGAGTCCTGTGAATCCAGCGTTACACAGCTGGGTAATAATTCCTCCTTCAGCACTGGAACATAATGTATTCCCTGACAGTAATGGAATTGTGAATGCAGCGTGTTGCATGTAGGGTCAGGATGACCTGATGAGACCTCTTTGAGAGGTGCTTTTTTATCTTTAAAACGGCATATGGGCAAACAGTCCTCTTTGGGGTTATGAAATTTGACTGTGTTTGTAGAGTCTGACGTGAGACATAAAGTAGAAATTTGCCGTTCCTGTTTTTTGTTGTTGTTGTTCTAACTGAGGTTTTGGAAAGTAAGCAATTATTTCCTGCCTTCTGAAAAATTAGTAAGTTACAGATTTTTCTTTGTTGCCTTCAATAGAGAAAATATGGTGTTGTCCTGGATGAAATTAAAGCAAATGCTAGTCCTGAGCTCCAAGCGGTGAGGATGTTTGCGGAGTATCTTTCAAATGAGAGTCAAAGGTAAGTCTGATAGTAAGTTGGAACTCAAGCCCTGTCCTGCCGGCAATGTGTTTCCATGTAGAAAGTTCATTGTAGAAGTGTGGTCTTTATTGCAATTTTCTGTGATTTTGCTGTGAACCCTAAAACGGTAGAATTGTGTGGGAGCAGGATCTTTTTGTCTTGCTTAGTAATGAAACGCGCCCAAACTCTCACCCTTGCTCTTCATAGGGATGCAATCGTTGCTGATTTGGACAAAAAAATGGCAAAAAGTGTTGATATAGCCAATACTACTTTCTTGCTGATGGCTGCTTCCATCTATTTCCACGACAAAAATCCTGATGCGGCGCTGCGTACTCTGCATCAAGGGGAGAGTTTGGAATGGTGAGTGTAACTCGCGTTGGCATCGCGGAGGCATGTGCTGGCAAAGCCACTCTCCTGCCTTGGGAGAGGTGCTGTAGAAATGGCTGAGGTTTCTAAAAAGCCTTGAAACCATTGAGAAACTGCTTTTGAGCTTTGCCTTCTAAGTAGTAAGTGATTTGGTCCTCATCCTACAATATCAAGTCTATTGCTCCCTTGTGAAATGTAAGAACCTGATTTATTGATTCGTGTGTGTTCAGAATTGCTGAGATGAGCATTTTGTCGATACAGCGAGGGAGCGCTTGGGAGTTAGGAGCGAGCTTCCCCATCCCGGGTCCTGCTCTGAGAACCGCCTGCTCTGTTGATTCCCTGTGGCAGGGAAGCTTGTCCCTGGGCGCTGGCAGCACGTCTCCCCGCTAAGCATCAGGCTCCCGAGCAAAGCGTAGGGAGCGGTAAAGCCTGAAGTTGTGAAAATCACTCTGCTGTTGTTCGTTGCAGCATGGCCATGATGATACAGATTCTTCTGAAGCTCGACAGGCTTGATCTGGCTCGGTAAGTAAGTTTGTGTCCCTTTGCTTCTTCATGGTGTTCTTGGGATGGGGGGCTTGATAAGAGAATTTTCATCACCCAACCTCCCCCAAGGTGCAGCATTTTAACACCTGCAGTAGACAGAAGACCTTGTGTGGATGTATGGGTGCGCTGCAAAATGTTTTTATTCTTCAAGTTGCGAAAGTTGTGGTGATAATAGAGCTGGATACAGCTAAAGGAAGAGACAGACCTCTAGCTTTAATCTTGTCTTCAGCAGAATGTGGTTTTTATCTCTGTTCCTGGGTTTCTAACTTCCCATGGGGAAGTAAAACGGGGCGGCCTTTCACAGATTATATCAGTAAAATATTAAGAGGTGTTTGTGCCGTGTTACCAGCTTGCCATGGCTGTTGTGCTATAGCGATGGAAGAGCTGAGAGAAGAAACTACAACCTCTTGTTTCTGTCTTAAAGCAGTTGCCTTGTCTTTCTGTTATGTGACTCCCACTTTTGCTTCTGCAGCAAGGAGCTTAAGAAAATGCAGGAGCAAGACGAGGATGCAACTCTTACTCAGCTGGCAACTGCCTGGGTGAACCTGGCCATAGTGAGTACCTTAAATGGGGATCCCTAGGGTACGACATCGGAGAAACACCACTCCGTATCTTGTTCCTGATTGCTCTTTCCACGTCATGCTTTCAGAAAAGCGTGCAGGATTTTTGTTGGTTCTAGGGTGGGATTTTTTTTTTTCCCCCCTTCCTTCAAGTACACAGAAAATATTGGTAGCTGGCTTCACAAACTAACTGGCTGTTTTGATTGTTGGCCTTTCATCTGTGCTCCTTAGCCTTCAGCTCACACAGGGGAGAGCTAGACCACACTTTAATAATTCACAAAACATTAGAATATAAAATGGAAAGCTGTAGTGTTACTGGCATCCAAACCTTGCAATTAAACTCCAAGAAAAAAATTTCATTCTCTGCTTAGAGCAGACTGTCTTTAAGCATGTTTGTGAATCAGACAAAAATATACACTGTTTGGCAGTCCAGATAATCAGGTGATTGAAAATAAGCAGTCTCCTAAAATTCAGTAAAGTCCAAGGTTAGGCATGCAGTAACCTGCTATACTATTAAGACTTCTTTTTTTAGCATTCACTTGGTTTTGTTATGAAATCTCTCATACGTAGCCCTTGCCTTAGAATAGCGTGGGGCTAGATTTTCCTTAAGATCTTAGTTTCTGCAAGAGATCCCACCTCTAATTGGTGAAAGATGCTGCAGGTAGAACCCTTCTGAAAAAGCCAGGTGTCCATATGTGCATTTAATTATAAAAATCTCATTTCATATCCTTTATTACGTCAAACATCTGAAGTGGTTCTTTTGAAGTGGGTTTTTTTCTTTTTGAATGGAAGCCTGGATCTTTTGATCGTTTAAGTGCTTCTTACTATTTAATATTTTTGCATTTCTTTCATCTAGGGTCTGACAGTGATCTGTTGTGCTACCGGAGGTCACATGAATGCCAACGGCTGTTAGCATTGGTGCTTACACATTTTATCCCTGTGCTTTATAACCTTGGAGATGAACTTTGTGCCTAGTCCTTCAACCATGGTGAGAATGTACAGGCGTCTCAGCAGTATCTAGTGAAACTGTGGGTGTTTGTCTCCTCCCTTTGCAGGGCGGTGAGAAGTTACAAGATGCCTATTACATCTTCCAAGAGATGGCAGACAAATGCTCCTCCACCCTCCTCCTGCTTAACGGGCAAGCAGCCTGCTATATGGCTCAGGGCAAGTGGGACGACGCGGAGGGAGTACTTCAGGAGGCGTTGGACAAGGTACTTTCTGGTTTTACCAGGCAGATTTGCTCTCAGGGGGATATAGAGTAAAACAGCAAGGACTTTCGTTGTTAAACTTCATGAAAATACCAATATATTGATATGTATTGCTAAGGGTGGTCGCTGGTAAGACCTACCTTTTCTTCTACTGTGCCTTTTCCAGTAAAGCGAGCTATGGGTTGGGCAGAACTCGTTCTTGCGGAACTGTGCTGGTTGTTACACTGGGTGATGGTAGCAGTAAGTCAGATAGATCAGGTGATTGTTCTTGTTTTCAGGACAGTGGCCATCCTGAGACTCTGATCAACTTTGTTGTCCTGTCACAGCACTTGGGCAAACCACCAGAGGTGAGGCTTCTTCTGCAGATACGATCAGCCTGTTCCTGCTGCAGAGGGCAGGCTGCGTGTCCCAGTGCACGCCGTAACTTTGCTTGGGTTTTGCGGTTTTACAGGTCCTCATCAGGATTGGCATTAACAAAATGGAATAGTTCTGGGGTGGGGGGAGCTCACATCTTCAATATCGAGTAAAGTGTTTGTGGAAATGTAGAGGATGGTATATACCTGGGAGGAAGGCCTGGGCAGAAGAAGAATTCTCTTGAGTTCTGAGTTCAGTTCTCGCTGTTTGTTTTCTTGAACCCACTATTTAAGGTCTAATTTTGAATTGTGGAGTATGCACAGGTCTTACTGGTTTTAACTGGGGCTGCTAACTCTGAGAAAATCAGGTTTTTACTCACTGTAAACAAATGCATTGAAGTGTGATGTTTTAAACTCTTGGCTTCTCCTCATGTTACCTCAATATTTAAATTTATCTATCTCATCCCATCAGGTTACGAATCGCTATTTGTCACAGTTGAAAGATGCGCATAAAAATCATCCATTCATAAAGGAGTATCAGGCAAAGGTACTAATTACTTTCTCATATAAAACTGAATTTATCGTGCCTCGTACCACTGCCTGATGGGGCGAGTGGATTCTTTACCAGTAAACACGACTGCAGCTCTGAGGTCCCTGTTCTTTCTCACATCACTTGCCAGCAAATTTTCTGTCCCTTGTGCGAGAAACACAAGCCGGGTGTTAAACAAAGGAGTGACATACCCGAACCTGGTAATATCTTAAAAGAATAGCTCTGCGATATGGGTTCTTAATCTGAGTCGGAAGTTTGTTAACATCAGGCACTATGCTTAAGTAGTGGAAGCATCCTTCTGGAAGAGAGAATTTGGGGAGGAGGAAAGAAGGATAAAGGTAATCGCGAAGGGAAAATGGAACAATTAAAAAAAAAAAAATGAGAACTGATACAGGTGATCTTGCTTCTTAGAATTCCTTTTGCCTTAGTAAGCTGTGGTAGCGGTGTTCTCTTCAGCTAATGTGGGTTTTATTAAATTTCCAGTAAAGTTCCAGACTTGTTAATTTTATTTTTGTTCTGATTTGAAGGAGAATGACTTTGACCGGCTGGCCATGCAGTACGCCCCCAGCGCCTGAGGAGAGGGCAAGGAGGAGGCTGCGGACCTGCTCTGTGCTACCTTGGGAACGGGGGTTGATGCGCAGAGCCTCTCTGGTAACGGGGAAAAATGCCCTCTGTGAGTCGGTCTGGCTTAACTCCCTGCGGCAGCGTCTTGCAGTCCAGCGGGACGGTGCTAAACCTGTATATAGCACGTAGCTACTTCACTTCGGTAGCTGCAAAGCCTCTGTTCGGGCTTACCTGGGTCCTGAACTCTGTTTGAAATCCAGTGCGAATCAAGAGTATGCGACACTGTACCTTAAACATTCCTAATAAAGCCTTTTCTGGATCTGTGTGCCCCTTAATTTGTGGAATTCAAGTAATTCCACTCTGGGAGTGAGCCCTGTCATCTGTACCAAGGGTGTACTTGTGGGAAGAGCCCGAAGGTTCATTTTAAGCATCTGCCTTCTGTACGTGGACAAATCCTGAGTTATGGACCTTCTTTCAGTCTGACTGATGACTCCTCCACTAACTTTGGCGTCTTGAAGAAGCATATGCAGCTGTAGGGGTTACTGCTGGTGAGAGGAAAAGCTTCCCCAGAATAAAAATAATCCGATTGTAATAGGCTCAGCCTTAATCTTCAGTTGGTAAAATGCAGTGGCTCATGTCCTGGAGCCGGGAACGTACGTCCTGCAGTACGTGTGGCAGTGCACTTGTCACCAGTCGCTGCTGAAGCTGTGGTGGTTGTTTAATGTGATGTGTCATGGAACATAACGTGATCCAGCACTACGTGGTGATGCTTTTCTGTAGCCGTGGGCTCCTGTGTAGCATTTCAGGCTATTGCATGTGTCAGGCGATCGTCTGATATCAGAGATGCGAAGAGCAGATGTCCCAAGTGGAACCCTCAGCACGGACCTCCTGACCTCTTCATATTCCAATTATCTTTTGGGTTGCGTTTGGGGAGGGGGAGAAGAGGGGTTTATCCTACACTGTAAATGTGTCTAACGGGTTTCCTTTGTGCCCACCTCCCCGTGGTCGCTCTGAAAGGGCTCATTGTCTCTTCCCTGGGCTTGTTTAGCGAGCAGCTATTTTCAATGAGGGGTTATTCATGGTCCAGTCTTGAATGAATGTTTCCTTTGTGGAGCTGTCTGAGGGAGACCTGAAAGGGGCTTGTGTGTTCAGGGCAGCCATTCCCCACTTGATGGGCCATGATAAATTGACTTAAAAATGTAAACAATAAAAGCAAGTGGCATAGCAGGAGCCAGCGCTGTCAATGTGAGAATAGGGGAACATGTTGTTCGGACCTCTGAGAGGAACGGGTTTGTGTTTTCTCATTGCTGCCCCAGACCAATTAGCGAGGTTCCAGAGATCCTGAAGGCAGAACGGCTGTGGTCAGGGGAATGACTTTAAATGAGATGAAACTCATTTATGTTTTGTCTTTTTCTTTCCCGATCAAGCTGGTTCGAGTTACAGTTCCGCGAGTGCCTGTGATGATGATGATGATTGTCTCTAGTAGTAAGGATCCCACCGCTGCAGTTTAGCTGGTGGTTCTGGTGCATTAGGACACAACTGAGCTCCGTTTACTCCTCCATGGCTGAAACCGACCACCGCTGCGCTGCTCCAGCGCCTTTGGTGCGTTGTGAGACAATTTTAATTGTTGGCATTTTAGGAGAATCTTCATCTTAAACTCATGCTTCTCCTTGCGAGCCAAATGTCTGTCTGTCTGTACGTGACTCTGGATGGATCGCTTTTAATTTTAAACATACACCTAACAAGATTTCCATCCCGTGAATCAGCAGGCAGCCGGAGTGCAAGCTGCCTGTCTTCTGGAGGAGGCAGTCAGTCAGTCCTTTCGCCAGGGGTCACCTCTGGGGAGTGTGTGTTTGCGTTTTCCAGGTGCATCTCATTATTCCAGAGCTGCCTTAATTGCAGCAGGTGCCCAAGTTCAGCTGTGGTGGTGGTGTGAATCCTAGAATGGTTTGGGTTGGAAGGGACCTTCAAGATCACCCGGTTCCACCCCCTGCCCTGGGCAGGGACACCTCCCACCAGCCCAGGTTGCTCCAAGCCCCGTCCAACCTGGCCTTGAACACCTCCAGGGATGGAGGTGAAACACCTGATCGCTCTCGGTTGAAAGGCTTTTTGAGGAGGGGATGAATCTTCTGCTACTTGGAGGCTTCTGCTGAGAGGTATGGAAAAAAGGAAGATCTGGAGTAAATGTTTCTCTGTGCATATCAAATGAAAAAAAAAACAACATTGAAGGGTGAATGTTTAGTTGGGCATTTGGAACTGCAGGAGCTCTGCGGTGTTGGCCGAGGTTGCCGAGGCGCTGTGGGTAACTTCAGCCCCCGCGGCCACCCAAAGGGTGCACCTTGGCAGGCACAGCAGTTTTCCACTCTTGGATCATCAATTGTCATCTCTCGATACTGAAATTTTTGTATTTGTCTCCGGTCCTCGCTACTGGAGCGACTCCAGCCTATTGTCACGGCTCATCGTCCAAGAGAGCAGTCGCATTGTTGATTTTTAATTTTTTTTTTTTTTTTTTGTCGTATGAAACTGCAATATAACTTCATTCCGCAAGCGCCTGGGCTGATTAACGAGCATCTAATGAGCCGCTGCTCCGCTCCGTGCT
>VUYV01000478.1:266220-285091 GCA_008711295.1 Anarhynchus alexandrinus | reverse complement strand
CCTTCCCTTCTGCAGCCCCACGTCTCGGCCCGGTCGCCCCTTCGGCTCCGCGGCGGGGGCGAGCAGAGCCCGGAGGAGGGCGAGCAGAGCCCGGAGGGGCCGGACCGTGCGCGGGGAGGGGAGGGGAGAGGAAGGGGAGGAGGGGGCGGCTCTTAGGTCCCCGGTAACGGCGGGGAGGGGAGTCCCGTCCCCGTCCCGCCCCGCGTGGAGCCTGCGCGGAGCCGGCGGGGCAGCGGCGGGCCATGGGCGGGCAGCGGTGAGCGCCATGCCGCCTCCCGAGCCCATGCCCGGCTACGGGCAGCTGCTGCGGAGGGGTTACGGCAGTCTGGCGGCGGCCGTGCGGGGCTGCGGGGACTGCGGTTGGGAGCTGTCGCGGCGGACCTGGGCCGAGAACGCCCACCTGGGCTGGGGAGAGGTGCTGCTCTGCGGGCTCTGCGCCCTGGCATGGACCGCGCTGCGCCGCGCCGCCGCCCGCCGCCTCTTTCGGGTCAGTCCGCACCGCCGGGGAGGGACGGGCACGGGGACGGCACCGGGGGACCGCCGGGGCTGCGGGATGGCGGCGCCCGTTGCACCGGAGGGGGTTCCTCTCCGCATCCCGGGGCCGCATCCCCGGGATCCGTTGCACCGGGGGGGGAAGGGGGGCTCTTCTCTGCATCCCCGTTGCACCGAGGAGGGCTCTTCTCCGCATCCCCGGGATCCGTTGCACCGGGGGGCTCCTCTCCGCATCCCCGTTGCACCGAGGAGGGCTCTTCTCCGCATCCCCGGGATCCGTTGCACCGGGGGGCTCCTCTCCGCATCCCCGTTGCACCGAGGAGGGCTCTTCTCCGCATCCCCGGGATCCGTTGCACCGGGGGGCTCCTCTCCGCATCCCCGTTGCACCGAGGAGGGCTCTTCTCCGCATCCCCGGGATCCGTTGCACCGGGGGGCTCCTCTCCGCATCCCCGTTGCACCGGGGGGACTCTTCTCCGCATCCCCGGGGCCCCGTTGCACCGGGGGGGCTCCTCGCCGCATCCCAGGGCCGCATCCCTGGGATCCGTTGCACCGGGGGGCTCCTCTCCGCCTCCCGGGGGTGACTCGTTGTATGGGAAAACGCATTCTCCTTCCCCCGGGGCAGTGTGCTGGGGGGTGGGGGGTGCTGCATGAGAGATCCCCCCCCCCTCCGCCTTCCCCCGGGGCTGCATCCCGGAGGACCGAGCATCCCGCTGCACCGGCAGAGCTCTGCCCGCCCCCCCCCGCCCCCGACATGTTCCCTTAGCGGCATCCCGGGAGGGGTTGGGGGTTATTTCTTGCACGGGGGGGAAGGAAAGGGCCACGCTTCTGCCTGTCATCCGCGGTTGGCATGAAAAATGTCCTTCCCCGCTTTCCCCGGCCGGTGCAGCGGGGATGGCGCGGGGATGGCTGCGGTGCTGCAGTGCTGCGCTGACCTTCTCGGGAGCGGGGGGGATGCAGGGATGCGAGCATCCGACCCTCGCGGCCTCCCGGCGGGTTTGCTGGCCACTGTCCCCTCCTTGTTTGTGCAGTGGGTTGTGAGGGATGGGAGGAGCAGGACATACCCGAGAGCGAAGAACGGCTCTGTTTAATTTCTTGCCGTGAAAAGCGTATGTGATGAAATGAGACCTCCCCGCTCTTCCTGATGGCTCAGTCCCAGCAGCGGCGATTTCTTGCACGCTGCTTTCCTAGAGAGATGCTGCGCGCTTTGCTCTGCGGTTACCCCGGCCCTGATAGGACCGGGAAGGCAGAAGCGATGGAGATGCTGTGTTTTGGGTCTCGGGGACGCAGAGACGGCCCTTTTCTCACCTGCCCGTGAGTACGGTGGCACGAGGCCTTGAGTGGCTGCAGGAGCATGTGTGGTTCATTGCAGCTACGTGGAACGGGCCCTGTTCTCTGGGAGAACTTCCTCCTTCGGGGGCTGCTTCAGAGGTTGAAGACAGCTACCTTCCACCCCGTAATTAGGCTGTGAGGAGTTCCCGCTGGCCCCTCTCTGCTGCCCACCCTGCCTTTAAAGTGGCTCTCCCTTTCCTGTCCAGAGCTGTCTTTGCTTATCCGGTGATGCGAGGTGGATCTTGACCTCACGTGAGGTGCCACTCTAAGTCCCCTGGAGTCCTTTGCAGCTGCTAAAGTGACGTGTAGGCAAGGTGACGCGCTGCCTTTTCATGTAGGACTGCATTTCTCCTTGTTACCTGCCCCCCCGTCTGCCCGTGGCTACTGATGGGCAGCGCACAGCGCCTGGGGGCGCTGGGACTGGGTTTAACGAGGTTGGGGATAACCCTGGGTCTGTCGTAACAAATTGGAGGTGATCTCCTTTGGGTTCCAGCTCTTCCTTGTGTAAGGCTCACCTTTACAGAGCGAGTGGTGATCGGGGCGTGAAAAAAGCTCTTCGTGCTGCGGAGTGCGGTCGGTGCCCTCGGAGGGCGCGTGGCAGCTCGCGGGAGTGCCGTGGTGTCGTTTCCTGGAGAAATGGGTCACACTTGTAATTGCAGAAGAGCGGAGGGGTGGGGGGGGGTTGGTCGGAGCCGGTTCTTGTGGCTGCATCTGCATGTGTTGTAGTGATGAGATGCTGAGCGAAATTGTGATAGCATCAGTTTTCTCCCGGCAGATAGGTGGAAGGGTACCAGTAGGGAGAGACAACTCTCTCTCTCTATATCTCTATATTTTTAAAGGATCTGAAGCTTTTCTCTGTTTTGCTGTAGGAAAAGGTGGAGGTTGTCACTTTCCTCTAAAAACTGTGGCAGTATTTAAGAAATGAGTTTGTATTGCGTGGCCCCTGTACGGGCAGCGGTGGGGTGGGGATCATTCAGGATCAAAAAGAGAGAAAAAGAGACCTGTTTAGACCTGGGAGGAAACTTCTCCCGTGCTCAGGCCTTTGCTTTGAGCGCCGGCTCGGAGAGCATCCTTCCTCCTTTTGAGTCTCTTCGTGTTCCCTGCAAAGAACTGAAACACTCACGGTTATAAAAATGAATCCACTCAGTGCCCGGAGAATGCTACCTTCCCGCCTGTTATTTATAAATAATGAATCTTGCCGCTTGCATCGGGATTCTCTGCATCTGAAGAGGAAGTGACTCTTACCACACGGCCTCCAAGCGTGGAGCGTAAAGTGCACCTCACTCGGCTCCGGCCGTGACCGCTCCTCCCAGAAACGCGTGCGTTAAACCCATATACCTCTTCCTGTGCTCTCTGCGTGGCCCCGGTTTTATCAGTGGGATCGTGAGAATGGGGAGGGGGCGTCTCCGCGCTCTCACCTACGACTGCAACATCTTTGTCACAAAAGGTCTCGCAGTTGGGTTGAAGGAGCCGTAACGGCTGTGCCTGTGACGGGAGGGGGTTGGTTGGGGTTCGGAAGTGCCGACTTTCACCTGTAGCAACGGCTCCGTCGGTGCCTGTGCGTTAGATGTGGTTTTCTCGTCGTCCTCAGAGCAAAGATGGGTTTTGGCCCATTTCCTCTCCTGCACAGAGTCCTCGCTTGGCGCACGTACGGGGAGGAGTTGTTTTGGTGTAGGGAAGATCCCAGGGAGCTGAGCAAACGTGGGTTGCTCGGTAGGGAAGGACCCCGAAGTCAGCTGTACGGGGAACACGAGCATCCCTGAAAAGGCCCGAGGGACGTGTCCTTCCCCTCTGGGGTCTCTGCTCTCGCTCCCCGTGACTTCTGTGTGCGCAAACCTGAGTGGTACTCGGGGCACGTCCAACTGTAGGAGCTCTCTGGAGCTGCAGACCACCTGCGGGTTGGCGTCGGCGCTCCGTCGGTCTCTGAAAGCCACCGTCCTTGGCGTGTCCCCCGTGCGGAGAGCGGCCGCAGCCGGGCTTGGCGGAGGTTGGTTAAAAAGCAGCGACCTGAGCATCTCTGCGTTAGCGAAAGGTCCTGGAGGGCAGCCGAGCCCAGCAGCGCCGGGGCCGAGCGCCGTTGGGGTAGGAGCAGGCAGCTCCGCTCGGGAAGGGCTCGGTGAAGCCCCTGGAGCTCGGTGACCCTATGCTGGTGGTCTCCTTCCCCGAGCGGGTCTTGAGCACTGCGGTGAACTTGTCTAGATAAAACCAAGAGCGCACCGAAGGCCATGCTCAAAGGTGGTTCCCTCAGCACAAGAAGGACGTTGAGGTGCTGGAGTGTGTCCAGAGAAGGGCAATGAAAGCGGTGAGGGGTCTGGAGCACAAGTCCTGTGAGGAGCGGCTGAGGGAACTGGGGAAAAGCCTGGAGAAAAGGAGGGTCAGGGGAGACCTTCTCGCTCTCTACAACTATCTGAAAGGAGGTTGCAGAGAGGTGGGAGTCGACCTGTTCTGTCAAGTAACAGTGATAGAACAAGAGGAAATGGCTTCAAGTTGTGCCAGGAGAAGTTTAGATGGGATATTAGGAGGAATTTCTTTACTGGAAGGGTCATCAGGCACTGGAACGCGTTACCCAGGGCAGTGGGGGAGTCCCCATCCCTGGGGGGATTTAAGGGTCGTGTAGATAGAGCACTCGGGGACATGGTTTAGTGATGTGGTTGTCAGTGTGAGGTTAAGGATTGGACTGGATGATCTTACAGGTCTTTTCCAATCTAGGAGACTCTGTGATTCTGCGATCCCGAACAGCTGTGACAAACCGAGGCGGACGCTCGCGGCCCCGAACTACCCTGAGCCGCCTTTGCTGCGGGAGTTCGGGTCCCCGCGCTCAGCTCAGTGCAGGTCCGTAAGCGAGCGAGATCCCTTCTGTATAAAAGCTGCCCCTGAACCTGGTGATGTTCGTCGGGTATCGGCTCCGGCCATAACGGCGCTCTGCCTTTTCTCTGCCGTGGGTAAAGGTGTTCCAGTTTTGGCCCAGGCGCCAGTCAGCGTGCCGCCTGAGCGGTGCCGCAGTTTGTAAGGCATCGCAGCGTCCTCCGCAAGGAAAAGTGTTGTGTAAATTGAAAAATGTGCTCTGGGGAGCAGTGTTTCCGGGTGAGGGATAGAGGACAGCCCCAGGAAGGACGTGGAAGCTGGGAAGCAAGGGTCCCTCTTACCCCTTTCAGTGATCTACGCAACTTTTCTCCACCTTATGGCGTTGCCCAGACTTATTTTTTGCAACCCCAGCGCTGAGGGGAATTACCGCCGTCCCAAAAAACGGCCTCCCAACACAATCTCTGCCGCCAGCGGAGGCCACCGACCCAGCTGGAGGGGTGGGAGAAGAACCCCTCCCCGTGTTCCCGGCCGCGCTCTGCCCGCTGCGTGAAGTGCAAACGCGGGGAAGGGGGTGGGGGGGGGAGAAAGCCACAACAATGGGCCTTTTCTTCACCCCGGGGAACGAGGCGGCCCCGCTGCCGCGTCTCGGCGCGGGGGCTGCTCCCCCTGTGCCGCTGTGTCAGCGCTGAGGCACGAGGAGGTTATTCAGCCCCCGCCGTCCCCGTGGGCAGCTGCGTCCTCCCTTCGGAGGGTGTCTTCTGCTGCTTTCCTCGCTCGGGGGGCGAGCTTTACCGCGGAACCGAGGAAGAAATAACACCCCTTGGTTTGTGGCTGTTGTCGCAGCGTCTTTTTCTGCGTGTTTACCTGGAGCCCGTGTCTGGGCAGAGAAACCGCGGCGCCGAGCGGCGCTCTGCCTGCGGCGGGGATGGAGCAACGAGAGCCGCGGCTCTTCCTGCGGCGCTCGGTCCGTTCCCCGTTCCGAGCGGGGCGGCAGCCACAGCCCCTTTGGGTCCGCCACCTCCAGAAGACTCGTTTAGTTTTAGAGAAGAGCGGCAGCAGCCGGGACTGTTTAGTTTGAGGCAGAGAAGGCTGAGGGGAGACCTCATCGCTCTCTACAACTGTTTGGAAGGACGCTGTAGAGAGGTCGGTGCTGGTCTCCTCTCACAGGTCATTAACGACAGAACAAGAGGGAATGGCTTCAAGCTCCGACAGGGGAGATTTAGACCGAACGTTAGGAAAGACTTTTTCCCAGAAAGAGTGGTCGGGCATCAGAATAGGCTGTCCAGGGAGGGGGTTGGGTCACCATCCCTGGAGGTGTTTCAGAGCCGTTTAGATGTGGTGTTGGGGGATATGGTGTAGGGGAGAACTTTGTAGAGTAGGGTAGATGGTTGGACTCGATGATCCCAAGGGTCTCTTCCAACCTAGACAATTCTATGATTCAATTCTATGATTTTATGGGGTCTTTCCTTCCGCTGTGCCCCATCAGTGATGTGGCAGCCGGTCCGGGAGCGGCGTCCAGGCTGGCTACAGAGGGGACGTAGACCCTCGGGGTGGAAAAGCGCCGTCGCAGCCCTGAGCAGAAGCACGCCGGGCTGCGGGGAGCGGTGCCGCCGCGGCGGAAGGGGCAGTAGCCGTCGGTTGTGACCAGGTTTTGAATCGCAGCTCCGCTCGCTCATCATTGTCATCTGCATTGAGTAAAAACTGATGCCGAGCTGCCGGTTGCCCGGGCTGGGGGTGCTTCGTGCCAGCCGGTCCTTTGTGCTCCTCCGGGGAACGCGTCGTGCCCAGAAGCCAGACGCGGCACGGCTGGGACTTGGCCGGGCCCTCGTCTCTGAGCTGGGGAGGCGGCAGAGGCGACGGGGGCGGTCTGGGGGGGTACAATTCCTCTGTAACAAGCCTCGATTCATAACCCAGCACTGTGAGCCCGCCAGGTTGCTGGAAGGACCCGCGTCCTGCTGCTTCGGCTGGTTGTAGGTTTAAGGGCAGTGGCTGCTCTCCTCCAGTGCCGGAGGCTGTAAAAAGGAAGAGAGCACACGTTTGCTTTTTGCTACCGGTATTTTTTTTTATTTTTTTTTTGTGATGCTTCAGCAGAGCTGTGGGCAGCGCCGGTTTCCATTCGGTTTCTCTTTCCAGCTCCGAACCGCGCTCGCAGCACGCTCGCACCCGCAGCTTTGTGCCGCTCCCTCCCCGGCCCCGCAGGTCGTGCAGCGCGATGCTGCGGGGGCGCAGTCACGTCCCCCCGGCCGGGTAATTTTACAAGTGAATCAGGAGATGCCTGCGAAGGTTTGCATGGGGGGTAACGAGGAGGAGGAGGAGGAGGAGGAGGAGGGAGGAAGAGTGGGTCGCCCTTTAAGCGAAGCCCCATTACATCACTTGCCAAGAGCCTTGAGCTCTTTCAGCCGGAGCCAGATCCGCTGTTCCCGCCGCAGCACCCGTCACCCGTAGCAACAGGCATCTCTGCAGCGTTGCCGTGGGAACGGCAGCCGGGTGAGGGGAGGGCATTTCCCCCCCCCCCCCCAGGGGAAACTGCTTTTTTTCCCCCCCCCCCCCCCAACACCTTGCGCATCGCCCACCCCCGGGGAGAGGGCGGATGCGCCTCCGGCGTGGCGTGGGCTTCTCTGCGCGGCTCCTTGGCTCCAAACAGTCCCGGGTTTGGTGGGGCCTCCCTAGGGACGTTAATTCATCCCACCCCCACCCCCCTCCAGCCCCCTGTGTGATGCTGGTTCTCTTCCCACCCCTCCCTGTGTCCGCTCCAGAGCCATCTCCCATCTCTGCGGTGCCCAGGGCACAGCCTGGGATGCCCTGTGGCTACTGAAGGGAGGAGGGTGGCTCTCTCCAGGACTTGTCTTTAGTCGGATGTGCGTCGGGGGCTACAACCTCTCCGAGCAGTAGCCGCCACAGGCTGGAGCGGGGTCCCCCCTTCCCTGGGACTTGCTTTTGCTCCAGCCTGGGAGCTGCCGCCGTGCCCGCCATCAGGCCGTGGCTGCAGGCTGGCGGTGGCAATTTGCTGCGCCGCTGCCGTCTCTGCCGGGGGTCCGAGTGGCCGCAAAACGCAGGTCATCTCAGAATCACAGAATCTCCTAGATCAGGAAAGACCTGTAAGATCATCCAGTCCAGTCATTACCTTAACACTGCCAAGCCCACCACTAAACCACGTCCCTGAGCGCTATATCTACACCACCCATATATATCTAAATCCCTCCAGGGATAGGGGCTCCACCGCTGCCCTGGGTAACGCGTTCCAATGCCCGATGACCCTTTCAGTAAAGAAATTCTTCCTAATATCCCATCTAAACTTCCCCTGGTGCGACTTGAAGCCATTTCCTCCTGTTCTCGGGAGCGTGCGCCTGCCCCAGGGGTGATGCTCCTTGTCATCAGCTCTGCCTGGGGTGGAAACGCGGTGTCCTTCCCCCCGTGCAGGCGTGGGACTGGCTTGGCTGGCTGCCACAGGGACGGAGGGCTGAGCTCAGCATCCTAAATTCAGCCCCAGCTGAGGCGGGCAGGGGGCTCTGCCGCTCGGGGTCACGGTGGCGTGGCGAGCCGCCCCCATATCCGAGCCGCTTCTGCGCTCCGCTGTATGGAGACACAAATAATTCATGCTTTCTGGGCTCGGGACTTTCTGTCTCTGCATTATTTATTCACCCTTCAAGCTTCCTCCTCTTTTTTTTTTTTCCTGCCGTGGCTCCTGTTGGAGGACCGCCTTGGCAGCGGCGCGTTCCCGGTCTCAATGAGGACGGCCGTGCTCCGCGTGCGAGATGCGCCTCTCTCTAGCTGGAGGGGAATTCGGACAACTTGGCGGAGCTTTGCGGGGCCGGCGCTTCCAGGTCCGACCGGCGCTGGGAAACTCAGGGCGTAGAACAAAAGCACTTTTAGGCAGGGACAATGCTTGGAGTGGAATCCTTTGAAAATCTGACGCGGAGAGGGGCTAAAAGCCAGACCAGCCTCTGCCTGGGGACAGCTGGGGCCTTAATATAGCCTTTGAGCATCCAAGAGCCCAGCGCGGCCGCAGAAAGTGCTGACCCGGGGCAGGGTACGGTTACTTTGCAGGCATTTTGTTTTCATCTCGAGCTTATCTGGTCCCTCCCCGGGGAGCTCTCGGCCGCGGCGGCGGCGGCGGCGGGGGGGGCCTTTGGGTGTTATCTGTGTTTCAGGCAGTGACGATTCCCTCTGGACCTCGAGCGGCGCTCCCCTGCAGCGGGCCGTGGGGGTTTGATGGGGCTGATACGGCTCTTGTCGCTCTGGTGATGAGAAGCAGAAGCGGTGCCTGGCGTTGCTCAGCTGCCGCCGCGGGAAAGCATCCGTGCCCGCCGCCCCGGCTGAGCCGGGAGAGCACGCGCGGCGCTTGGCGTCGCTCGCTCGCTCGCTCGCCGGCACGCGGTGCGAGGTGAAGGGGATCGTCCGCTGCTCCGCTTCACGGCGTAATGCCGAGGTTTTTTCTTTTACTGCGGTCTCCACGTCGCCCCTGGCCTCGGCGGTCGCAGAGCGCCGGCGTCGGGAGGCGCTCGCCGCCCTCGGGAGCGCGGGGAGCTCGGGGTGAGAAAGTTTCGTTCTGATTAGCACGGGCAGTCTGCAGAACTGCTCGTCCTCCCTTCCCTCGCTTTGGCCATATTTGGGGAGGCTTTGCCTCCTCTTTCTGCGTCCCGACCGGGGGGAGGGAGTGCTGCAAACCACAGAGTGTGTGTGTGGGGGGTGGAAACCAGTAGCGTTGCAGCGCTGGTCCGCTAGAAAAGCTGCTGGGAACATGGGTGAGCACGAGGACCCGGTACCCCGACCCGTATTGACCTGCAAATCTGTCCCCCTCCAGCGCTGGCCGCACACACGGGGGGGTTCTCGTGCCACCCTGGTTGGGGAGCAGCAGCGGCCGCGCTTTTAGGGCTCTGCAAAGCCATTGCTCCCTCGGTCGGAAGCCCTTTCCTGGGAGCTGGCAGCGCTGCGGGGTCCGCGAGCGCAGGGCAGCGTTGTGGCAGCTTCCTCTTCTGGGTTTCCTTGCGCAGATAGGGCTTGATTTATTTTTTTTTGTATTTTATTTTATTAGTTATTGACTCTGTTCGGCAAAAGCCGGCTGCGGTCGGCCCCGCTCCTGGGGCGAGGGCGATGGAGCGGTGCCCAGGCTGCGGGACACGTGCCGTCGGCTTCTGCCGGCTCCGCGGGGCTCCGCTTTCGCAGCTTTCCACCATGGCCGAGGCTGAGCAGAAGCATCTCTGGCCTCGTGTTTTTCCCTGCTTTCAGGCTCTCTCTAGAGCCTCTTTGACCTCCTCATCCGTGCTGTAAGGAAGGCCAGAAAAATGGGGTCCGCAAGGCCGGAAAAATGGGGTTCATGACCCTCTTTTTGCCCACGTGCATGCGGCATGAAGCGCTCAGATCTCTCGGAGATTCGGGGCGCTCTGCCCTGAGCTCCCCGGGGCCCCACTGTTTGCCCTGCGTGCCCACACCGCTCCTTCTCCTTGCAGCCCTTCGGGCAGTGGTGCAACTTGCAGCCGAAAGATGCCGCCAAGATGCCTGAGAGTGCCTGGAAGCTGCTTTTCTACACGTTATCCTGGTCCTATGGCATCTACCTGCTCTTCTTCACCGACTACCCCTTCTTCTACGACCCACCGTCCGTCTTTTACGGTACAGTAGGATCCAGGGAGAAGCGGGTGTGGATTAGGATGTCCAGGTTCAGGGCACATCTGGGTTGGACGAGGGAAGGGGAGTCGGGGTGAGCGAGAGAGAAGACTGAACCCCTAAATTGCCCTTTCTATGATGCTGTGGGTACAGAAAGGGCACGACGGGCTGTCTCCCTTCGTTTCGCTACAGAGGGAGTCACCTAGTGGCTGTTGCAGACAGCGGGGCTGGGATGTGCCAGCTGCGGAGGGACCGAGGAGTTAGAGCAGGAGAGAAGTAAATAGAAGCTTCTCCAGGAGGTGTAGGAGAGGGAGATGGTCTAACGCAGAGTTTGGGGGCCAGGACACCCGGGTTGTCTTCCAACCTTCGCATCTGTGGGGTCCTGGATGGGAGCACCTCGAGCGCAGCAAGGCGCTGGGGCTGCCTGGGGCGGCTCTGCCCGCTGCCGCCTCCCCGCCGTTCGCACGCCGGGCTCCGCGCCGCGGGTTCACCCGCCTGTCTTTGTCCCACCCCAGACTGGAAGAAGGGCATGGACGTGCCCACGGACATTGCCATCGCCTACCTGTTGCAGTGCAGCTTCTACGGGCACTCCATCTATGCCACCGCCTACATGGACACGTGGCGCAAGGACTCCGTTGTCATGCTTCTCCACCACGTGGTCACGCTGACCCTCATAGCCTTCTCCTACGCTTTCAGGTGAGGTCCCTGGCTGTGACACGGCCCCCCCGCAACGTGCCCGGGCCAACCATGGGCAGCCACGTGGCAAAAGCTGCGTCCTTTCTGTGCTCACGGGCATCTCGCGGGCATGGGGCAGGAGGACTCTTGCTGGGTCGGTGTGGATTCTCCTCTGCCTCCACGCTGCCGCAGCAGTCCCAGTGCTCCTGGGCCGTTGCACAGTGCCAGACTGTGCCGTGCCGGGTTTGCTTGTCTGGATTATTCAGGGAGTCTGTCCGCTCCCGGCGGGGTGGACCGTGGGTGGTGGGTGCTACCATCGACCCACCACCCCACGCGCCTCCCTCCCTGCTCCCCTCTTTCCCACAGGTACCACAACGTGGGCATCCTCGTGCTCTTCCTGCACGACGTCAATGACGTGCAGCTGGAATTCACCAAGCTCAACGTCTACTTCAAGCACCGGGGGGGAGTCTACCATCGCCTCAACGACATCATCTCCAACATCGGCTGCCTCACCTTCTGTGTCAGCTGGTGAGCTTCTCCGCCTGCCTGGCCCCGACCCCCCCTTCCAGCTCTCCTCGCCGGCTCTTGCGGTCCTCCCGCTGCCACGGGGTCCGGCTGGGGGGGTTTGTGGGGAAGGGAACAAGCCCTTTCAAAAAAAAAAAAAAAAAGGGTTTGGGAAGAGGTTCCCGCAGAGGCTGACCCCATGCTGGGCTTGGAATCCTTCTGTAGTCGCTTTGCCGTCTGTCACCACAGAAGTGCCTGTGAAATCTCGCTTGCAGCATGACAAACGACCCCGGGGGAGGAGGAGCCGTTTCCATTTTCCCACTCGCTCGGCTTTAGGAGCGAGAAGCGCTTTTGCAAGAAGGAAAGGGGACGTCTGTAGGGCTGTCCCAGATTCCAGCCTTGCCGGTCCTCTAGGGGCAAGGCAGGAGGAAAAAACCAGCTGAAGAGTAGAGATGGGCGACTCGCAGGTTGTCACTCCTCATTTGTCCCTTTGGCTCTTTCCTCCCTCTCCGCGGGCTGCTCAGCAGCGGAGGTTTTTAGTGATTAACCGGGGATGCAGCAGGACTAAGGAAGACCTCCCAGCTATATTTCTCTGCGTCCAGTTGAGATAATCCGCAGCGTAGATCTGCCCGTCTACGCCGAGAAAGCCCTTTCTCTGCACCTTTGCTGCCCACGGGGATCGTATTCTGCCCTTTCCGGGGGTCGGGGTGCAGTCCTGTGCGGAGCCAGCCCGCGCGCCCGAGGTGGACACCAGGAGCAGGGACGGCGGGGGGAGGCGGTGGGGGCTGCCCCGGGGAGGGAGAAGCTGTGTGAAGCTGTGCTGGGTCTCGTGCCTCCCCCGGGATCCCCGTGGGCCGTTAAACCCACCCCGCTCCCTCTGCCCTGGCAGGTTCTGGTTCCGTCTCTACTGGTTCCCCCTCAAGGTGCTCTACGCCACTTGCTACTCCAGCCTCCAGTCCGTCCCTAACATCCCCTTCTACTTCTTCTTCAATGCTCTGCTCCTCATCCTCACCCTGATGAACATCTACTGGTTTCTGGTGAGTAGGGGGGAGCTCAGCACCCCCTGCGCTACCTTCTCCCTCCTCTGCCGCTCCGGCACGGCGCCCGCTGCCCGCCTGCCTTTGGGGGCAGCTGGGGGGCTGCAGGGATGGAGGAGGCTTCGGAGGAGCGAGGGGAGGAGGGAAACCCCTGTCGGTGCCCGGAGGGGCTCCTCTGCGCTGGAATTCAGACTGTCTCGCACCCCGGGGGATCCGCGGGGAGGGAGCGATAACAGCAGTCGGGGCAGGCTGGGACTTGGTGTGGGTGTAAATGCTCTGGCATCCCCTGAAACTTTGGGGAGGGGGTGAAAAGGGGTGGGCTTGGAGGGCTCAAATCAGCAAGCTCGACCCGGGGCGGAGATGGGTGACATCCGAGTTCGTCACCCCGTGGGGATGGAATCAGTTAAGGGAGAGAGCTGCCTCCAACTGCTGCGGGTCGTCAGCCGCGTCCCAGGGCTTCGGCCACCCCAGAGGGACCTGCGCTGCCCTTCTGGGGGTTGAGGAGGGCGGAGAAAGGTCCCGCTGAGCGAGGGGGAGTGGGCAGGTTGGCTGGAGCAGCTCTAAGCTTTGGGGATTGTGGCTGACAGTGTCTCTTCCCCCCCCTTCTCCCCCCGCAGTACATCGTCCTGTTCGTGGCCAAGGTGCTGATGGGGCAGATGCAAGAGGTGAACGACGTGCGCGAGTACGACGTGGAGGACAGCAAGAAAACCACAACGGCCAAGAAGAAAGAGGCTGGACTCCAGCTGCCCGGTGCTCTGAAAGAAGGGTATGTGGGTGGGGGGGATCACACATGTGTATGGCATCTGTGGGCTCAGGGAGGGGATGCTGGTGGACCTCCTGGGGCCCCAGACCACTGGCGAAGGGTTCACCGCTGGGCTGGAAGACAGAAGAGCAGGATGCCGTGACAGAGTATAAACCAGCGCTGCAAGTATCAGGAAGGCCCGGAGAAGAGAAGGCTCCGGGGAGATCTTATTGCGGCCTTCCAGTGCCTAAAGGGGCTACAGGAGAGCTGGGGAAGGACTTTTTATTGGGGCATGGAGTGATAGGACGAGGGGGAATGGCTTCAAACTGGAAGAGGGCAGGTTTAGATTGAACATTAGGAAGAAGCTTTTCACTTTGAGGGTGGTGAGGCACTGGCACAGGTTACCCAGAGAGGTTGTTGAGGCCCCATCCCTGGAGGTGTTCAAGGCCAGGTTGGACGTGGCCTTGGGCAGCCTGGTCTGGTGGGAGGTGTCCCTGCCTATGGCAGGGGCGTTGGAACTCGGTGATCTTCAAGGTCCTTTCCAACCTAAACCATTCTATGATTCTATGATTCTATGACTTTGTATCTCCACGCCCAGGCGTGGTGGTGTGTCCGTCCGTCTTTCTGTCCCGTGAACCCTCGCCTGCCCCTTCCCCTGCTCGCCGTGTAGGACCGGCTCTTTGCTTTGAGGCTGTTGTCCCTGAGCAGCGTCTGCGCTTCGTGTGGTGAGCACCAAGTCTGGCAAGACGCCGGGTGCTGCAGAGCAGGTCCGGCCGACTGGGGACAAAGTGTGTGAGGCTGTCAGGACAGGTCTGACCTCAGTAGAGATTTGTGAAGGTGAAGGGAGGGTGAGTGGGTGCGGAGACGGAGGGCTGACTCTCTGCTGTGCTCTCTTTCACAGGACGCACCTGAAGAATGGACTTGTAAAAGACAAGCGGTTATAAGGGACGCGCGGCCGCCGCAGCCTGGGCAGCCTGGCTGGATCTGGGGACTGTCCCAGGACCCGACGCTCAAACCCAGCAAATGAAAGGCACAAGGAGAACTTCATCCCCGATCCCCCTTCATCCCCTGCCCGGAGCCGGGGAAGAGATGCCACTGACAGGATCAGGCCCCTCTTGGGTCTTGCCAGTGACCAGGCTTCACCCCGTGCTGGTGTGCTGTCTCTAACCAGTGTGTGCTGGTCCGGTTGAGAGGCTTGGTTCAGTTGGTGGCTTTGCTGGTCCAGGTAGGATTTGGAGCTGGCTTTAGGTCCCCTGGTGCTTCTTCTGTCACTCCATCCCTCGGCTATTCTCAGTCCCTGTGAGATTTTCCCGTCTTCATTGTCAGACCCTCCCACCGACCCTTCCTCAGCAGCCCCGACGGCTCCTCGGAGCCAGCATCCAACTGGGGAGGGGAACCTCCTCTCTATTGCCATCACCGTCCCAGGCAAGGGGAGCCCAAAGCCAGCTCTTCTCTAGCTGCCACGCAGGGACAAGAGGTGACGCGGTGCCCCTCTGAGCCTTCCTCCTCAGGAGGGGTCACCAGTAGAGCTGCCCACGTAGATCTGGAGGCACAGCACAGTTCCCGTGAGCGGGGCTGCCTGGAAACCCACCCCTGGAGCGCTATTCCAACCTCCTGTCCTGCTGGATGACGGCCAGGAGGCTTAATTTGCTTAAAACACCTATGTAAGTCTTATAGTTGCTTAAAAAGGCAGTTCCAGTCCCACCAGGTCCCCTGCAGAGGGATCTCTAGACTCTCACCCGGCGATGTCTGCTTGCTCGAGTGAAGAACCAAATGGTTTCTGCTCCCCGTGGTGGATCTCCAGGCAGCGCCGGGTCCCGAGGCTGGGCTGTCTCTGCTGGGGAGCGCTGGGGGTTCTGCAGCCCCTCGCACCAACACCGTCCCATCACTCTCCTCTCGTGGCCAGTACCGACAGCTCCGGTGTCCTCCCTGGGAAGCGGAGCTCCCTCCCAGCTGGGGACAACGGCCGTGGAGGGGGGATTGAATTCCAGGCATCGGAGCACAGTTAATTGGTTTTTGGTGTTGGTTTTGGGGTTGTTTTTTTCTTGTTTGGTCTGTTTTATTGATTCACCCCCAGGCTCACTGTGCGAGCCGCGGGGAAAGGTCCTCGGGAACCAGAGAGCAAAATGTGACTTGGGCTGGTGGAAACCGTCCCAAGCTGTGGCAGGGTGCGTCGCCACCTCGCTCGCCATCACCTCGCAGGGTTTCGGAGGGGGCCACATCTCGGTGCTTTAGTTCCTGGGCTTTCCAGCAGGATTTGCAGGAGGGAGGAAGTGAAGGGAACCGATACCCGCGGGTTTCTTTCTGCTCGGTCGTGGCAGAGTTGGGGTAACGGCGGTACCGAGTCACCACCTGTGTGGGTACACTGAATTTCACGGTGCTGGTTTGTCCGGGCTTCGGCGTTTAGCTGGGTGACTCGTTGGGGTGTGCGTGTGTGTGTGTGTGTAACGTTGGGAAAGGGGCTGTGCCGACGTGGAGGTGACGGGGCAGGGACCCCCGTGCCGGGGACGGGGGGTGCTGGGGGTGGGTGCCGATGGCTTTTTGTGCTGGTCCAGGGGCTGCGTGTGCGGCAGGGAGCCGAAGCGAAGGTTTGAAGATTCGGTGTGCTGGAAGTTGGCGGCCTTGAGAGAGAAGTGTTGGATGCTGTGATAAAGGAGAAAAAAAAAAACCAACCAAAAAAGCTGTTTTGGGAGGCGGGAGCAAGAGGAGCCCCAGATCTGAGTCTCCCCCCGGATCTGGGTGGGATGTCCGCAGTGGGTGGGAGCAGTGCTTGACTTGACGGAGGCTTTGTGTGGGGAAGAGCAGCCTCTCCCCTTCCACCAGGGACGTGGCGGTTGGACCTTGGTGGCGTGGAGATGTGGGAGAGACAGTAGGAGCTCTGATGGAGGAGGGCAGCTGCTCTCCTCCACGCAGCCTCAAAGGGTTAACAGGTCCCGGGGGAGCCTGGAGGGACCGTTCACACCCTCTGCCCAATCCTGGGAATCCCTCCAGTGCTAATTGAGCACTAACCAGATCAAAGGTTCCAATCAGACCATCAACACCCCCCCTGGCCCCTGTCTTCACGTCCCCAGCCCAGGCCACCGCTCTTTGTCTGCGGGAAGGAGAGCGGAGCAATGTGGCTTCTCCCCAGCTTTAGGGCCGGCCTTGCCTGGGCCCTCCTCGGCGTGCTGCTGGGGATGGAGTTAAGCTTGCAGGAAAGTTTCCTGTTAAAATCCTTGGGTTTGAGTGCCAAGCCCAGCCCCAAAACCCCCGTTCCTGTGCCGTCTGTGCTCTGGCGGATCTTCCAGAAGAGAAAGACGCTGCCTTCTACAAACAAAGACCTGGCGGATGCCTGTAGGGTGGAGGAATTTAATGTCCCTGGGAACATCATCCGTGTCTTGGCTGACCAAGGTACAGAAACGCCGTGGTTTGGGTCCTCTCTTTTGGAAGCCCCTCTGATCTCTGGGCTGGGAGACTTTGCTCCAATCCTTCCTTTTCTGTCTGGTGGGTGGCGGTAGGAGAGGCTGTGGGGGGGACAGGGCAGTGCCCGGAGTCGGTCTCCGGGAGAAATCAGTGCTGCGTAAACTCTGGTCCCTCTGGATGCTGCAGATAATGATTTACAGTCGGTAGAGGAGGCAGCGGGTGAGGGCGTGGGGCTGTGTGAGGCTGTCCTGGGGTCACCTAACGCGGCCCAGCGATGCTGGTTTGGTCCCAGGTGACTGGTTTGACCCGTTGGGCTCGCGGTGGCGGAGGTGGCTCCACGCCGGGGCAGTGGTGACGTGGCTGTGGGTGCAGCGAGTGGGACCGGCACCCAACTTCGCGCCGGGGTGGGACGCTCGGCCATTTGGCTCTGTTTTCCCCCTCCCGTCCTTTTTGTCCTCCTGCCTCTGCCTGCCCGCGCGGCGCCTTTGGCTGCCTCAGCCTGTGGCCTCTCTGAGCTGTTCTCCGTTACGTGGGAGCTGTTTGGTTGGTGTCCTCTCGGTCTCGAGACACCGGGGAGCTCACTTCTCTTGGGATTCCAGGTTTCCAGTGGAAACCTCGGGCTGGCTTCAACGGGCAGCTTACCAGTTCCGAAAGTTTGCTGCTGTTCGCCCTCCTTTCCCCTCCATCCCAAACAGCCGGCACCCACGTAACCCCCCCACCCCATGCTGGGGGGAGATGTTTACAGCTGGGGAAAAATAACTCATGGAGATGTTGAGCAGAGATGGCGGACCGGCTGTAGCACCCCGGTGCCACAGGCTGGAGCCCAGGCTGGCGCTTGTGCCTCCAGACCTTTCTGAAGGCCGTGCCACTGGGCTGACCGACCCTACTGCATCGCTGTCTTCTCCACCCAAGGACTGCGGGCGCGCTGGGCTGCCCGCCTCCGGCAGCCCCATCATCTTCCTCTTGCTGTGCAGCCAGGAGCTTCAATGGGAGCACTGGGAGGCTGATCCTGCTCAGCCTGACAGGGTTCAACCACCGCCACCTCTATTTCTCCTTCTTTGTCAGGCCACTTCATTCACAACGGGCAGCCCCAGAGGCTGCTGTGTCTGCAGAAGCGGCTGTACTTTAACCTCTCCGTGCTGGAGGAGGGCGAGCGCTTGACGATGGCGCAGCTGGAGATCAAGTTCAGCCACAACTCCTACCACCCCTCCAGCCAGGGGCAGGTTTTCGAGCTGAGGCTCTACCAAGCCTCCCAGATGTCTCTCCGGGGGATGCCCTCCCACGAGCGCGGCCGAAAGCTGCTGGTGGAGCAGTCCTTCGCCCAGCTGCACAAGTCTCTCCTCTTCAACCTGAGCGGGGTGGCGAAGGACTGGAGGACGCACAGCAGGAATCTGGGCTTGATCCTGGAGATCTCGGTGAGCAGCGGAGGCGGCGCGTCAGCCCTGGCGAGGGGGGGACCGCAGGGCCTCTGCGCCAGCATCGACGCCTTCCTGGACACCTCTCTGCTGGTGGTGACCCTCAGCCAGCAGCAGTGTAAGGCTTCCAGGAGGAGGAGAAGCGCTCGCGACGTCCCCGTGACGCCGAGCAACCTCTGCAAGCCCCGGCGGCTCTACATCAGCTTCAGCGACGTCGGCTGGGAGAACTGGATCATCGCCCCGCAGGGCTACATGGCTAATTACTGCCTGGGCGAGTGCCCCTTCCCCCTGACGGCCGAGCTCAACAGCACCAACCACGCCATCCTCCAAACCATGGTGCACTCGCTGGACCCGGAGGGGACCCCCCAGCCCTGCTGCGTCCCCGTCAGGCTCTCCCCCATCTCCATCCTCTACTACGATAACAACGACAACGTGGTGCTGAGGCACTACGAGGACATGGTGGTGGATGAGTGTGGCTGCAGATAGGGGAGCGGCTGAGGGGGGGGTGTGTGCGCTGGGGGGGGTCCGGTCTGAGCTGTGGAATGATTGATGGAATAAATCCAAGTGTGTTTAATCCCTGGTGGTCGGGGAGTTTCCCGTTGGTGCGTGGAGTGGCGGAGGTGCAGCCGGGGAGGAGGTGTGGCCCCACGGGGTCGTTATCGCAGCGGTGATTTAGCAGTAGTTGGGTGCTCCCCGTACGGGATTATGATCAGGGCTGGTGCTGGTTGTCTTGTCCGTTCTCCACGGGCGGAGGGTGGCACCAGGCTGTGAATCCCAGACCCCCTCCTCTGCTCGGCCGAGCTGCTGCCGGCGCCAGCGAGGCACCCGCTGGGCTTGTGCTTTTTCAGCTTTTTGGCTAAAAGTTG